>CM023532.1:5942038-6347038 GCA_013350335.1 Chimonanthus salicifolius
TTGGATTGGAATGAGTTACATTTAAATTAAATGGTTGAGTGGACTCAAGTGTATTAAATGAATGGCATTTAATGTGGTGAGTTAAGTCATTGAGTTAGGTGAGTCAAAATGGAAACCAAAGGGGCTGTAAATTCAGTGAGTTAAAGGGGAAGATGAAGAGTTATTTGGGTCTCAAGCCACACAAGACAAGTCCCACACGTTGGGGACTTGTGGTGTGAGCTTCCATGCAAAATTTTAAATGGAAATGGATGGTAATTGGATGAGATACATGGGGAGCTAAAAGGTTGCATTGGCTGGTGCCAAGGGATGCCTTGGTTGGCACCAAATATCCCATTGGTTTGATCAAGAAGTTATGAGGTAAATGAGTGGATTAAGTGGCTGATTTAACAAAAGGAAGACACACCCCATTTGGCCGAATTTCATTCCAAGAAAAGCCTTAGAATTCCATCTTCTTTCTCTCCCTCAAGAACACCTCTCTTGGCCGAACCAGCAGTGGTGTTTTTCACCATAGATCAAGCACTAATTCGGCTAGAAGCTAAGGAAGAAAGAAGGAAACAAGAGGGAAGAAGGCAAAGAGCAAAGGCAAGTAGAAAAGCTTGGAATTTGGTAAGTATTTCCATGGATTTTTGTTTAATAAAATGGGATAAATGAAACATGATTGGGCCATGGGTTGGCCGAATCTATCAAGGGTTAGACCTTGGTTGGTGTTTCATAAAAGTGATGAAAAATGTATCATTGGGTTCGGCCAATTTGGATGGCCGAACTCCATGAAAAGAATTGGTTAATTTTGATGGTCTTTGTAACATGAAACCATTTTGAGTGTCATGTTTTGGGCCTTGGAATGGCAGAATACATCAAGGAATTTAACCTTGGATAAGGTTGCTTAAAAAGGTAAAAAAAAATAATGTATCATTGGGTTCGGCCACCTTGGTTGGCCGAACCCCATGAAAAGAGTGGATTAGGTTTATGGTTTTGAAGTCTACAAACCATACATATGGTGGAGGTTTTTACATGTTTTAAATATGGCTAAGTGTTTGATTAAAAGGTTTAAAATTATAGGCTATAGGGTTCGGCCAATTGGGATGGCCGAACCCCATGAAATGGTATGATAATTTTATGGTAAATTGTGATGTTTTTGAGGGATAGAAACCATACAAGATTATGGTGTTTTTATGGGAATTAAATGAATATAAGTTTACTGTTTTGGGTTGGCCATTGGATGGCTGAACCATGTAGTTAACATGGCTAAAGGATAGAGTCCATTTGGTATGTAAATAATGGAATCATTGAGCAAAAGAACCATAAGGGTTCGGCCATGTGTATGGCCGAACCCCATGGACTGTTTTGATGGGAGATTATGGTTTGTTTTATGATTTGAATTAAGGAATCATACATGATAAATTATGGACTAACTGTAAGAAAATAATCAATCATTGTAGATGATGGAATATGGGGATAAAAATCCATAGGATGTGGTTCGGCCTTGTGATATGGCCGAACCCCATCAATGATTATTTGATGGATTTGGGTTAAGTCATAATGGAATTAGGGATGGTGAATGAAGGACCAAATTAAATGGTGAGGTTCGGCCAAGTTGGATGGCCGAACCCCACTAAGTTGGTTTGGATATGGTTAGTAGTGTTTATGGAAAATTAAACAAAAGGTTAGCCTAAATGGCATAAAGGTAATTATTGATGAAATGACCAAAGATGGAATGATCATAGGATTGGATGTATGGACCCAAACCAAAGTGGTATGGTTCGGCCATGTTGTATGGCCGAACCCTACCAAGGTATTTTTGTGGTATATGATGTTTAATAAGGATTAAATAAAAGAGAGATCAAATGAAAAGGGAGGTTAAATCCTAAGTTGATGAAATTCGGCCATGGGTATGGCCGAACCCCACAAGATGACTTTTGGGTCTTAAGATGTGAATGGAAATTTAAAATGATAGTATGATTGACTTGCTGTTACATCACAAGGTAACGGAACGTGAATGGCGTACGAGTCGTGAACGGGTGACGATTAAGAAAGATCGGACGCTGAAATGAATCTTCAGTAGGTTTCCTACCTACTTGTAACCACCATGATGATTAGTTTTATCATGATTTTGATAAGATATGTTGTAATTATTATTATGTTTCAATTGGTTTTTGAATCACGAGATTTATGTACATGCTTCATATATTCATTAGCATCTCATGCATGGACATGGGATGATGATTATGGAATGCCTCCTTAGGCGATGCAGGTCCCGCCAGGAGTAGTATCATGATGATGATAATACATTGGTCTCCTTAGGCGATGCAGGTCCCGCCAGGAGAAATGTTATAATGATGAGAAATACAATGGTCTCCTTAGGCTTAGGGTTAGGGTTAGGAAGAGAGGGGAGGAGAGAGGGGAAGAGGAAGAGAGAAATGGGAGAGAGAGAGAAGCAGCAGCAGATGCGGCGGCACTGTAGCTGCCGAAAAGAAGGTTATAAAGGGGTAGGTTTAGGGTTTTTGAAATTTTTTTTTTATTTGAAGCCATTTAGCTCAAGCTGTAATATTATATAAAAATATTATTAGTAATTATTTCATTCTAATTCATTTACTATTTTATTTTAAACTTTTAAGAAAAATCTCGAATTGCGTGAAAATAGTGTTTCAAAACTCACACTATTTTAAAAGAAAATGATTTCAAAACCCGAGAAAATCAAATGTCGAACATCGAGAGAGAAAGACGTGTGATTTTTCAAGAATTTTTCATGACAAATTATACAATAATTCAAAATTACTGAAATGCCCTTCAAGTTCCAGAACTCAAAACCAAGCAAACTAGGGCCCACCATGGAGCCCACACCCTCACTGTTACCACAGTCCCGAAACAACTCAGAGATTTGAAAATCTCAAAACAAATCGAACAAACTCGGAACGGGTCATTACAACACTTCCCCTTTTAAGAAAATTCGTCCTCGAATTTCAAACAAACTCACACCTCTAGTCTTAAACATGGCTGGAAACTGTTTCTGCATCGCTGCCTCATTCTCTTACATGGAAGTTTCCCTGTCTCTTCGCTACCAAACCACTAAAACCATGTGCATAATCTTGTCACAAAGACTCTCCTACCTCGAATTCTCAATATGAATGGATCCCTCTTCTGACGGTTAGCCAAACCCTTCTGCCGATTACGGGCAGTCAGCAACCTTTGCCTGATCGGCCTCACCTGGTTTGTAGTCTCATTGACCATACTCAGTCCTGACATCACTGTACCACTGATATCCTCCCAACATAGGGGTGATCTGCACGTCCTGCCATACAATGTCTCATACGGTGCCATCTTGATGCCGGATTGATAGTTGTCGTTGGAAACGGTCTCAACCAAGTATAAATGAGTCTTCCGACTACTACCAAAATCCAAAACTTATGTTCAGAGTATATCCTCTAAGATTTGAACGGTCCACTCCGGCTGACTATCTTTCTGTGGATGGAACGGTGCATTGAAACACAACTGCGCACCCGAATCTCCCATAAGGTTTGCCAAAATTGAGAAACAAACCTCGGATCCTAGTCTGAAACAATCGACATGGGCATGCCATGCAGTCTAACGACCTCTGCCGACTACCACCAACTCAAAGTCTTTAGAGAAAATGTCGCCTTCCTGCCAACTTAGCCAGTCGATCCACTACGACCCATACTGCGTGATGCCCTCGAGGTAATTTCGACAAACCAACAACCAAAAATCCATAGTAAGGTGGCCTGACTTCCACTGGGGAAACAAAAAGGATGCAATCTACCAGTGGGTCTCAAGTGCTTTATCTTGACATGTTGGCAAGTCAAACAACAGCTCACAAACTCAGTTACTGTCCTCTACATGCTTCTCCACCAGATTTATTGATGTAGATCATGTCATATCTCCGTGCGTCCCGGATGTGCAATAAACTTGGAATGATGTGAATGTCGTAATACCTCATCGCAACACTGCCCTGACATGGTTACAAACAGTCTGTCCTGAAAAAACCAAACCATCATCTCATCTCACAGTCCATCCAAAGGGTCCACTGCCACTGGTCACAGTATCTCTCAACACAGTGCACCTCTCATCCGTCTGTTGAGCCCTCAAAACTCTATCATAAATCCCTAGTTGGAAACTGCGCTGCAAAACTCTGGATGCTTTAACCTCCGATCAGACTCGACGAGGTTCCTCTAGCCATGCGACTTAAGGCGTTTGCAACTACGTTCGTCTTACCGGGGTGGTAAGACGACACAAAGTCATAGTCACCAAGGTACTCCATCCACTGTCTCTACATCATGTTCATCTCCTTCTTGAGTGCAATACAACAGTCACTAACCCCAAGTCATAATTAGGATGGTTCGGCCCTTGGGTCTTAAAATGTCTCAAGCCATAAGCCACCATTCTCCATCCCGCATCAGTAAACAATTCAAACCATTACCTGAAGCATCATAAAAGCCGCATAGTCGTGGCCTCTCTCTGGCACAATCCACACTAAAGCGGAAGTCAGACTCCCCTTCAGCCTCTGGGAGATTGTCTCGCAAGCTTCGTCCCAAATGAATAGCACATTCTCGTAGGTCAAACTTGTCATGGGTGCGGCGACCTTGGAGAATCCTTGATAAACTACCGATAGTAACCCGCAAGACCCAAAAAGGCGGCGAACTTCAAGCACACTCCGTGGTCTCTCCCAACTCAGGATAGGCTCAACCTTAGCCGGATCCACGGCCACCCGCCAGCTGACATCACGTGCCCAAGAAACTGAACCTCTAGCACTCAAAATTCACACTTGATGTACTTCGCACAAAGCTTGTTCTCAAATGCTGCCCACGATCCTTCTTTAATGCTAAAAATATCAAGATGTCGTCGATGAACACCACTACAACCGGTCAGCCTAGCGAAAGGAGAAAGCATATCACATGTCAGCCATAAATAAATCATATGCATGAATGCGAGAACATCATGATAGCAAAAGTGCTCAAGAGCACGTAAAACCCAACCTCATTAATTAGTAATCCATCGGTCAGATCTGAGACATCATCTTGGTAACCCACATTGGGTCCTCTAGCAAACTCCAGTCGCCCTACTAATGTCACCAGGAGACTACACAATACAACCAGCCCAGTGAATAGATAAAGAATATCACCTCTCAGCAACATGTATCTTATGCATGAATGCAAGAACATCATCATAGAGTGAATGTCTCTGTACACGAGTGCTCAACTATATTACCAACCAATTGGTCCCTCTGACCTGTCAGCAACATGTATCTTATTCATGAATGCAAGAACATCATCATAGAGTGAATGTCTCCATACACCAGTGCTCAACTATATTACCAACCAATTGGTCCCTCTGACCTGTCAGCAACATGTATCTTATGCATGAATGCAAGAACATCATCATAGAGTAAATGTCTCTGTACACGAGTACTCAACTATATTACCAGCCAATTGGTCCCTCTGACCAGTCTGGGGTATCGCCTTCATAACTCACATGGTCCTCCAACAACTCTAGTCTCCGAACCAATCCAACCGTGAGACCATACCATACACAACCGCCTCAACCGCCGGAATGCAACTAGGAGACCCGCATCCCCTATGGGGGTCTCAACCGCTAGAGCATAACGGGGAAGCCAATCTCATGGGGAAGGCACCTCGACCGCCGAAATGCAACGGGGAAACCCGTATCTCCTATGGGGGTCTCGACCGCTGGAGCGTAACAGGGAAGTCCTCCCAACAATCAAACTCATCACATAATCATAAACATATACACACATGAACAATCCCTCCAATGCATACACACGATATCATGATCATATACAACAGCTTAATCTTATGACAGGTCACAATTCCCCATACTCATGATCACATTCAAGTTACATGTAATCATAACACATGTTATCATTAAATCTCATAAATTCATTCATGTGAAATAGTTAAACACACCACGTGTTGTCACTCAATTTCAAGCATCATTTCAATATTTGTTCGTTCGATCAGAAATATTATTATTATTTTATTTTATTTTCAGCATAAAGTTGACCTGAGTGCACTCGAATGGATCCCTTGCCACAAATTCATCCAATGGTTCCCTTACCAAGTGACTCAATAACGGAGGGCCTCATTCAAGTCACTCCAAGTCCAAGGTCAAAGTTTAAGAGATGCAAATGTATGCTAAAGCAGTGATAAGTCCCCTCACCTATGTGTGTCTTTGAAATCCAATGTGAGAAAACGAGTCCGGGGGTTGAAGGGGCTCAGTCTGTTGAAACGAGAACACAAGGATTAGTAACCGGGCAAAACGGGTCAAACTAAATCTGGACTACAAACGGGCCAGAAAGCGAGTCGGGTCCAAACCGGACTGAAATGGGCCCGAAACTGAAAACTGGGTCCAAACTTGGGCCGGGCTCGAAACTGAGCCCAAAACTGGAGACTGGGTTTGAAATTGGGTTGGGCCCGAAACTGGGCCGAAACGGGTCGAGCCTGAAAACGTGTAATGACCCGTCCCGAACTTTCTAATCTTCGAAGAGATTTTCGGATCTCTAAGGTGCTTTAGGGACCTTGGTAACAGTGAAGAGAGTGTGGGCGCCAGGATGGGTCCAGTTTACCTGTTTTCGAGTTCGGGAACTCGAATGACATTTTGGTAATTTTATAATTATTGCATATTTGTCATGAAAACTTGTTCAAAAGTCACACGTTTTCTCGCCTTAGATCTTTCGGATTTCTTCTTCGAGTTTTTCTTTTTCTTTTAAATAAAAAAAAAAAAGCCCAAAAAGCCTAAACCCTAACCAACCCCCCTTATAACTTAGCTTTCGCGACACTGTAGCCGTCACGCTACAGTGCCACCATTCTTCCATTCCCAGCAACTCTTCTCCTTCTCCAGCTCCTTCTTTTTCTTCCTCCCGATTCTCGGTAAGTCTCTTGTCCTTTCTCCCTCTCTCTCTCCATTTTCTCCTTCTCCTCTTCTCTACCTCCGACCGGCCCACCTCCATTTTTCCCCAAAATTTTCTCTTCTCCTTCTCTCCGATTTTGCAGGGTTTCTCCCGATTTTCCCCTACTCTTCCCTTCCCTTTCTTGGATTTCTCTGTGCTCGGTTTTCCAGTTTCCCCTTTTTCTTTCTTCCTTCCTTTCCTCCATTTCTTTGTTTTCCATGTTTCTTCCTTCTTTTCCCTCTTTCCCCTTTTTGTTTTTTTTTTTCTTTCCCTGGTTTTTTTTTTTTCCCCATTTTTTTTCGTCCGACTCAATAGAGAGACTGAGTCGCTCGACCGAGCGCAGAGTCGGGTCAGTCGAATTTGTTCTGAGTCAACTTGGCCCTTGGGCTGGAGTGGCAACCCAGCCACTCGGCCCACTGGCCCAGACCTGACCCGACCCAGGCTTGGTCTAGCCCGACCAGGCCCAGCCAGGCCCAGACCTGGTTCGGCCCATGTCTAGCCGGCCCACGTTTTCGACCCAATCCTCCTTAGCCCAGTTTCCAGACCCAGCCCTTTTTCAAAGCCTGTTTTCAAGCCCGGCTCGCTTTTAGACCCGGCCCAGTTCAGCCCGTTTTGGGCCCGACCCAGTTTTAGGCCCGTTTTCTCCTCGGCCTCTTTTTGACCCGTTTTGTCTTAATTACTTATCCGTTCTTCCTTGTTTCTATGGATTGAACTCCCTTCAACCAAAACAAGTCAATTGCTCGCTTTGGACTTTCGACTCCACACACGCGGCGAGGGGACTTATCACTGTTTTAGCATGCATTCGTATTCTTAACCTATAATCTTGAACATTGAGTGACCTAAATGAGACCCTTTCGTTTATTAAGTCATTCGGTAAGGGAACTATTGAAATGAATATGTGGCAAAGGATCCGTTCGGATTCACCCATGTCAATTGTATGTGATTAATGGAAAATTTATTTGAATGAATGATTATTGATGCTTGAAGGTTGTTGAAAACATGTTTGTGATTAATCATAACACATATATGATATTATGATGGATGTGACCACGGTAGTTGGAAGATGTTGTAATTTATTGCGTGTTTATGCATAAGATGCAAATGTAATCGTACGTTGGATATAGAAGTATGAGCCTAAGCATTGCTATGTGTCGTTAACCGCATGAGGATGCATGCCGTGGATATTGATGTTATGTCAGGACATGTTTGTGTTGTCATACAAGATCATGATGCTATGTACATGCATGGGAGGTTTTGTTTATGTGTATACATTTATGATTATTAGATGAGCTTGGTGGTTGGGAGGACTTCCCCGTTACACTCCGGCGGTCGAAACCCGTAGGGGATGTGGGTTTCCTCATTGTGTTCCGGCGGTCGAGGTGCCTGCCCTAGATTGTGGTTCCCTCGGGCGTGGTCGAGGTGGTTTCCGACACGACTCTGGTGGGTGAGGAAGTTGTGTATCCTTTAGTCTCCCGATGATACTGGTAGGGAGACTGGGGTTTGTTGGATGGTCTGATGTGGACTATGAGGATGATTTCTTGGTTTTGGTTAATGGAATTTCGATTAATATATTAGTTGAATATGGTAGACATGGATGTTTTAGTCACTTGTGATATTTATTGCCATTTCATATGTGATCTATATCTATCTTGTTAAAATGTGATATGTTCTTTCGCTGGGCTATTTTGCTTATCCCTTACCTTTCAGGTGCCCCGATCACGGAGGGACCAGGCGGGCCTCTTGAGCAAGTACTAGGAGAAGAGTAGTAGAGACTAAAAGCTTATGTTTATGCTTTGTGTGATGTTTGAGAACTTTAGTTATGTAGTTTCAATCACATGTTTGTTTGGATGACTGTATAACCTATTGATCAGTTACATTTGTGGTTCGTTGTGTTTGTTCTAGTTTTGAACTTGTGGGTTGTTGGACGGGAAGTAGTTACCCCATTTCAAAAAAAAAAATGCTGTTATTCTTGTACCCGATTTCTATCTTTTGTATCATTATGAGGTTTGTCGGAGATAACGCGCCCGTAGCGGGACGGGGCGTTACAGTTGGTATCAGAGTATGGTTCAACTCTAGGACTGTGCATGGGTTAGAGATGGACGAGATGATAGCTAGAGGTTAGGTTCATCCCTTGTATGGTGGGTAGATGGAACCGGGTTCTTGGGTAACGCGTAGATATTCTAAGTTTGTGTGATGTACCTAGTACGCATCCCTTGAAATAGTATGTTGAGATATGTACTATTTTGGATTTCCGCATGTTAAGGTGTCTAACCTTCAATATCTTTATGGAACGGGCAATGTCGAGATACAACACCCGTTCAAATGGGGGAGACCGTGGCAAAGGCAATGCCGGTGCGACTAGGGTTCCTCCAGCAGGGGAGGGACCGATGGTTCAGGATGGAATAGAGAGCTCGGCAGAGACGTCAACCTTGAGACCCGGACCTGCACAGGAGTCCATCAACCAGGGACAACTGATGGAAACGTTGACTGGAATGGTGACCAACTTTGAGAGAGCCATGGAGAGGACGGTGGAGAGGATTGTGCAAGCCTTGTTGGAGCGGCAGGCAGCACCTCCTCCGCCTCCGCCTCCACCTCCACCTCCGCCCCCTCCACCACCGCCTCCGCCACCACCTCCACCTGGCGAGGTCTACCTCGAGAGTAGGGAGATGGTTGCATTGAGGGAGTTTAAGCGCCATTACCCCCGTGTGTTCAGAGGAGGGCCTGACGCAATTGCAGCAGAGGATTGGATCAATGAGACCGGCAATCTCCTAGATACACTGGCCGTCAAGGAGGGAAACCTGCAGGTGACCTTGGCCGCACATCACCTCACAGGAGAGGCAGCCCGTTGGTGGGCCTAGGAGCCCCTCCGAGCCACAGCCTTGAGGGATTGGGACATCTTTCGTGAAGTGTTTCTGGCAAAGTATTTTCCATCAGTAGTCAAGGAAGCTAAGAGCATTGAGTTCGCCAACCTGATACAGGGTGATGACACAGTTATTCAGTATGAGGCCAAGTTCTCTGAGTTGTGCCGCTTTGCGTCAGAGATGGTTGCGACTGATCTGTTGAAAGCACGCCATTTTGAGTAGGGCCTTCACCCAGTAGTCGCCCATGTGGTGGTTACTGCAAGGAGTACTACCTATGCTGAAGTGGCGCAGAGGGCAATCTTGGCAGAGAGCACCGCCCTTCGGAGCAGCGGGATGGTTTATCAGCCGGCATCGATTTTTGCTCCTAGGCAGAGCAGAGGTTTTGATAAGAAGAGGAAGAGGCCACCCATCCACTCGAGTCAAAGGTTACCTTTAGGTCCACCTCAGCAGGTTCAGACTATGCCAATGTCAGGTGGCCAACCTAGGCAATATGTGTACTTCCACTGTCAGCAGGTAGGTCACACCATGAGGGATTGTCCTCAGCTTCAGGGACAAGTTTAGGGCCAAGCTCAGGGCCTTCAGTGCTACACTTGTGGTGGGGTAGGGCATTTTGCCAGAGATCGTCCTCAGGGCAGAGGTCTGGCTGTAGCGGTGGTACCCCAGCGAGAGATCATGGCAGCCCCCACTCATGTGCAGGTGACGCCCGGCGTCCCCACGGGCCGAGGCGCAGTACCTTCTCAGAGAGGAAGAGGTCATGGCAGACCTGGACCAGTGACCCGTGGCAGAGCTTACGCCATCGCCCAGCAGGCAGAGGAGTATGCACCTTCGACAGTGATGCAGGGAATGTTAGTCCTTCAGGGTGCGTGGTGTAGAGTTTTATTTGATTCTGGTGCTTCACACTCCTTTATTGCCTTGAGTTTTGCTGTTAGTTCTGGTTTAGTGGTAGAACTGGCAAGGGCCCCTATCTCTGTTAGTACACCGTTGGAGGTGATAGAAGTCGTGGATCAGATTTGTCGGTCGTGTGCTTTGACCATTGGAGGTGTAGTGTTGGAGTTTGATCTGTGGGTTTTGGAGATGTCAGGTTTTGACGTCATCTTGGGGATGGACTGGTTGTCCTTCCATCAGGTCACCTTGGACTGTTATCATAGGCAAGTAGCGGGTCGTACGCCCACTGGTGATGTGTTCGTCGAGAAGCTTAGCCCAGCCTTCAGTCCGAAAGTGGAGGAGTTGTGCAGTTTGGTGGCGAGTTTAAGTTGGGAAGGTTCGGGGCTAGCAGGAGTCGAGATGCCTCGCGTGGTTCGAGAGTTTCCAGGACGTTTTTCCAGAGACGCTCCCTGGTTTACTACCACGTCGAGAGGTGGAGTTTGTTATTGACCTGCTACCCAGTACGTCACCCATCACCATCACTCCTTATCGGATGGCACCAGCAGAGACTTTGGAATTGGAGAGACAGCTCAGGGAGCTAGAGACCCTTGGCTTCATTCGGCATAGCACTTCATCTTGGGGTGCACTGGCGTTGTTTGTCAAGAAAAAGGATGGCTTCATGAGACTGTGCATCGACTATCGACAATTGAACAGAGTTACAGTGAAGAACAAGTATCCTTTGCCAAGAATTGATGATCTGTTTGACCAATTGAGAGGGTCTAAATGCTTCTCCAAGATAGACCTTCGTTTAGGTTACCATCAAGTGATGGTACGGGAGTGTGATATTGAGAAGACTGCTTTCCGCACCCGTTTTGGACTCTTTGAGTTCGTGGTGATGCCTTTTGGGGTGACTAATGCCCCGGCGACGTTCATGGCCCTAATGAACATAATTTTCAGGCCGTATCTAGATCGGTTTGTAGTGGTGTTCATCGACGACATCTTGATATATACAGCATCGAAGGAGGACCATGAGCAACATCTGAGGACAGTACTCCGAGTCTTGAGGGATCACAAGCTTTATGCAAAATACAGCAAGTGTGAGTTTTGGTTACCAGAGGTTCAATTTCCTAGACACGTGGTGTCAGCTGATGGTGTGGCCGTGGATCCAGCTAAACTTGAGGTTATTCTGAGTTGGGAGCGGCCACGAAGTGTGACTGAAATCCATAGCTTTTTGGGTCTTGCGGGCTACTACCGACGGTTCATCAGGGATTTCTCCAACATTGCCACACCCATGACAAGGTTGACTCGCAAGGATGTGCAATTCATTTGGGATGAAGCCTGTGAGACAGCCTTTCAGAGATTGAAGAAGAGTTTGACTACCGCTCCAGTGTTGATAGTGCCAGAGAGGGGTCGTGGTTATGCGGTCTACTGTGATGCCTGCGGTGATGGTCTGGGTTGTGTTTTATTGCAGGATGGAAAGGTGGTAGCTTATGGTTCAAGGCAACTTAAGACCCATGAGCAAAATTATCCTACTCATGACTTGGAGTTAGCGGCTGTAGTTTTTGCACTTAAGGTCTGGAGACATTACTTATATGGGGAGAGGTTTGAAGTTTTCTCAGCCTAAAGTATCTGTTCACACAGAAGAGTTGAATATGAGACAAAGACGGTGGGTGGAATACCTTGGTGATTACGACTTCGTGTTATCTTACCACCCGTGTAAGGCGAACGTAGTTGCAGATGCCTTGAGTCGCAGGACTAGGGCAGCCTTGTCAAGTTTGATCGGTGAATACAGAGCATCTAGGCTTTGCAGCATGGGTGTTCAGCCAGGGATTTATGATAGAGTTTTGAGAGCTCAGCAAACGGATGAGAGGTACGTTGCATTGAGGAACGCCGTGGCCAGTGGCAATGGACCTTTTGGATGGTCTATTAGACGAGATGGTGGTTTGACCTTTCAGGACAGGATTTTTGTACCCTTATCGGGGCAGTGTCGCGAGGAGGTATTACGACACTTTCACCACTACAGGTTCGCCATACATCCGGGCCGTACAAAGATGTATCACGACTTGCATCAACAGTTCTGGTGGAGGAGTATGAAGAGAGCAGTAGCCGAGTTTGTGACCCACTGTTTAACTTGCCAACAAGTCAAGGTAGAACACTTGAGACCCGCTGGCAAGTTGCAGCCTCTTCCGGTTCCCGATTGGAAGTGGGACCACATCACAATGGATTTCGTGACTGGTTTACCGAAGTCTTCTCGGAAGCATGATGCAGTGTGGGTCATAGTGGATCGATTGAGTAAGTCGGCCCGTTTTATTGTATAAAGACAACTGATTCTCTCGAGACTTTAAGTCAGATATATTTGACTGACATTGTCAGACTACATGGGGTGCCTAAGTTAATAGTTTTAGATCGGGACCCGAGGTTTGTCTCTCGGTTCTGGCAGAGCTTGCAGCAAGAGTTGGGCACGCAGTTATGTTTCAGTACAACTTTCCACCCCTAGACAGATGGTCAATCAAAGCGGACCATTCAGATCTTAGAGGATATGCTCCGAGTTTGTGTTTTGGATTATGGCGGTAGCTGGGAAAGCCATTTACATTTGGTTGAGTTTGTTTACAACAACAGCTATCAGTCCAGTATTAAGATGGCACCACATGAGGCCTTGTATGGCAGGCAGTGCCGATCACCCTTGTGTTGGACAGAGACTAGTGGTACGGTGATGTCAGGACCAGAGATGATCCGGGAGACTACTGAGCAGATGAGACAGATCAGGCAGGGGTTGTTGACTGCCCAGAGCCGACAAAAGAGTTACGCCGATCGTCGGAGGAGGGCACTTGAGTTTGCTGTTGGAGACCGTGTCTTCTTTCGGGTTTCGCCCCGTCATGGAATTCAGAGGTTTGGACGGTGAGAGAAGTTGTCGCCTCGTTATGTCGGTCCATTTGAGGTGGTAGAGAGGATCGAGAAAGTGGCTTATAGACTTGCACTTCCTCCGAGTCTAGCCCGAGTGCATAACGTCTTCCATGTTTCAATGCTCCGGAAGTATCATCAAGATCCGTCGCACGTGATTAACTTGGAAGATGTGGAAATCAATGAGGATGTTGCCTATGAGGAAGGGCCATTGTGGATCGAGGGTTCTAGAGAGCAGAGGCTTCGTGGCAAGACCATTCTCTTGGTTTTAGTAGTTTGGCAACGGAAAGGCAGAGAGACTCTTATTTAGGAAAATGAGTTAACGATACAGAAACAGTTTCCAGCCTTATTTGAGACTAGAGGTATGAGCTCAGTTTGAAATTCGAGGAGAATTTCTTTAAAGGGGGTAGTGTTGTAATAACCCGTCTCTAACTTTCTAATTTTTTAAGAGATTTTCGGATCTCTGAGTTGCTTTAGGGACCCTGGTAACAGTGAAGAGAGTGTGGGTGCCAGGGTGGGTCCAGTTTACCTGTTTTCGAGTTCGGGAACTCGAACGACATTTTGGTAATTTTATAATTGTTGCGTATTTGTCATGAAAACTTGTTCAAAAGTCACACGTTTTCTCGCTTTAGATCTTTCAGATTTCTTCTTCGAGTTTTTCTTCTTCTTTTAAATAATTAAAAAAAAGCCCAAAAAGCCCTAAACCCTAACCAACCCCCCTTATAACTTAGCTTTCGCGACACTGTAGCCGTCAAGCTACAGTGCCGCCGTTCTTCCCTTCCCAGCAGCTCTTCTCCTTCTCCTTCTCCTTCTCCTTCTCCTTCTTCTTCTTCCTCCCGATTCTTGGTAAGTCTCTTCTCCTTTCTCCCTCTCTCTGTCCATTTTCTTCTTCTCCTCTTCTCTACCTCCGACCGGCCCACCTCCATTTTTCCCCAAAATTTTCTCTTCTCCTTCTCTCCGATTTTTCGGGGTTTCTCCCGATTTTCCCCTACTCTTCCCTTCCCTTTCTTGGATTTCTCTGTGCTCGGTTTTCCAGTTTCCCCTTTTTCTTTCTTCCTTCCTTTCCTCCATTTCTTTGTTTTCCATGTTTCTTCCTTCTTTTCCCTCTTTCCCCTTTCTGTTTTTTTTTCTTTCCCTGGTTTTTTTTTTTCCCCCCTTTTTTCCCTCCGACTCAGTAGAGAGACTGAGTCGCTTGATCGAGCGCCGAGTTGACTCAGTCGAATTTGTTCTGAGTCAACTCGACCCTTGGGCTAGAGTGGCAACCCAGCCACTTGGCCCACTGGCCCAGACCCGACCTGACCCAGGCTTGGTTTAGCCCGACCGGGCCCAGACCCGGCTCGGCCCGGCCCATCCAGGCCCAGACCTGGGCCCACTTCTTCGGCCCATGTCTAGCCGGCCCACTTTTTCGGCCCAATCCTCCTTGGCCCAGTTTCCAGACCCAGCCCTTTTTCAAAGCCCGTTTTCAAGCTCGGCCCATTTTTAGACCCGGCCCAGTTCAGCCCGTTTTGGGCCCGACCTAGTTTTAGGCCCGTTTTCTCCCCGGCCTCTTTTTGACCCGTTTTTTCTTAATTACTTATTCGTTCTTCCTTGTTTCTACAGATTGAACTCCGTTCAACCCAAACAAGTCGCTTGCTCGCTTTGGACTTTCGACTCCACACACGCGGTGAGGGGACTTATCACTGTTTTAGCATGCATTTGCATTCTTAACCTATAATCTTGAACATCGAGTGACCTGAATGAGACCCTTTCGTTTATTAAGCAACTCGGTAAGGGAACTATTGAAATGAATATGTGGCAAGGGATCCGTTCGGGTTCACCCATGTCAATTGTATGTGATTAATGAAAAATTTAATTGAACGAATGATTATTGATGCTTGAAAGTTGTTGAAATCATGTTTGTGATTAATCATAACACATATATGATATTATGATGGATGTGACCATGGTAGTTGGAAGATGTTGTAATTTATTGCGTGTTTATTCATAAGATGTAAATGTAATCGTACGTTGGATATAGAAGTATGAGCCTAAGCATTGTTATGTGTCGTTAACCGCATGAGGATGCATGCCATGGATATTGATGTTATGTCAGGACATGTTTGTGTTGTCATACATGATCATGATGCTATGTACATGCATGGGAGGTTTTGTTTATGTGTATACATTTATGATGATGAGATGAGCTTGGTGGTTGGGAGGACTTCCCCGTTACACTCCGGCGGTCGAAACCCCATAGGGGATGTGGGTTTCCCCATTGTGTTCCGGCGGTCGAGGTGCCTGCCCTAGAGTTTGGTTCCCTCGGGCGTGGTCGAGGTGGTTTCCGACACGACTCGGGTGGGTAAGGCAGTTGTGTATCCTTTAGTCTCCCGATGATACTGGTAGGGAGATTGGGGTTTGTTGGAGGGCCTGATGTGGACTATGAGGATGATTTCTTGGTTTTGGTTAATGGAATTTCGGTTAATATATTAGTTGAATATGGTAGACATGAATGTTTTATTCACTTGTGATATTTACTGCCATTTCATATGTGATCTATATCTATCTTGTTAAAATGTGATATGCTCTTTCGCTGGGCTGTTTTGCTCATCCCTTACCTTTCAGGTGCGCCGATCGCGGAGGGGCCAGGCGGGCCCCTTGAACAAGTACCAGGAGAAGAGTTTAGAGACTAAAAGCTTATGTTTATGCTTTGTGTGATGTTTGAGAACTTTAGTTATGTAGTTTCAATCACATGTTTGTTTGGATGACTGTATAACCTGTTGATCAGTTACATTTGTGGTTCATTGTGTTTGTTCTAGTTTTGAACTTGTGGGTTGTTGGACAGGAAGTAGTTACCCCGTTTCAAAAAAAAAAAAAAATTGCTGCTATTCTTGTACCCGGTTTCTATCTTTTGTATCATTCTGAAGTTTGTCGGAGATAAGGCGCCCGTAACGGGACGGGACATTACAAAACGGGTCGGGCCGAAGGTGGGCCTGGCCGAACTAGTTGAATTGGGTCTGGGCCTAGCTGGGCCGGACCAGATCCGCAAGTTTGGCTAGGCCTGGGCTGCCAAGCCCAGAACCGAACCCACCCGAGTCAACTCTGTGACTCGACTGGGTTGGCTCGGGACTCATTAAGAAACCAGGAAAAAGAAGGAAATGAGAGGAAAAAGAAGGAAAAGAAGAGAAGAAGGAAAATAGGGGAAAATGAGAGAAAGGAAGGAGAAAAAGGGGAGGGAAGAGATTACCAGGTTCGGCCGAAAGGAGGGGCGGCGAATTCGAACTCCGACGACGGCGGGAAGGATAGGATCCGACAGTGAAGCCACCCAAACGAGATGGGAGCAGGAGGAGGAGGGAAGAGCATCGGTAGAAATGGGAGAGGGGAGAGGCCGAGAGAAGGAGAGAGGGAGAGAGAGCGGCGGCGGCGGCTTGAGGGAGGGGAAAAAGAGAGCTTAGGGTTAGGGTTAGGAAGAGAGGGGAGGAGAGAGGGGAAGAGGAAGAGAGAAATGGGAGAGAGAGAAGCAACAACAGTTGCGGTGGCACTGTAGCATAGCTACAGTGCTTCCGAAAAGAAGGTTATAAAGGGGTAGGTTTAGGGTTTTTGATAAGAACTGGAAAATGATAATTTTACCCTTTAATATTGGATTAGTTAGTTCTTAAATTTTGTTTATTTGATATTATTATTGTAATATATTATAAATTCTAAAATTATATTTGTTAATATATTACATTAATTAATTTTATCTAATTAATGTATTTTTGTGTGTTTATAGGTTAATGATTCTTGGTCAGCTCGTCAACTCGTTTAGAGATCCATTTGATCAATCTTGCAAGTAGCTGAAACATAGAAAAAGCAAAGGGCTGAAACAGGTCTGGGTGTAATATCAGCCGGGATGAACAAGAAATTGCAAGCAGCCAAACAACAAAAGAAAACATAGCAAGAAAAATGTTCACCAGCCAGCTTTGTCCATTGTATAGATAAGCAGCAGGAATTTGTGATGTTGCCGTGGAAGAGGAAAAAGAAATAACAAAGCAAACAGTGAAGAAATCTCAAAGCAAAGCAAGAGAGAAAGAAGCAGCAACAATATCCATATGCCGCAGATTGGAAATAACAAACATAAAATGGCAGTGTTTTTTTGTGCAAAGGAAATCTATACAACACTTGGCCGAATACAGAGAAAGAAGGGAAGGCTAGAATAAAAAAAGAAGGGACAATCCACGTAATACCCATATTTCCTCTTTGACCAAGTTCTCTTTTTTGACAATGCATTCTCAGCCACCAACGTGTCCTTCCTATTTTTGTCCCATGCGATCCTAACTCTGCTTTTTGCCTCCCTTCCTCAATTAACTAAGTGAATCCACGCCATTGCCTGCCCTTGCTTTTTCCATCTCTTTTAATCATCACCATCCATTCTTTCTTCCATACTACTATAAATACCCATCCAATTTCTCAATGAAAACTCGAACCTGGCTGAGATATTTGGAGCATTGAAGGATTTATGAGTTTTTGGTTAGTGTTTTTTTTTTTTTTTTAATTTTATTCTTTTGTAATTAATTTCTTTTATTTTAATTCATGTCTTGTAATTCAATTTCATTAATAATAGTATAATTTCGTTTTGTTTTTATTTAAATCCAAAATCCAATGTATTGTAATTCTTAATTCCAATTTTTATTAATAATTAAAAGGCAGAAAAACCCTTAGAAATATGGTTTTCCACTTATTTATTTTTGTATGATGAAAGTTTGATTTTATTTTAATTCTTTTTATGGATTTATGTTAAAGATTATTTTAAGTTGTTCAATGAAAGCAGAAAAAATCTTTAGGATAAATAGAACTTGATTTTTCAGTCTAAGGCTTTTTTTAAGAGCAGAAAAACTTTTAGATTCGAAACTACAAGTTGAAAATTTATTTAGCCTAAGGCCGGATTTGAATTTTCTTATTTTAATTGATTTCATAAATTTCATAATGAGGATTTTAATAGATGAAGAATTTGAGTGCATGATAAATAATAAATGTGAGCTCCGTATTCTAGGCCTTGATATTATTTTTAAAATATGGAAAATAAAGCCTCCATAATTCTTTGACCCAGTTCCACTGTAAATATGTACAGAGGTAGTTTAGGTGTCTTTAATTTTTTTTTTTTTTTATAAAAACTCAAATCTTTGAGATTGATGAACTTGGTTGGAAATAATTTAATTGCATCTTAATTCTGTATTCTAAATTAGATTGAGATTGTTTATATTTTTATATTAATGCCACCATCTTAATTAAAATTAGTTAAATTGTTAGATTCTTTGTTTAAATCTAGAATGTTTCTAAATTAAGATTAAAACTCATAGATTAGATAAATAACTCCATATTTATGATTTTTCTCCATATTTCTCAAAGTTCTTAAAATACGTAATTCAATGGTGTATTTTCATGGATATATTTTCCTAAGTTCCAATGGGTTCGACCTCGCACTTAATCGCTATACTATTTAATGGTTCGTGCGCTTGCGAGTTATAAATTTAAAATTTGCACAACAGTTTTGGAAAACCTTTTTTTTTTATTTGAAACCATTTAGCTCAAGCTGTAAATTTATATAAAAATATTATTAGTAATTATTTCATTCTCATTCATTTACTATTTTATTTTAAACTTTTAGGAAAAATCTCGAATTGCGTGAAAATAGTGTTTCAAAACTCACACTATTTTAAAAGAAAATGATTTCAAAACCCAAGAAAATCAAATGTCGAACATCGAGAGAGAAAGACGTGTGATTTTTCAAGCATTTTTCATGACAGATTATACAATAATTCAAAATTACTGAAATGCCGTTCGAGTTCCCGAACTCGAAACCAAGCAAAATAGGGCTCACCGCGGAGCCCACACCCTCCTCACTGTTACCACAGTCCCGAAACAACTCAGAGATCTGAAAATCTCAAAAAAAATCGAACAAACTCGGAACGGGTCATTACACCGTCTGTTTTTCAACTTTTATAAAATATCACAAAAGGAGAAAAAGAAAGAGCAAATTGAGAAAATAGAAAATTTCCAAATAGAAATCCAAAAATCTCGAATGTCGAAATTGAGCCAAGTTTCCAACGTTAAGGAGTGAGAAGGAGCATCTTCAAAAACAATTGCAAAATGACAAACCCCTAACACCACAGTTCTTACTATTTAAAAAAAATTAAATTGATAAAATCATAAAGAGTTTAGAAATGTAGTTTAATTAAATTAAAGTAATCTTTAATACAAAAGAATAAAAAATAATTTCCCCAATACGTAAATTACTATTATACTTATAAGCTGTGTCTCCCGTTGTTCAACGTAACTGTAGAGGTGATTATAAGCATGAGTAGTCAGAGATGGGAGAATCTCCTTGCATGCCATTCCTCCCTCTATTCTATATAATCTTTTAAGATTAGCAAATAAAAATATTAGGTACCAAACTTAATTTAAACAAAGTGAAATTAAGGTCAAATGCATCGTGATAAAAGTATGAGTTAAACCCATATATTTTGATTCGATAAAAGACTATACGCCAATAAAAGGCATCAATTGGATTCGAAGTTTATTTGAACACTAATCCAATTGAACCAACATTACTATTTCTGATTAAAAATGTTATTAAAGGTGTCCTATGTAACTCAAAGGAGTTGGAGTGACGGCGAAGATCACTTCATTCAATTTCTACTCCACCTCAAAAGACCACTCTCTACTAAGTTAAACGGTGTGGGTAGCGAGGCTTGTACATGCTTCGAGAAATAATTAGGTGCTTTAAGAGGTAAACATTTTGGTCAAAGGTGTTCTATGTTAAACTTTAAAACATTTTAAAAATACATAAAAGAAGTTGATCTATATAATATGAATTAAATCTCGATAATCAGATAAGAAATTGCATACCTTGTGCTATAAAGATAAAGATATGAAGCCTGAATGTTGCACCTTAAGGCTCTTCAAATTGATGAAACAAATTACTGATATGAATTTGAGACACCTAATAATAGCGTGAATGTCATGGAGATTCACAAGACTTGTTTTGTGACTAGAGAGAAGAATTATAGGTCTCTAATTATAATGTTATGGTTTCTTCCAATTAAAAATCCTCTAAATATAACTAATATCTCTAAAGATATACCTCCAGATTAATTTCCTAAATAGGATAATAAATTTTAGAATTCAAATTTATTAAAATTTAAAATCTCAATTTATGGAATATTGCATATTAACAAGTGGACACTAAAGTGGTCCATCAACCATTCTCACTCGGTCAACAATGACAACTTTGGCCACATTCTCCCACTTAGTTAATAGCAACCATTTTAATATATTCGCATAAGTAATTTAGTTTTTAACAAATACCATTTTATAAAAAAAAAAAAAAAGTCTTCTTGGATCTTCACAATTTAAGGACCCAATGAATGAACTCCTTTTTGAAAACAGTCTATTACATACTAAGCTTTTTATGCTTCATTTAGACAACCTATCAATAAATATTATAACATTCAAAAACCTGGATTTTACAACATACTTAACTTGTGTATTAAATGACTTGACACAATTAAAACAAGCTTTGAGTTGACCCATCTTAACAAACTTATCAAAAGGACTAACTTTACTCAACTTAGATTGGGTTGACCTAGCTCAAAGAATTTATAATTATTGTAATAACCCGACCCTTAATTAGAAAAATGACAAATTTTTAGAACCGTTAACTCGACTTTGTTACCGGTCAACATGATAGAGTACAGAAAGAGCTTCCTGAAAAATTATTATATGACCTAATCAGAGTTCGTTTGCTCAGTGATTTAACCTGATGAAGATCAGAAGGTATTTTGGACATTTCACAAATGTCTTTTGTTTTAGATGAAAATCATGAATAGTATCTTGAAAACTTCTTAAGTGTGAAAGACCACTCTTATGATATATTCAAATCTTGAAATTCACAAATATATTAAACTTTTGAGTACGCTACTTAATGGTATTTCCGGAATTTTCAAATATTTACCCGAAGTACAATACTTAGACGTGATTTATCTAATACCCCAGTTTGACAAATACCCTGTATTCCGAAAATGGGTAAACTTGGATCATAGTCAATCTATGTTTTAAGTGAACTTTTGATATTTGTAGAAAATTGATTTAAGGATTTGAAACACTAGAAAATAAGTTTCAAAATTTAGGGAGGCTTGGACCACCGATTTTAAGTGAAACATTATTTTTGTAAAAATAGAGGATTTTTGTTTGATAAAATGAGAATCTAATTTTACCACCCTAGCTAAAACCCGTGTTCTCAATGCTATAGCGATGCCAGATTTTATCAAATCATCCCCTAAGTATACCCAATTTTAAGTGCTTAGAAAGAGGAAGAAAAGTTAATATTTTTAACCAAATTTTGAAAAATAAAAAGTCAAGGTAAATTCGACTGACACTGCGGACACCCACTGACGGACGAATATAATGAGATTATACAGCCTACAAGACAGGGTATCAAATTAATCTCAATCACACATTTCTAGCTCTTCAGAGTGTGTGTGCAGAAGAGCATATAATGGCAAGACCAAGATAGATAATCTGTAAGACATCTGATAAGTCGCAGAGTATATGTATATAAATGTAATTCTTACGTGACAATTTGACTATCTTTAAAATATAATCTTGATATTTATGATGATCAAGGTAAATAAAGCAAACTTGTGATGTACTCATACTTGATCAATCTTATCAGTTGTGTTACTCAATATTCATCTTGCCAATTAAAGTATGAATCAGGCATTTTTTAATGACAGAAGGAAGGGGAGAGAGCTGATCATGAAAGCAATCTTGTTTGATTTTGCTTCTGCCCATGTCAGTTCAAGTGGGAGTTTACAGAATTTTTCCTTCAGTTTTCTGTAATGCAGGCTGAGGAAAGCATTCTAGGTCAAGTGATTTATCCTAGACATTTTCTATCAACTACTCATCAATGATTTTCTCAATTTTCTGTTTATTGAGAATGAAAGGAACAGAGACTCAGTGGTGAATATGGGAATAATGATGAAGGCATTTTGAGCAACCAATAGTCATTCATGTAGGCTGATGATACACAAGTGATGAGAGTGTCAAATGCAGCATTTTGAAGCAGTCTTATAAATCTCAAATAACATAGTATTCTGATCAAATAAGGGATCAAAAGGAAGATTTCCATCCAGGTGCTGTAATACTTTAATTTTCATTTTGGAGTCCTGAAAAACTGACTGAATTTTCATTTCATTTAGAGATCAAGCAATAGTTGAGGCATAGAAGTTCAGTTGCATGTTAAGCACTTGAAGGAGAGGGGTTTTATAGGTTTAGGATATGCCCAATAGATTATAGCAATCCATTCTTCTCTTTTTTTTTTTCATTGACTATCATAGCACCAACTCCAATAGCATATTCCAATTTCAAAGCATGGAGAAGGAGATGGTGATTGGGATGAAGATTCAACATTGTCAACTTAAGGATTTCATCCTCATCACAATTGGGTAGCATGTCAAACAATTTACAGTTCATTTGTAGACTTGTGAATTTGACAAGTCTATAGTTTTATGACTCGACAAGCATGATAAGTATTCAAGTCAGGAAAAATACAATCATTGTTCTAGGATCACATGTACCCAAATATGTTCAGCCTCTAAAGGATACACCAATCATTTTCAAAAGACCTTTTCATTGAGATTTGATGTACCGTGCCACAACTTAAAGTTGTTTAAACTTACTTGCATTTTATTTGACTATGGCAAACAGTGTTCAATGCTTTGGCTTAAAGGATTTTTTTATAAGGCTCAATATTTGAGACCTATAGAGGACAAGGGTTCAAAACACAATAATCATCAACACAAGACATATAAGCATTAAGGCATAGATGATTAAAGGCTTCAATCAATTTTTGAGTTAATGTATAATTTACATTTCCCTTTAAGTTGTTATACCTATGAGTTTGTTTTTGAAACTTTGGTGGGTTCATCTTTTGATTTTTATTATTCTTTCCCTTTTTCAAATTTTCTTTGTAGACCTTTTGCCTTTGATTTTGTACCTTTGTTTGGTTTGCATTTTTGTATTGAGTTTCTTTTCTTACATTACATACGAACATAAGGTGCCCGGATTGTCCACCATGAAAGCATTTTATAATTTTAATTTGAGGAGTTGAGAGACTTACTCTTTACAAAAATAGTTGGTTTGACGGATTCTTTAACATTTTTCTTGTTATAACCAAGGCCTGTTTTATCTCCAAATGGTTTACTCAATTTCAAGAGTCTTTCAAGTTTTTCTTCTCCTTTAGTGAATTTCAATTCAAATTTTTCTTTATATCTTTATAAATCATTTATATCTTGTATGACCTTTTGATTTTCAACACTTAGAGTTGATTGTGCTTAAGGGGTATGGCATTTTAGCTCTTTGAGTTCATTTTTAATTTTGGCATTTTCTTCATCTCCACCACTTAGCACAATTTTCAAATCATTATAGTCTTATTTTAATAGGTGAAGTTCATGCTTTAGTTTTCTTGTTTCATTTTCAAGATTTGTTTTTCATTTATCTCCATTTTCAAGCATTGTTCAAGTTTTAGGCATTCTTCTTGTATGGCTTTTGATTTTTCTTGAATTTTATCTCCTTTAGATTTTGATGCCTCTTCTTTAGCCAATTCCAATTCATTTAAGATTTTCTCATTTGTTAATTTTTCATAACTTAGCTCATTTGAGATTTTGTATTTTCATTCTTCGACTCGATAAATCTTTTGGTTAGTTTTTCAAATGCAAGACATAGTTCTTTGTAGCATTCATGAAGAATTTCATATTCTTGTTCATAGTCTTGCTCTTCTTCATCTTCTAAGTCTTCAGGTTTAATTTCATCTTGAGGTTCAAGTATTTGAATGAGTCCTAAGCAATATATCATTTCTATGGCATTTTCTTCCTTCTTAGGCTTTTCATGGGTTTCCTTTAAAATGTCCCATGCCTCTTTTGCGGTTTCACACGATATGATGCTTTCCAAGATGTTTGATGAAATGACACAAAATATGGCATCAATGGATTTAGTTTTGGCCAAGTACATGTTATTTTCAACATCACTCCAAGTTAAATACCTTTTGGTTGGAGGAGTCCAACCCCACTTGATCATCTCCCAAAGTACTCCATCTACATTGATTAAGTAAATTATCATTTTAGCTCTTCAAAGAGTATAGTTGGAGCCATGGAGGACTCATCACGGCCAAGCTATCTCCCTTTGACATTTTACTAGCTCAAAGATCGACTCTTAGACAGTTAAGTCAATTGCAAGAGACCTTGCTCTAATACCACTTGTTAGTCAAGTTAGGTAAATGTATAGAATAGTCCTAGAGAAGGGTTAATAAGACTTATGCAGAATTTTTACTTTCTTTAAGATATTGGTTAATTAATGATTGATCTTTACAAATTAAGCCAATTAATCTCCAATTAAATTAGCATACAAGTTTAATTGTCTAATCAATAGTGCATGCAACAGAAAGTCCACACAAGCAAGATGTGCAAGAGATAGGAGATAAAGCAAATGCACAAAGTAAAGAGATGAGATGAGATGAGATGGAAAATCTAACGCAAAGATTTTTATGTGGTTCGGCAACCTTGCCTACATCCACGCCTCAAGTATACCACTTGAGGATTCCACTAACCTTATCCTTCACGTGTGGAGAAGAAACCTATTACAACCCTTGATCTCCTTTACGGGTGGATATTGAACCTTTACAACACTTGATCTTCTTTACGAGTGAAGACTTGACCGACACACCAAGAAAACACCTTTCTTGGATTTTACTTAGGGTTACACCAACCATTTACAATGTTCTCACAAATGATAATAAGTAGTAGTTTTGAGAAATACTAAGACACCAGCCTCTTGATGATCGATGTATCTTGTGGCTTGTTCTTTGATGATCTTCCTCTTTCTTGCTTTTGGTGTTGATGAAGTGCTTCAATGAATGCCAAACCAAAGTGGGAAAGAGTCTAGGGATGAAATATGATTTGCCTATAAGGTCAATCTATCCCTATGAAGATCTTCTCTAATCAAACAATCAATGTAGAGCTTAATATGCTCAAGATGAGCCTATGAGTGCCTTGATTGTGTTAGAGAGGGATTATAAGAGCTTAATAAGGTTTAACTATGGTGATTAGAAGCTCTAAGTAATGTTGGGAAAATTGAGAGTAGTATGAGAAAAATCAGCTTGGAGTATCTTACATTGCCCATAAATAGAGCTTGGTTTATATAGGCAAGTTTGTTATGAAATAAATGCAAATCACACAGATCACAACCACACAAGAGACAAGCGATTTATGTGGTTCACCCGAAGGCTACGTCCTTAGAGCGATTGCTCAATTCATTATGAATATAATAATAAACAGGGTGCTACAATGAATCTCTCCATAGTCTCTCATCTACTCTGACAGAGAGAAATCTAACATCAGCTTAACCCTAAAGAGTAAAACTTACGCTTATATAAGATGGGTTTACAAGAGAACTTAGGCCTAATGGGCCCAACTTATTGTTGGCCTATTGAGCTAAACCCCAACAATCTCCACCTTGGCGAAATATGTACAACCCTTGAAGACTGTTGAAATGATGTGTAGCACCTCCACCTGGTGGGAGTGACTCCCACCACTCCTGCACCTCAAAGGTGTATGTCCAATCTCTAGCATGATGAGAGATTGAGTAAGTCCAGGCAATGCCTGAACTTTTCTCCTGTAACCGGCTTGGTAAACATGTCTGCAACATTCTCATATGTGTGAATCTTCAGAATAGAGATCTAACCAGTTGCAGCCCAGTCTCAAACCTTGAGATACATCACTGCTATGTGCTTTGTCCTTACATGATATACCTAATTCCTTGACAAATAGATTGCACTATGACTGTCACAATATATGGAGATTGATTTCTGATTAATCCCCAAACCATTCACCAAACCTCTCAACCACATTGCTTCCTTAGAAACCCTTGTCAATGCCATATACTCTGCTTCTGTAGTAGATAACACTGTAGTAGACTGAAGCACTGACCGGCAACTGATGGGTCCACTGGCAAGTGTATAAACATAACCAGTCGTAGATCTCCTCATATTTAGATCTCCTGTATAATCATCATCTACATATCCAACCACAGTTTCTGACCCTTGTTTTCTTTCAAACATTATACCCAAGTCTTTGGTGCCCTTCAAATACTTGAGAATCCACTTGATTGCATTCTAATGCTCTTTTCCTGGATTCGCCATATATTTGCTAACTACACCCACTACTTGAGCAATATCTGGCCGAGTACAAACCATGACATACATGAGACAACCCACTGCATTAGCATACGACGTTCTTGACATTTCTGCAACTTCATCATCTGTAGTAGGACACTGTCTAGCACTCAAGCTAAAATAAGTTGCAAGTGGAGTAGACATTGGCTTTACTTTCTGCATGCTGAATTTTTCAAGTACCTTTGAGATGTAATTCTTCTGTGACAGCTTCCTTGCCTTTCTGTCTCTCCTGATTTTCATCCCCAACATCTTCCTGACTGCCCCAAGGTCCTTCATGTTAAACTTCTTAATTAACTGGGATTTGAGTTCAACTACCTTGGACATGTCCTTACATGCAATGAGCATGTGGTCCACATAGAGCAATAAAAAAATGAGAGCATCATCAAACACTCTCTAGTATACACAACAATCATACTCACATCGCTGGTAGCCAATCTGCAACATATAGGAGTCAAAGCGCTTGTACCATTGTCTTGGAAATTGCTTAAGTTCATACAGTGACTTCTTTAATCTGCACACATGATCTTCTTTGTCTGCTTCTTTGAATCCTTCAAGTTGCCCCATGTAAATAGATTCCTCCAAATCACCGTGAAGGAAAGCTGTCTTTACATCTAACTGTTCAAGCTTCATGTCAAACTGTGCTACCATAGCCAACAACACCCTGATAGATGTATGCTTGATCACTGGAGAGAAAATCTCATCATAATCAACCTCCTCCTTCTGTAAATACCCATTTGCTACTAGCCGTGCTTTGAACTTTGGCTTCTCATTTTCATACAACGCTTACTTTTTCCTGAAAACCCATTTGCATCCAACTGGTTTTCTGTCATTCGGTTTCGGAACTAACTCCCAAACGGAGTTATGGTGAAAAGATTCCATCTCATCAATCATGGCACTCATCCAACCTTCTCTTTCACTGCTTTCAATAGCCTCCTGGAAAGTGGTCGGATCACCGCTACTGGTGATAAGAGCAAAGTATACCTCCTCATTATCCCGCCCAAGCCTTTGAGGTGGCCTCATGGTTCTTATTGTTCTTTCCTGTGCCAAACCGGTGGGCTCATGTTGAGCATCTATCTGTTCCTCACCTCCTATTGTGTTGGTCTCATCTTGACCCTGTGTTTGATTCTGAGTTGTGGTTTCTATGTTAGGTGGAACCAACTCTGCAATCACCTTCTCTTTGTTGTTTTCTTGAACTTCTTTCTTAAATTCCCTCTTTAGCATAGAAGCATCATCAAACACTACATCTCTGTTGTAGATTACTTTTCTGTTTGTTGGATTCCATAACTTGTAACCCTTCACTCCCTTTTCAAACCCGAGAAATATGCACCTGAGTGACTTGGAGTCTAACATGGATCTCTGATCAGTAGGGATGTGTGCGTAAGCTGGGCAACCGAATACTCTCAAAACTGAGCAGTCCACTTCTTTACCTGACCACACCTCTTCTGGAGCTTTTAGATTGAGAAATGTATTTGGTGACTTGTTGACTAAGTAGCATGTATGATTGATTGATTCTACCCAAAAGCCATTGGATAAGCCTGCATGAATCCTCATGCTCCTCGCTCTTTCTAGAATAGTCTTGTTCATCCTCCCCGTAACTCCATTCTGCTAAGGAGTTTTGAGAAATGTGAAATGCCTCGTGATGCCCTCATCTCTGCAAAACTATAGAAATCCATTATGTCGGTATTCACCACTATTTTCTGTTCTCAGATACTTGATTTTTCTGCCTGTTTGATTTTCTACCTCTGCCTTCCACTCTTTAAACTTAGAAAGACTTCTGATTTTTCCCTCATGAAATAGACTCAGACCTTTCTTGAAAAATCATCTATGAAAGTCATAAAGTAGGAAACTCCACCTTTTGACTTAGTCGGGGATGGTAAAAACTTGTTGTGCAAATTTTAAATTTATAACTCGCAAGCGTACGAACCATTAGATAGTATAGCGATTGAGTGCGAGGTCGAACCCATCGGAACTTAGGAAAATATAGCCGTGAAAAATACACCACTGAATTATATATTTTAAGAAATCTAGAAAATCATAGAGATAAATCTTAAACATGTGATTAATTCTCTAATATAGCAAATCTAATTTTAATTTAGAAATATTCTAAAAATAGAAAACAAGTCCAAAAATGAAAACCACATTTAAAATTAGAAATTAACCATTTAAGAGATCTAATTTTCATGAAAAACACAAAATTCATCTAATTTCAATTAAGATGGTGGAATTAATCTAAAAATTATAAATAATCTTATCTAACTTAGAATACATAATTAAGATGCAATTAATTAATTACCAACCTAGTTTCCAATTTTCAAGAGTTTGAATTTATAGACAAAACAAAAATAAAAAATTGAAAACAACTAAAATTACCTCTGTACATATTTACAGTGGAACTGGATCAAAGAATTAAGGATGCATTATTTTTCATATTTTAAAAATAGAACAAAAGCCTAGCCTACGGATCTCACGTAAATTACTAAACATGCGTTCAATATTTTTATCAATTAAAATTCCAATTATAAAACCCATGAATTCAATAATTTAAAAGTTCTCAAATTAAACCTTAGATTAAATAGAATTTAAACTTTCTCTCCAAACCTTAATATTCAGTGCACTCTTGAAAACAAGAGCCTTAGATCCAAGAAGGAAGTCTATTTAATCTAAATATTTCAGTGCATCTAATTTGAAAAATCGAAAATTAAATCCAACATGTATTTTATAAAAAGAATTAAAATAAAATAAAGAGTCATAATACATGAATTAAATAATTGAAAAACCATAGACTAATATTTCAGCACACCTTTACTCCATTAATATAATATGAAATTGAATTACAAACCAATGGGACTTGAAATTAAAAAGAAATACAAGAACACAATGCAAAAAAAAAAAAACATAAATAAATAACCAACCTAAGCTTGCACTGTCTTCTTTTCTTCTAATCCCATGCACAACCTTACTTTCAGTTCAGCCAAATTCAATTTTCTCAATGGGAGAGGGATATTATTTATAGATGAAAGGAGGTGAAATTAATGACTTGGATTTAAAGATTTAAATAAAGCAAGGGACACATGGAGGGCTGATATAGTTTGTACTAAACATGGAATGGCTTAAAGGATGCAAAGAGTTGAAAAAATAGTAAAATTCGTGTAATGAAAGTGGGTGCAAAATCCCGTCTTTTACATATGTACCACTTTGAAGCTCAAACACTGGAGTGAAACTTTATGGCCAAAATACTGAAGATGTGTCAAACCTTCCTTCTTTTTCTCTTTCTTATTTTGTTTCTTTTTTTTTTAATTCACTTGTCAAATTCAAAAATCCTCTTATAATGACTTGTAAATTTTGAATTTCCTCATATGTATCTTGAGATGATGAAAATAGTCTTCACACATGTGGATTTCTTCAAAGGCTTTTCTTAATAAGCGTAATAATTGGGTTTTTAAAAGTATGGAAAATCTAATAAATAATTTTACTACTTACATTCAATTCTAAAAATGACTAAATTAATCCAAACTCTCATAAATGTATTTGAATTAATTAGTTTACAAATAAAACTCCTAAAATTATGGTAAAATAATTATTAAAAATTCAAACTTTCCAAAAGTATCAACTTATGCCCATAAATTGCAAAATTCACCATTTGAATTCTCATATCTTGTATTTCTCTATAAATCCTACGAAACTTCCAAAATCCTATTAAACATATCTTAAAACACACAAAACAAGGGATAACTAGTCCAAATATAAGGGTAAAATAGTCATTTTTCTATGCTCATCAGTCCCCCACACGTCTAAACGAACATAGTCCAGAATACCCTTGGTTCTATAGTGTTTATCTGGAGTTTTAATAGTCACCTTACGCTGTTTGCCATACAAATAAAACTTACAGAATTCTAGCTTGCATGATTTAACCCCCTTTAATAGTCTTCTTTTATGGAGTTCTAACATGCCCTTCTCAGTCAGATGCCCTAGCCGCATATGCCATAACTGAAAATCATCTGCACTGTATTCTTCTTCTGTGGAGACTGCCGCTCAACCTAAAACTGTATCCCCTTTCATTTTGTAGAGGTTGTTAGACAATCTGATGCCTTTCATTAACACCAACGCACCATTTGACACTTTGAGTGTGTCATCCTTTCCGATGAATGTGCACCTGCTTGCTTGAAGTGTGTCGAAGAACACTGAGAAATTACCTTTTTACCCTTTAATATTAGATTAATTAGTATTTATTTTGTAAATATTAGATATGCTTAATGTTGTTTTTTAGTTTTGAAGTTTATTTTGGGAAATACAAGAGAAAGAAAATAAAAATGAAGAAAAAGCAAGAAACAACAATTTGGGAAATCAATGTTGAGGTAGTGAGCAGATTTGCAACCATTGCAAGAAACATCAATTGGGTTAGGCTGCATAAGAGCTGGTTCATATTTGCCATACATCAAAGAAAAAAAAGAAGAGCAACAAAACTATGTAACGAGGGAAAAATTAGACAGTTTTCTGCTGCCATTCTTATATGCAACATCCTGAGAAGGTGATGATAAGAAGAGTCTATTCCTGCTTTAAAATTGAGCCTAAATCTTAGAACAAGAAGTCTAAGAACACAGAAAAGAATAATATACAACAGCAGTTTGGTAAATGTAACGCCCCGCCCTTTTTCACTAGCTTTTTCTCTTAAATTCGGAGTCTATTTTTTTTTAATAACAGAGTAGAGTGATAGAGCGCGGGACGTCACGACACGAGCTAAATCCGAACTTCCAAAGTCCGACCCTTAACTGGCCAACCCTATGTGTGCATGGACCAAGTCCACGAAAATGATTCATACATAGCAATATCAACTTGCGGAATAAAAATCACAACCTGCGGAATCATAACATCCAAATTGCGGAATCATAATAGAACCAAGTTCTATTCCATTCAGATAGCAAAATACGTCAAGTCATTAATCATCATTATCATAATGCAATTATCCAATAAGACATCCAACCATAGCAAATCCATCTAAGTTATTACAATCCGAATTCTAGATACTCAAATACAAGCCCATGAGTATCTTCAACAAAATATAAACTAAAAGCATTTCGAACTCCTATGCTTGTCCATTTCCGCGTTAAGCGGTTTCCTCGTTTCCTGCATCATCCCTTAAAGGGTAGAAGTAGGGCGTTAGTACAACGCGCCCAGTAAGTATTCCAATTAGGGTTTACACATGGGTTAGTACCAAAAGTCCAGATATAATATATATCAAAACTAGTTATAATAAATCATTCCATACTTTCAAAACATTGTATCCAAAATAGTGTATGATAATAGAGATCCAATCATACCAATAAAACCAGAAACGTTGCATGATAATAAAGATCATAATCATGCCGATTCAATGCCATGTCATGCTATCATATGCAATGAGTCCCACCCATCACAAAAACATAGGGTATACTCTTGATGGAATTCTCCTCATCAAAGTATCTTCCTAGTGGAATTCTCGTCACCAAGGTCTTCTCTCTTGATGGAATTCTCCTCATCAAGGTATTCCCCACAGTTGCATTACGGACATTCCGACGGAGTGTGGGCTCCGGTTACTTAGTATCCTCTTGATGGAATTCTCATCATCAAGGTATCCCCTGATGGAATGCTCATCACCAAGGTCTCATACATAGTATCCTCTTGATGGGATTCTCATCATCAAGGTATCCCCTCACGAGTATTTTACGGACGCCCCGACGGAGTGTGGGTCCCCGGTTACCTGTCATCCCTCCCATGCCATGCATGAGATGCAAATACCACATGCTATGCAATTATACAAAATCATAGCATTTAAAAGCTCATAATTAAAACACATGTTATTTTATCAAATAAACATAACATATAAAATCACCATTTGAAACATATCTTTGCAATATAAAATCATTAAATCAAGATAAAAACAATGTATATAAACCCTTGGTTTCAAAGAGGTGGAATCCTACCAAAGACCGCTACGTGTCCTTGTGTCTTTCGTCCGGTAACCGCTCACGATCGTAAACACCTTGTGAAGTTTTGTTACCTAATAACATATTAATCAATCAAAAACAAGTCCCACTTGATTTACAATATTTTAAATCCATAAACCAATCCCATAGTTTATCATTTTCAGCCGTTATTACCAAATTGCCATTATACATTTCCATAGCCATCTACCTTCCCTATTTTCATATATTTACAAGATTGCTATCCATGATTAATATAACCCAATATTCTTATTTACAATATACTTAGGCTAATAATTAACCCATTAATCCACATTCATGGGGTTTGGCCATACCCATGGCCGAACCCATGATATTACCCTATGACATCTTTATTCCATCTTAGGTCCAACAACCTAAGTTTATACTTAGAAAGTCCACATTTAGAAACATCCTAGTTTCATTTCCTATTCTTGGATCCATAATTCCAAGTTCTTTCCATAAATAGAAACTTTCCCATTTTAATTCCCATCCTTCTATTTAATCATTCAAGGTCCATGATTAGATACTTTCTAATTTAAATTCCTCCATCCAAAATTAGAAACTTACTAATTTAAACTAACTTCCATAAATAACCAATAACCCTTAATCATTACCAACACACCTTCATGGGGTTCGGCCATGAAACATGGCCGAACCCTATGGTTCTTTAATTTCTTACATTCATCCAAACATCTATTAAAAAAAATAACCATGTTCACCATTAAATAACCCATTAAAATTATTAACATCCTTTCCATGGTTTCCAATCAATAACCATATCTTTATTCATGGGGTTCGGCCATACAACATGGCCGAACCCTATGGTTCATCATCTTTCATTGAATTACCATAATCATCTCATAATTTTCTTCCATGGGGTTCGGCCATACACCTTGGCCGAACCCTATGATTCTTTATCTTAAAACATATTAATCAAAATCATAAAATCACTTACCTGTTCTTGCTCTTCCAATCCTTCTTCTTTCCTTAGCCTCTTTTGTGTATGCCGTGGGCCACTTTGTTTTGCTGCTACCTCTCTTTGAAACAAGATCCGACCCTCTCAGTTCTCGTATGACAGCCCCTTATTATCTCTGCAGATTGGTTCCAAGTTTCACAGCATGCACACTTCCGTTGTATGCGATGAACCCGCCTATTCTGTCACCGATCTGCTGTTGTCTAGCTGCAGTCTTGGACGCCCAACTCCATCACTTGAGGAGATGTCTCAGATCAGACCTCTGCTGATCTGTACGTCTAGCAGTCTGTCAGACCACTCTATTAGATACCTCTTATAGAACACGATGATGATCAGCCCTCTTTGTTAAAGAAAGCCCTCCATTGATCAGATTCGTGTCCCACCCCAAGATGATATCCACAGTTTACAGCCGTCTCCACCTACTCTATTAAAACTGTGTAACCTCGTTGTTGTGCCTTTTCTCTTTACTTGCAGTAGCCCACTTCCAACACTGCTGTATCACAATACTGGTTTCAGCCCTTTGGTTGCGCTTCTCAGTATGTGTTGCTGCCTAGATCAAACACCTTTTGATCCTAGTACGACTGGCCCTATTACAACACACAAAATCCCTCTCTCTCAATTCGTGTGTCACCTCTTGCTATGTGTTTTCTCACACGCTGTCTTCCTTTGAGCCCAATCAAGAAACGCCACTTAAGAGGAACACCTCCCATATACATATATAGCCATGTCCATCAATACTTGCATTGAATATACCTCATACAAGATCCAAAGATCTCAAGTATCGTTGGCAACAAATCACACAACAAACGTTGATTGTGTATATGCCAGCACATACCCAACATGCATGAAATATTCATGCCATGTCAGCAGATGTCCTTTCCACTTTAGTATTCCAAAGCACAACTCACACACGATGAAGGCATGCTATTCTTGTTTCCAATTGCTATTCCTTTTTTTTAAGTATATATAGAATTTCCATCTTTTATACTTGTTAAATAGTAATTGCCAATTGCATAGGGAGTCCTTTTCGCCAGCGACCCATATTCGGCCATACCAAATCCCATTCCTTATTTTATGTAATATTGCATTACTAATTAAAACCAGCCCCTTTTAATTTATTGAAACAAATTCCACAAAATCGTTGGGTCCTAATTGGGCAAAGACCCAACATTTTACCCATCTAAAATCCTTATCTAAAATCCTTATCTAAAATCCACAAGTTAAATGGGTAATTTCCGTAAATATTTATAATTTGAAAATCCAGGGTATTACAATACAACACTCTTTTTAAAATTTTCGTCCCGAAAATCGAGTGAAGTAGGGTTTCAAACATTTACATTAATAGCTCGGGATGATCTGTCCTCATTTTCGACTCGAGTTCCCATGTGGCTTCCTCAATGCCACATCGATCCTATACCACCTTGACAAACTGAATTGCTCGGTTCCGTAATACCCTTTGTTCTGTGTCCACCATTTGGACATGCTTTTCAACGTATGTCATGTCGCTTTGGATTCCTATGTCTTGCATGTTCAGTACATAAGAATTCTACCAACGGCAAGTAATCCTTCTATCCACCTTTGAAATTTAACATGCATTTTCTGCCATACTCTGCTGGTGAATCGACCATCTCTGTCAGACACAATAGTCCGAGGAACACCATGTAATCTGATGATATCCATGATATACCGCCGACCCAAAGTCTCATATGAGTCGGTCATCTTAATGGGAATGAAATGTGCAGACTTGGTCAGTGGGTCTACCATGACCCATATTGCATCGTTGCCCTTTGAAAACCTTGACAATCCTTAGGTACATATATCCTTCCTTGGAATACAAGACCCTGTCCCAGTCTTAACTCCCATTCCAGTATAACTTTGCTAATGACCATCTTGGCCCATATCTCCTTTATTTCCAGATCTATCCTTTGTTTCTTGTTCAATCTGGTCAATTACCACTTGACTACATCATAGTCATTCATATTAACCTATGAGTTTCATTCTCGTAAAATTTACTTTGTCTCATGTTATCTCTTTTTCTCGTGAACCCATTTACAATTCCTATGTAAATCAATACATTCTGTTTCACTTTACCTGCTACAAAAAAAATATTTTCCACACGTGCTTGCTCAATACGTTCATTCGTCTACTCTCTACGTGAGGTAACCTGCCAATACGAGCCTATGCTCAAATCTTTTGCTGATTCAATTTTAACTAGGTTTCTAGCTTCACTCTCTTGGAACTCCATCGGCCATCTACAGAGTCAGCTAGCTAGACTAACTCGGCAGTCGTCCATAGCTTCCCATTCGAGTTTCGCTAGACTTTTCCTTTAAGTACATCTCCCAAAAGTAAGCATAGCTTCTTTTTCACATAAGTCACTATGTGACTAACCCTTTTATATCAAAACTTCTAAGATACTGAGTATCTTTCCATACTAACTTTCCTGTGATACAAGTCGTGATACGACTAACACCTTTTCCTTATATAGTGGGATGTAAATCGAAACATGTCCCAATCTATATGTCATCTATGAGACCAACAAGTCCATCATACTACCGACATGTCAACCTAGGGAACCAAAATTTCCTTCATGTTACCAATACGTATACCCTAATGCCAATATCCAGCATCAATCCAAACCACCATTGAAACTCTCATCCATGGTTATATGTATCCATGAATATAACTCCCTTTTGGGTATAATCCATTCATGGCATAACTAATCCATTCTTGATCATAATTAATCCAGGCACATCTTCCACCATGAGATATTTTATCCGTAGGAACCACACTCGAACGAATCATTTCATCATGTGTAACAATATCAAATCACAAATATACCCCGACCCCTAGGCAAGACTTAGGGCCCATGACTTACCAAGCGGAAGACCCACATCCAATGTGATCCGGTCTACCTCGTCCTGCATCCCTTCACCCCAAGGGTGATTCAGTCAAGCTCTAAGGCGGTTGGTTCGCGTCTAACGAAACTAGCACCACCCCCACGGGGTAAAACAGTACCTAGCTCTGCGCATCCATGCACGTCAAGTATGCAAAATAACCATGCGAGTGCCCTCCAGCGCATAGCCTGCGAGGGACCCACCCTCAACGGCAACCCTATGGGACCAAGTCTCCGTATTTTTTATTGAGGTTCCCACAGTCTCGTGGCTACTCTAAGCCATACTCATAGATTCTAAATACTTGTCTCATCAATACCATATGAGAGACGCATCCATGCAATAACTTAACATAATCCAGTGACTTCGTCACCCATATCTCAATGCCCAAGTTCTTATAAACTCTTAAATTTGCAAACTTTTATTGAAATTTATTCATACTTCCATCACATTACAAGGGTTGGTGGGGTTAAAACAACCCTTCCAAAACACAACCACAACCCTTACAAAATCTTTCCCTTTTTCCCCGACATTTCCTTACCATTTCTTAGACTAATCTTCCGTTAAAGACCCTGCATCATCATAAAAATCGAAAAAGTTGTCAGGGCATGTTCGATGTGTGCCCCAACACTCCACAAGTCAGACAGAGTATTAGTCCTGGTCCCCCAATATATGGACAGTTAGTCATCTCCTTCCCGTGCCCTTGAAGTCCACAAATAGGACAAATAACCTCGATAGGGTGGGGGCAATAAATATAGTTGTGCCCCTCCTGATTGCATACTTCGCACATAAACCCAGGCGCTATCTCCCCTACTAATTCCTTTAAGGTTGGAACATCTTCTTCGTCCTCTTCGGGTACAAAGGCTGGATCAACCCCAACATTGTACTCGGGCAATTCTACTTCCATGTCCTGACTGATTTCAACTTCATTGTTGAAGTCTGGTATGCTGGAATCATCGGAAGAAACCGGATCTATCGGACAGCTAGGTGTCCCTCTGCCCCACAACTCTATATACTCTGTGTTGCCTGACATATCTATATCACAACAACCGAAGTATGTCAATGCCAAGAGTAGTTCTAATCAAACTAAATCACTGTTTGGGGAATTTCTCTATGTATCACATAATGTCGTTTGTTTGGGGAAAATTGCCAAATAAACATCTTGAGTTTCTTGTCCTTGGGGAAAATTTCCAAATAAGCACTTTTTGATTTTTCTTTGTTTCCGGGGAATATATCCTATTTTGCTATGTTGGATAATTCCAATTATTTTGACTGTACTTCCTTTGCTATCATTCGTCTGAGTCTAACAAAGTAAATTAATGCACGAGACCGGATTAATTTACTCTAAGAGATTCAAGTTTTGGGTTCGCTCTGATACCAACTGTAACGCCCCGCACTTTTTTCACTCGCTTTTCCAATAAGTTCAGAGTCTATTTCTTTTTTTTTAATAACAGAGTAGAGTGATAGAGCGCGGGGCGTCACGACGCGAGCTAAGTCCGAACTTCCAAAGTCCGACCCTTAACTGGTCAACCCTATGTGTGCATGGACCAAGTCCACGAAAATGGTTCATACATAGCAATATCCACTTGCGGAATAAAAATCACAACCTGCGGAATCATAACATCCAAATTGCGGAATCATAATAGAACCAAGTTATATTCCATTCAGACAGCAAAGTACGTCAAGTCATTAATCATCATTATCATAATGCAATTATCCAATAAGACATCCAACCATAGCAAATCCATCTAAGTTATTACAATCTGAATTCTAGATACTCAAATACAAGCCCATGAGTATCTTAAACAAAATATAAACTAAAAGCATTCCGAGCTCCTAGGCTTGTCCCTTTCCGCGTTTAGCGTTTTCCTCGTTTCCTGCATCATCCATTAAAGGGTAGAAGTAGGGCGTTAGTACAACCCTCCCAGTAGGTATTCCGATTAGGGTTAACACATGGGTTAGTACCAAAAGTCCATATATAATATATATCAAAACTAGTTATAATAAATCATTCCATACTTTCAAAACATTGTATCGAAAACAGTGTATGATAATAGAGATCCAATCATACCAATAAAACAAGAAACCTTGCATGACAATAAAGATCATAATCATGCCAATTCAATTCCATGCCATGCTATCATATGCAATGAGTCCCACCCATCGCAAAAATAAAGGGTATACTCTTGATGTAATTCTCCTCATCAAAGTATTTTCATGGTGGAATGCTCGTCACCAAGGTCTTCTTTCTTGATGGAATTCTCCTCATCAAGGTATTCCCCACAGTTGCCTTACGGACATTCCGACGGAGTGTGGGCTCCGGTTACTTAGTATCCTCTTGATGGAATTCTCATCATCAAGGTATCCCTTGATGGAATGCTCATCACCAGGGTCTCATACATAGTATCCTCTTGATGGGATTCTCATCGTCAAGGTATTCCCCCACGAGTATTTTACGGACGCTCTGACGAAGTGTGGGTCCCCGGTTACCCGTCATCCCTCCCATGCCAAGCATGAGATGCAAATACCACATGCTATGCAATTATACAAAATCATAGCATTTAAAAGCTCATAATTAAAACACATGTTATTTTATCAAATAAACATAGCATATAAAATCACCATTTGAAACATATTCTTTGCAATATAAAATCATTAAATCAAGATAAAAACAATGTACATAAACCAATGGTTTCAAAGAGGTGGAATCCTACCAAAGACCGCTACGTGTCCTTGCGTCTTTCGTCCGGTAACCGCTCACGATCGTAAACACCTTGTGAAGTTTTGTTACCTAATAACATATTAATCAATCAAAAACAAGTCCCACTTGATTTACAATATTTTAAATCCATAAACCAATCCCATAGTTTATCATTTTTAGCCGTTATTACCAAATTGCCATTATACATATCCATAGCCATTTACCTTCCCTATTTTCATATATTTACAAGATTGTCATCCATGATTAATATAACCCAATATTCTTATTTACAATATACTTAGGCTAATAATTAACCCATTAATCCACATTCATGGGGTTTGGCCATACCCATGGCTGAACCCATGATCTTTCATTTTAGGTGATAATTACAAAAATGCCATTCAAGGCTAACCTTCCTTTTTAGCAAGTATTTACAACCTTGCCATAGCCTCTAACAACTTAGGCTTAGGTTCCAACACATGGGTCCATTTATTTATTTTAAACATTCATAACACTCCCAAATAATTCATAACCGATTTCATCAACTTATGTTTGAGTTTGAAAACATAGTTCTGATAATTCTACATAATTACCATATTGCCATCCAAGGCTATAATTCCATAATCCAATCCTTTCAATCATTAAAAATTGCCTAAGTTCATGTTTGATCCACAAATTATCTCATGGGGTTCGGCCATACATCATGGCCGAACCCATGATCTTTCAATTTAGGCAATATTTACAATTTTGCCACTAGCTTAGGTTTATGTCTCCCATTAATCCAATCATCATATTAAATCCATAAAATCCATTCAACTTGATTCATGGGGTTCGGCCACACACCATGGCCGAACCCTATGACATCTTTATTCCATCTTAGGTCCAACAACCTAAGTTTATACATAGAAAGTCCACATTTAGAAACATCCTAGTTTCATTTCCTATTCTTGGATCCATAGTTCCAAGTTCTTTCCATAAATAGAAACTTCCCCATTTTAATTCCCATCCTTCTATTTAATCATTTAAGGTCCACGATTAGATACTTTTTAATTTAAACTCCTCCTTCCAAAATTAGAAATTTACTAATTTAAACTAACTTCCATAAATAACCAATAACCCTTAATCATTACCAACACACCTTCATGGGGTTCGGCCATGTATGGTTCTTTAATTTCTTACATTCATCCAAACATCTGTTAAAAAATATAACCATGTTCATCATTAAATAACCCATTAAAATTATTAACATCCTTTCCATGGTTTCCAATCAATTACCATATCTTTATTCATGGGGTTCGGCAATACAACATGGCCGAACCCTATGGTTCATCATCTTTCATTGAATTACCATAATCATCTCATAATTTTCTTCCATGGGGTTTGGCCATACACCTTGGCCGAACCCTATGGTTCTTTATCTTAAAACATATTAATCAAAACCATAAAATCACTTACCGGTTCTTGCTCTTCCAATCCTTCTTCTTTCCTTAGCCTCTTTTTTGTATGCCGTGAGCCACTTTGTTTTGCTGCTACCTCTCTTTGAAACAAGATCCGACCCTCTCAGTTCTCGTATGATAGCCCCTTATTATCTCCGCAGATTGCTTCCAAGTTTCACAGCATGCACACTTCCGTTGTATGCGATGAACCCACCTATTCTGTCACCGATCTGCTGTTGTCTAGCTGCAATCTTGGACGCCCAACTCCATCGCTTGAGGAGATGTCTCAGATCAGACCTCTGCTGATCTGTACGTCTAACAGTCTGTCAGACCACTCTATTAGATACCTCTTATAGAACACGATGATGATCAGCCCTCTTTATTAAAGAAAGTGATGAACACCGTAAAATTACAATTTTACCCCTTAATATTAGATTAATTAGTCCTTATTTTATAAATATTAGATATATTTAAATGTTATTTTTAGTTTTACAGTTTATTTTGAAAAATACTAGAAAAGAAAATAAAAATGATAAAAAAATGGCTAAGAAAAAAATACAGTCGACGTCACCTTCAGAATGGTCAGGTCAAATTGATTAAACCAGTTGGGTCTCAGAACCTATAACCTTCTACACTCATTAATTAATTTCGAGTGAACGTCAAGTCTCATTTACCAACCCTTCTCATTTTACTATAGATCGGGGTGCCCGACGCCTAAGGAAAGCCTGAAAGAACTATTTCTATTTATTTTCTTTTTCCATTTCTTTTCTATTTTTTTTCCTTTCTCTAGTTGCAGGACTCATGGAAAAACAAAACAGAAGCAGGAAAAGAGAAACCAACAGAGCAGCCAGCTGAGATAGCAGCCAGTTGAAGGGAGCAGAGGCAGAGCAGTGGCATAGGCAACTAGCAGAGATGGAGCGGTTGAAGCATGCCGCAGCACTGATAGCAGAGAAGAAAGGCAGCAGCCGAGGAAGAAGAGCAGCCAGCAGTGGAGAGAATAAGGTGGACAGCCAAACTGAGAAACAGAGAGCAGTCTGAGCAGCCAACACAGCCATACACAGCAGCACCGATTGCAGTCAAGGCAAGGGAAGACAGAGAAAGAAGAGGCAAAACAGAGAGGGTTTTTCAGCAGCCAGCGATGCACACAAGGAGACCCAGCCCGGGAATTCAGAACGGTAAATCAGCAGAGATAAAGTAGAAAAAAAGAAGCTGGTGTTATCCGATCCAAAGGAGAAGGAAGATAAGATAAGGTGTAGCAGCAGGGATAAAGAGAGATATGATAGAAGAGTAAGGAAATATAGAGATAAGAAGAAAAGAGATAAGCAGTTGGGTTTTCAAAGTTGAAGCAGAAAACATAAGAAAAGAAGAGGATAAGATAAAAGTTAGGTTAGCCGATCCTTAAAGAGGAGGATAAGGATGAAGAAGCAGCTGCCAATAGCAGCTGGGTTTCAAAAGAAACCCATTTGGAATCAGAAGAAGGGATAAGAAGGAAAAAAAAAGATAATGTGTTAACCGATGGAGATTTCAAAATAGGTTTTATCCCAGCTGAATTTGAATTTGAACTTAAATGGGTCTCTTATCCCGGCTGAGTTTGAAGGGCCCCTTATCTCATCCCTTCTCTCCTATAAATTCAAGTGTTTAGGTCCATTGAAAGTCGAACCGGGCAAGACATTGAAGGCTGAAGTTGGACGACGAAAGACAGAGAAAAATAAATAATTTCTTGTAAGTTATTTTATTTTTTTTATTTTTATGTCAAGTCCAAAAGAATTGTATTTCATTTCCAAATTTTTTAAATAAAATTCATGGCGGCTTGTTTAGATGTGTGCTATTCCCAAGTATTAAATATTTAATAATGATGGTTTTTTAATTTAATTTTAATTCTTTTTAAGAACTTTATGAAACAAATTAATTTGAGGATTTTTCAAGGAAAAATGGAACCCCTTTTAGGATCAGTGGGACTTGCCATCTCTCCAGTCTAAGGTTCTTATCAAGAACGGTTGTTTTAGATTTGGGGAAACACAAGTTTAAAACCCGCTCAAGCCTAAGGCTTGATTTGAAAAATTTTGATTTAATGGAAGACATAATTATTCTAATTAGAATATTATTAAATAAGAAACTTGAATTATATTTAATAATTCCAGAATATTTCATAGCCTAGGCCATGTTTTTTTTTTGTTTTTAAATCGGATAACATGCCACTTCGATGTTTGACCCGATTCCATTGTAGATTATGTAAACAATTTATTTATTCTTGATTTATTTTTCTTTTTCTCAAAAATTCATCAAAACAATTTATTGTTCTAAATTAAGATGATAACTATATGTTTTAGAAAACTATTTCCTTAAATCACATTTTTAATAGTGCCATTTTCAATTTTATACATATATTTTGTCGGTTTCCCTTGGGTACGACCTCGCACTTATCCTCTATACTATAAACTGGTTCGTACGCTTGCAAGTAAATTAAAATTCACTTCAAGTTTTTGGCGCCGTTGCCTGGAAACCTCGAAATAATTTGTGTGCTATTAGATTATGTGATTTTTGAAAATAAATATAATATTACAGATATGTCTTAATTTTGAATTTCATCTAACTTAGGAAATTTTATTTATTTATTTATTTTAAATTAAATTAAAAAACATTAATAATAATAATAATTTTGAAGTAAAGTTTTGATTTAATGGGGTGGAGTACAATTTTCATAACCTTGACTTGATTTAAATTTTTTTTTTTTTTTTTAGGTTACAAATATTATATTTCTTTCATTAGTTGTAACTTTAGGACAATTGTACTTAGATTAGTATCATGCATTTCATTTCATTTTTTTATTTTATTTTATTTTATTTTTTTATTTGAATTAGAATCTTCACCAAAGCTTTTATTGTCTATTTTGTAGGAATTTTATTTACACTGCGCTTAAAAATCGATGGAGATATGCACAAAAGGCTAAATCCTCACCAAAGCTTTAAATTGCGCGCTTAAAAAAAAAAGAAAAAAAATTGCTAAAAATACGCATAAAAGGCGAAGGTGAGTTTTTAATTTTTTTCTTTTTATTTTATATATCTCATGCATTCAAATAGATTTATTTAGGGTGTTCTTTATTATTGTTTGCATTTAATCTGTCCATGCTTTTAGGTTGTTAGTATTCATATATTAGTTTAGATTGTTTTATTAATGTTTGTATATTGATTTGAATGTTGTATGGTAATTTAGGATTGCATTTCCACAATACTTAGAAAAATAAGATTAGTAAAATTGGTTCATGCACTTCCCTAATAAAATCAATTAAGGAACCATTAAGCTAGATTTTAGGGTTTCATGCTCAATAGGAACCTTTTCAATATAAATTAATTTTTGTAACCGGTGAATATTTTTTTCTTCAATCATGGTGTCTAGGATTAGTTCTGTCACCAAGGTATAAAGAGCCTAAGGATAAGTTGGAAACTTAAGAAGATGCCCTGTGCTCCTCCACTTACCTGGGAACTTACCTGGCCATGATTGTGGTTAAGCTTTCATCGGAGACTTAGATTATTTGGAGAGAAAAGTAGGAGCAAGTTTAGAAACAATCCTTAGGGTCCCAATAGCTAAATAAAGATTTGATTGCATTTTTACAATTCAAATTTAGATTTAGGCATTCTTCTTGTGTGAATTTGGATGAACATGAATGAGCTTGATTGTGTATAAAATATTGGTATCGTGATTCACACAACCGTTTAGTTCGAGTCAAGTCTTCTGTCGATTTACCGATCATTGTGTCGGAGCTCAGTCTAGCTCTGTCATAGAGAATCCAACTCCATTACCACCACCATCACCCAAAATGGCAGAAGAAAAAATCGAAGAGAGAACCCTCCAAGATTATTTTTCAGCAGTCACTCCAATACACCATCAAGCATAGTTGTCCCACCAACTAATGCAGCCTTTGAACTCAAACCAGCCCTATTACATCTTCTACCCGCATTCCATGGATTTGATCATGAGGATCCTTACCTACACATCAAAAAAATTTTAGAAATCTGCGCCACCATCAGACTCCAAGGCATCTTTGATGAATCCATCAAACTTCGATTATTTCATTTCTCTCTTAAAGAAAAAGCGAAATCTTGGCTAAATTCTCTACCTCCAAATTCCATCACAACTTGGGATCTATTAGCCAACAAATTTTTGAATAAATTCTTCCCTGTATCTAAAACTAACGCCCTCAAGAAAGAAATTTCAAATTTTAATCAGAAAGAGGGTGAACAATTCTATGAATCATGGGAAAGATTCAAAGATACGTTGAATAAATGTCCCCACCACGGTTTTGAAACTGGAAGACTCGTGCAATTCTTTTATGATGGTTTAGCCATCTCAAACCGCACAATGGTCGAGTCTATGAAGGGTGGGGAATTTTTAATGCTAACTGCAACCAATGGATGGAATTTCTTAGAAACCTTGGCAAAAAGTTCTCAGCGATGGGACTTCTCCAAAAGAGATAATTCAGCCCAAACCTCAAAAGATGAGGTTTATACGAAGTTAGTACCGACTTAGATGTTAAGTTTGCAATCGCAAACTTAACAAAGAAAATCGATACGTTAGTGATGACTCAGGCGATGAACTCAACATTAGGATTGAATGCAGAGGTTTGCGCGATGTGTTCTAACTTAGGGCACACTGCCCAAAACTGTCCTTCCTTTGGACCTAACACTGAGTGCTCAACCGAACAAGCCAACGCACTCAATAATTTTGGAAGACAGCAGGGAACCCCTTTCTCTGCCACATACAATCCTAATTGGTGGAATCATCCCAAGTTTTCTTGGCGCCAGAATCAACCTCTTGTAGGTCAAGGACCCCCTCAATATCAAGGACCCCCTCAATATCAAGGTTCACCATATCAAAATCCACCATACCAACCACCTCAGAACCGACCATTCCATCCATCTCAAAATCATCCAGCCCAGGCAAATCAGTCTTATCAATCCAATCCAGCTCAGTCAAATCAGTCTTATCAATCCGGTCCATCTCAACAACGTAAGCCCTCTCTTGAGGATACGTTGCAACAATTCATGCAGTCTACCCAACAGGCTATGCACAAGCTTGAGACACAGCTTGGGCAATTAGCCACTGCAATAGGAGATAGGGAGAAAGGTAAATTTCCAAGTCAGCCTATCCCAAACCCCAAGGGCCAAAATGAAGTTTCATCGTCTAATCCAGAAGACGCTAACTCCATTATTGCCTTGAGATCCGGGAGACAGGTAGATAATAAAGTGAAATTACCTACGCAACCGGAAGACCAGACCACTGGCCATTCCAAGCATCAGGAACCGGACCCATCTGCTAGAAAAACTTACGTACCTAGGGCTCCCTACCCTCAGAGGCTCATCACCAAGCAAGGGGTACCTTATGGTGACATATTAGAGGTCTTCAAAAATGTCAATATCAACATTCCTCTATTAGATGCCATCAATCAGATACCCTCGTACGCTAAGTTTTTTAAAGACCTCTGTACGGCGAAACGGAGAACTAATGTTCCCGTAAAGGCTTTTCTAGCAGAAAATGCAAGTGCTCTCCTCCAACAACCGTTCCCAATTAAACATAAGGACCCTGGGTGCCCAACCATTGCATGCACCATTGGCACATATGAAGTTGATAGGGCCTTATTAGATTTGGGAGCTAGTGTTAGCCTACTGCCATACTCCGTTTATGAGCAGTTGGGGCTGGGAGAGCTGAAGCCCACTCCTATCACACTACAGTTAGCTGACCGCTTTGAAAAAATTCCGAGGGGTGTGATAGAAGACTTTCTGGTGAAAGTAGATAAATTCTACTTTCCGGTCGATTTTGTTGTGTTGGATACACAACCTGTTCAGAACGAAAGTGGGCACATTCCGGTTATTTTAGGACGACCATTTTTGGCCAACGCAAAAGCTGTTATCAATTGCCAAAATGGTATGCTGAAGTTGTCATTTGGAGATCTGACGACAGAACTCAATGTGTTTGGCTTATATCGACAACCTTTCTGCACAGACGATCCATGTGAGGTTAACATGATCCAGAGTTCTGTCCAAAAGTATTTCCTTCACTTCATTTGTGATTACCCATTTGAGAAGACTCTGTCCACTTTTAGCACAGACTTCAATGAAGATGGTAAATAAAAAGTAAACGAAATATTTGACGCATCTCCATATGTGCGTAGGTTCCCCAAATTTGAACCTCTCCCTATTAGTCAATCTATTCTGATTCCCTCTATCGAGAAGCCACCAAAATTAGAGCTCAAGCCACTTCTTGAGACACTTGAATATTCTTATCTTGGACCATCAGAAACTTTACCTGTGATCATAGCTTCCGATTTATCTTCAGAGCAGGAGTCTAAACTCCTTGCTATTTTAAGAGATCACCGTGAAGCTATTGGATGGTCCATTGCCGATCTCAAAGGAATTAACCCATCTGTGGTCTTGCATAAAATTCACTTGGAAGAAAATTCTAAGACACCTAGAGAACCACAGAGACGGTTAAATCCGGCGATGCAGGATGTGGTACGAGCTGAGATTTTAAAACTTCTCGAGACGGGTATTATCTACCCGATCTCTGATAGTAAATGGGTGAGTCCGATACAGGTTGTACCTAAGAAATCGGGTGTTACGGTAGTCAAAAATCAGGATAATGAGTTGGTGCCAACCCGCATCCAAACGGGTTGGAGAGTTTGCATTGACTACCGTAAGCTGAACACTATCACTCGAAAGGACCATTTTCCTCTTTCTTTCATCGATCAGATGCTTGAACAGTTAGCTGGTCATGCATTTTATTGCTTCCTTGATGGTTATTCCGGCTATAACCAGATCTACGTTGCTCCTGAGGATCAGGAGAAGACCACCTTCACATGTCCATTCGGTACGTTCGCATATCACCGTATGCCATTCGGATTGTGCAATGTACCAACCACTTTTCAACGGTGCATGATCAGTATTTTCTCCGATATGGTTGAACGTTTCCTAGAAGTCTTCATGGATGATTTCTCTGTGTTTGGGTCCACTTTTGACCAGTGCCTGCACCATCTGAGCATTGTGCTAATCAGGTGCCAAGAAAAGAACCTGGTATTGAATTGGGAAAAATGTCACTTTATGGTGAAAAAAGGCATAGTACTAGGGCACATTATCTCTGAAAAGGGTATCGAAGTGGACAATACAAAGGTCAACCTGATCTCTAATTTACCAAGACCCCAAACCGTTAGAGAAATCAGGTCATTCTTAAGCCATGCTGGTTTTTACAGGAGGTTTATAAAAGATTTCAGTAAAGTCTCAATGTCTCTGTAAACTCTTGGCCAAGGATGCTAATTTCGATTCTGATGATGGGTGCATTCAAGCCTTTGAAAAATTGAAAACCGCTCTAATACAGCCACCTGTTTGGTCTGTCCCCTTTGAAATAATGTGCGATGCCTCCGATTATACAGTCGGAGCCGTTTTAGGACAAAGGTTAAATCGGTTGCCTCATGTTATCTACTATGCTAGCAAAACTCTCAATGACGTTCAGCTCCATTATTCCACACGGAAAAAGAGCTGTTAGCAGTCATTTTTTCACTAGACAAATTTCGATCCTACTTAGTGGGTTAGAAAGTCATTATCTATTCTGATCATACAGCACTTAAGTATCTCCTTTCTAAGAAAGATGCTAAGTCTCGCCTGATTCGATAGATATTACTACTACAAGAGTTTGATATGGAAGTCCGGGACAAGAAAGGTTCCGAGAATGTAGTAGCAGACCACTTGTCTAGATTGATAACTGAGTTCACTGATGAGACTCGTCCTATCACTGAGTCCTTCCCTGATGAGCAACTCATGTCAGCGTCCCAAGTACCATGGTTTGCGGATATTGTTAACTATCTTGTTACTAGTCAAATGCCCCCGCATTGGACTAAGCAAGATAGGTCTAAGTTTCTGGTCCAGGTCAAAAGTTTTATTTGGGATGACCCTTATCTGTTTAAACACTGTGCGGACCAAATCATTCGTCGGTGTGTCCCAGAAGAAGAGCAAAATCATGTCATAAGTTTCTGCCATGACCAGGCCTGTGGAGGGCATTTTATCACTAGAAAGACAACTGCAAAAATCTTACAGTGTGGATTTTATTGGCTCTCCATGTTTCGAGACACCCACACTTTCTGTGTCTCGTGTAATAGGTGTCAAAGATTGGGAAGTATCTCCTGTAGAAATATGATGCCTTTAAACCCCATCCTAACCATTGAGCTTTTTGATGTTTGGGGCATCGATTTCATGGGACCATTTCCTAATTCTTTTGGTAATCAATATATCCTTGTAGGGGTCGACTATGTGTCAAAATGGGTAGAAGCAGTGGCATGCAAAACCAATGACCACGAGGTTGTCCTTCGCTTCATTAAAGAAAATGTTTTCTCTAGATTTGGAATTCCACCAACCATCATTAGTGATGGGGGTAAACACTTTTGTAATCGCCCATTTGTTAATTTGTTAAAATCATATGGGGTGACGCATAAAGTGGCTATTCCTTATCACCCACAAACAAGTGGCCAAGTGGAAATTTCGAATAGAGAGATTAAGTGTATTCTCGAGAAGACAATCAATCCAAATCAGAAAGATTGGTCTTCCAGACTCATTGACGCACTATGGGCGTACCGTACAGCTTTCAAAACGCCTATAGGAATGTCACTCTACCGTCTGGTTTATGGAAAGGCATGTCATCTTCCAGTCGAGCTAGAGCACAAAGCCTATTGGGCAATCAAAAATTTCAATTTTGCTCTAGACTCTGCTGGGCAACATCGGAAACTTCAGCTTGTTGAGCTGGAGGAATTACGAAATGAAGCCTATGAGACTGCTAAAAGGTACAAAGACCGGATGAAAGTGTTTCATGACAAACACATATTGAGAAAAAGTTTTACAGTTGGTCGGAAGGTCTTATTGTACGAGTCAAGGATGCATCCTTTTCCTGAAAAGTTAAGGTCCAAATGGATAGGTCCATTCATTGTTTCATCTGTATTCCCACATGGGGCAGTAGAGATCAGGTATCCTACGAGTGGTCGTGCATTCAAAGTTAATGGGCAACGTTTAAAGTCATTTTTAGCGTTCCCCACTCCTGAAGAAGAGACTGAGGTCGAGTTAGCTGATCATGTGTATCAGGACTGATTTGAAAACCCATACCCATTCACTCACCTACCCATCTTCATCGTTTCCATTACCCAAACCCACATATCCATCTGTCTATGTCTGAGTCAGTCTGAATCTTCAGTGTCTAGTTTAGGTTTTGATTGAGTCTAGTTCTCCTTATTTGGTTCATTTTGCACCTCATGCATTCCTAGGTATGTCCAAACCCCGATTGTTCGTTTTCTAAAATATTTCTTCTTTTACACCTGGCCAGTGTCAATTAGGGAACATTGAGGACAATGTTCAATTTAAGTTTGGGGGTACTGAGGTCATTTACCCTTTTTTTTAAAAAAAAAAATTTTTAAAAAATAAAAAAAATAAAATTCATCATTTGTTTTTGTCTTTTTGACCAGCAGACGTTAAAGAACTGGATAGGAGTCATGCACGTAGACGGTCGAGTTGTTGTCTTTGCTTTGTGTCTGTCTAGAACACAAGTTCCCCCTGATTTGTGTAGAAAAATCGTTTCCTTAGCTATGAGGGTGAGGAAGCTGGAAATCTAAGAGGAGCAACCCAGACCTCTTTGTGGTCGAAGCACTCTGGCTGCAAAGAGGAAAGCTAAGAGGCTAGGAATCTGTCACAAATGTGGACGTGGGAATTGTAATGAAAAAATATCTGAGCAAGGAGTTCGTTGTATGATAGCAGCAAAACATAGACCTATTAGTGAAAATAAACAGATTTATTTGGATTTAGTCAAAGGTAGAGTAAGTTCGGAAAGACTGAGACTCCTTGGTGTTCAAAGAACTGTTGATTTTCGTTTAGGGGACTATAAACGTCTTAACAATCTGACGTTAAACGAGTCATAGTTTTCTTAGATAGAGAGAGACAGACTTAATCTTTTAAGGGTAGAGTAGGCAAAAGCTGAGACACCTTGGTACTTAACAAGAATGTCAATTTAGATCTAAGAAAATCATGCGTCTTGACAATCTGACGTAAAAAGAGTCATATATATTTTTTTGCATTAAGACGTAAATAAAAATCTTTATATCATACTTTTCCGAAAAGATTTTTATAGGATTTATGCTCGGAAGCACATGTACACAGTCATATTAATGTTAGTCTAAAAGGGAAAAATTTTCATGAGTCAAGTGATCATCAGAGGAATACTGGTGGAGACTTAAACCCAATGAGTTTTAAAGCCATTCTGTCCTTCTGAGGGTTATAAGTAAATTCTTATTTCTTTGATAAGCGCATCGAGTCGTTGAGTGATCTCATTATCATTGTTTTGGTCATATTACTAAGAACGCCATCAAAATTGAGTTATTACACCTGAAATTTTTCTGAATTTATTCAAAACAAAGAAATCATCTTATGAAGCTTAGGATAGGATATAGGCCATTTTTGGACCGTTTTGAGCCTTCAAGCCCACCTATTTTGGTCATTCCATCTTGATAGTTCCCTATTTGAGCCTAATATAGCCTCTTTTATTGACTAACCATATCTTCCATACCCAACTCCGGACATGGAGTTTGAGCCAAAATTTTATATCCATTACCTATCATCATATGAGAAAAGGTTAGGGAAGACTTTGGGATAGAATTCACTGAAAAATGAAAATAAAAGAGAACATAAACATGGGAACATCCATACATCAAAGAGGGATGTTGAAAAAGAAAAGAAAAGAGGTTTGTTTAAAAGAAAAAATGTTGAAAAAACATCCATACGTCAAAATGGGATGTTAAAAAAAAAAAAATTGTGACAAATATTAGAGGAAAAATATCCTGCTCATATTATGAAGACCTCTAACCTTTTCTTATGAAAATGTTAATTTTTAGAGTCTTTTGTCCCTTCGTTTCGTCCCAGTAGAAAGTCCTATTGATCCTAAGTCTAAATAAGGTATTTCATGTAGAGAATAGAGGAGGAAAAATAAAGGTGTTTGACTCAACGTTCTTTGGAAAGTGGCATCATATCATGAGATCAATTATTTTCTTCATTTATGCCGTCTTTGTTTAAAACATATGTTAGAACTTTGATTTGAAAAAGTAAACTCTGCTCACATATACCTTGAGAGAAAATAAACCCACCTTTGAGCGTTAATCTTTCTGAGAAATATATCTGGTGAGGATTGAAGTCAAAGCGTATTTTCCAATGGTGGTTACAAAAACTTGTGTCAATTTGGAAAAAGAAGACTGTCTTAATAGCTATCACACACAACACTCCGAGTATAAATCTTGTAAAATGAATTTTAGATTTGTATGATATTTAGATTTTTGGCTATGTGTTTTTGTTAAAAAAAAAATTAATTTTTTTTTTTTGATGTTTGTGGGTATCATCACTGGAAACCCTCACGAGACTATAACTCGTCCACTAGGGGTAACCTAAGGGTTTAAAGGCTTGTTGCATACGCTAAATGCAATCGAGAGAGCCAGCGAAAGTGGTGTCATTTAGGATTTTTAATTTTCCATTTGAGTTTTTAGTTTTTAGTTTTGCTCGAGGACTAGCAAAATTTAAGTTTGGGGTACTTGATGAACACCGTAAAATTACAATTTTACCCTTTAATATTAGATTAATTAGTCCTTATTTTATAAATATTAGATATATTTAAATGTTATTTTTAGTTTTACAATTTATTTTGAAAAATACAAGAAAATAAAATAAAAATGATAAAAAAATGGCTAAGAAAAAAATACAGTCGACGTCACCTTCAGAATGGTCAGGTCAAACTGATTAAACCAGTTGGGTCTCAGAACCTATAACCTTCTACACTCATTAATTAATTTCGAGTGAACGTCGAGTCTCATTTACCAACCCTTCTCATTTTACTGTCGATCGGGGTGCCCGACGCCTAACGAAAGACTGAAAGGTCTTTTCTATTTATTTTCTTTTTCCATTTCTTTTCTACTTTTTTTCCTTTCTCTGGTTGCAGGACTCATGGAAAAACAAAATAGAAGCACGAAAAGAGAAACCAGCAGAGCAGCCAGCTGAGATAACAGCCAGTTGAAGGGAGCAAAGGCAGAGCAGTGGCAGCGGCAACCAGCAGAGATGGAGCGGCTGAAGCAGACAGCAGCACTGATAGCAGAGAAGAAAGGTAGCAGCCGAGGGAGAAAGAGCAGCCAGCGGTGGAGAGAAGAAGGTGGGCAGCCAAACTGAGAAACAGAGAACTGTCTGAGCAGCCAACATAGCCATACACAGCAGCACCGATTGCAGTCAAGGCAATGGAAGACAGAGAAAGCAGAGGCAAAACAGAGAGGGTTTTTCAGCAGCCAACGATGCACACAAGGAGACCCAGCCCGGGAATTCAGAATGGTAAATCAGCAGAGATAAAGCAGAAAAAAAGAAGCTGGTGTTATCCGATCCAAAGGAGAAGGAAGATAAGGTATAGCAGCAGGGATAAGGAGAGATATGATAGAAGAGTAAGGAAAGATAGAGATAAGAAGAAAAGAGATAAGCAGTTGGGTTTTCATAGTTGAAGCATAAAACATAAGAAAAGAAGAGGATAAGATAGAAGTTGGGTTAGCCGATCCTTAAAGAGGAGGATAAGGATGAAGAAGTAGTTGCCGATAGCAGCTGCGTTTCAAAAGAAACCCGTTTGGAATCAGAAGAAGGGATAAGAAGAACAAAAAAAAATAAAAGATGTGTTAACCGATGGAGATTTCAAAATAGGTTTTATCCCAGCTGAATTTGAATTTGAACTTAAATGGGTCTCTTATCCTGGCTGAGTTTGAAGCGCCCCTTATCTCATCCCTTCTCTCCTATAAATTCAAGTGTTTGGGTCCATTGAAAGTCGAAGGGCAAGACATTGAAGGCTGAAGTTGGACGACGAAAGACAGAGAAAAATAAATAATTTCTTGTAAGTTATTTTATTTTTTTATTTTTATGTAAAGTCCAAAAGAATTGTATTTCATTTTCGAATTTTTAAAATAAAATTCATAGCGGCTTGTTTAGATGTATGCTATTCCCAATTATTAAATATTTAATAATAATGGTTTTTTTATTTTATTTTAATTCTTTTTAAGAACTTTATGAAACAAATTAATTTGAGGATTTTTCAAGGAAAAGTGGAACCCCTTTTAGGATCAGTGAGACTTGCCGTCTCTCCAGTCTAAGGTTCTTATCAAGAACGGTTGTTTTGGATTTGGGGAAACACAAGTTTAAAACCCGCTCAAGCCTAAGGTTTGATTTGAAAAATTTTGATTTAATGGAAGACATAATTATTCTAATTAGAATTTTATTAAATAAGAAACTTGAATTATATTTAATAATTCCAGAATATTTCATAGTCTAGGCCATGTTTTTTTTGTTTTTAAATCGGATAACATGCCACTTCGATGTTTGACCCGATTCCACTGTAGATTATGTAAACAATTTATTTATTCTTGATTTATTTTTCTTTTTCTCAAAAATTCATCAAAACAATTTATTGTTCTAAATTAAGATGATAATTATATGTTTTAGAAAACTATTTCCTTAAATCACATTTTTAATAGTGCCATTTTCTATTTCATACATATATTTTGTCGGTTTCCCTTGGGTACGACCTCGCACTTATCCTCTATACTATAAACTGGTTCGTACGCTTGCGAGTAAATTAAAATTCACATCAAAAAGCCCTCCACTGATCAGATTCGTATCCCACCCCAAGATGATACCCACAGTTTACAGCCGTCTCCACCTACTCTATTACAACCGTGTAACCTCGTTGTTGTGCCTTTTCTCTCTACTTGCAGCAGCCCACTTCCAACACTGCTGTATCACAATACTGGTTTCAGCCCTTTGGCTGTGCCTCTTAGTATGTGTTGCTGCCTAGATCAAACACCTCTTGATCCTAGTATGACTGGCCCTATTACAACATACAAAATCCCTCTCTCTCAATTCGTGTGTCACCTCTTGCTATGTGTTTTCTCACACGCTGTCTGCCTTTGAGCCCAATCAAGAAATGCCACTTGAGAGGAACGCCTCCCATATACATATATAGCCATGTCCATCAATACTTGCATTGAATACACCTCATACAAGATCCAAAGATCTCAAGTATCGTTGGCAACAAATCACACAACAAACGTTGATTGTGTATATGCCATCACATACCCAACATGCATGAAATATTCATGCCATGGCAACAGATGTCCTTTCCACTTTAGTATTCCAAAGCACAACTCACACACGATGAAGGCATGCTATTCTTGTTTCCAATTGCTATTCCTCTTTTTTAAGTATATATAGAATTTCCATCTTTTATACTTGCTAAATAGTAATTGCCAATTGCATAGGGAGTCCTTTTCACCAGCGACCCATATTCGGCCATACCAAATCCCATTCCTTATTTTATGTAATATTGCATTACTAATTAAAACCAGCCCCTTTTATTATTGAAACAAATTCCACAAAATCGTTGGGTCCTAATTGGGCAAAGACCCAACATTTTACCCATCTAAAATCCACAAGTTAAATGGGTAATTTCCGTAAATATTTATAACTTGAAAATCCAGGGTATTATAGTAAACTTTCTTGAGCTATCAAGCAGTGGACTCGGCTATAGCCAGAAATAGAGAAATTACAACAGCAGTTCAACAACAAGATGAGGATCGGACAGAGCAGAAAAGTGCAGCAACATATTAAGCAAGGTGAAGAAAGTTAGCAGCAAATCAGCCAGCAAAGCAACTAAAAGTTCATACAACACTGAAAAAGAAGCCAACCAGCAGAGAAGAATGATTGAAAAGAGAAGATCTGCAAGCCTGAATCGTGTGACCCAGCAGAGAAATCCGTCCGAAGAAAGGATCCCTAATGTGGAAGATGTGCTGATAAGAAAGAAAGAATCGGTTCTTTCTTCCCAATCAATTACAAAGTATGGAAATGATTGAGAAAAGAAGGTAATCCCCCACCATACCAACCAGATCTGCTGAATTTTAGACGAGGCTACACGTTTTTCGCCTAAATCTATGAGACTCGGCAACAAAGCAGGATATGGCCGGCTGAGAGATAAGGATGAAGGTGTTGGTTGATTTGGGTTAGAAGAAAGGAAGGAAGAAATAATAGAAAGGAAGAAAAGAGAGATCAGGGAAGCAGCCGTGTAAGATTGAAAGAGATAAAGAGGGAGGGATAAGTTTAGAATGGAGAAAAGAAGCACAAGCCGATTCTACTGTCAAATAGAGAAATCAGGGACGTTGCCGTGTAAGCTGCTGTCAAACAAAAAAATGGAAGTTGTCGTGTAAGAAGGAAAAGAGAAAAAAATAGGGATTGTGTACATACAATCGGCTGAAAATTAAATAGGACTCTTTACTTGCTTTATTTTCTCATCTCTTTTCTTATAAATAGAGTATGGACTCCATTGAAAAAATGAGCCGAGCAAGGCATTTGAAGGGGCTAAATTTGGACGGCTAAAGGACAGAGAAAAATATTTGATTTCTTGTAAGTCATTTATTTTATTTTTTATGTAATGAGTTCCAAAAAATTGTATTTTCTTATATTCTAATTTTTGAATGAAATGCATGCTAGATTCTTTAGATTTATGGTGTTCCCAATTATTAAATATTTTATGGTGATGGTTTTTTATTTTATTTTAATTCTTTTTGTGAATGTTATGGAACAAATTATTTTTAGAATTTTTCAAGAAAAAGTAGAACCCCTGTTACGATCGGTGGGACTTGACTTTTTCAGTCTAAGGTTCTTTTTAAGAACAGTTTATTTTAGATTTGGAAAATAGAAATATAAATCCCGCTCAAGCCTAAGGCTTGAATTGAAAATTTCTAATTTAATGGACGTCATAATTTTTCTAATTAGAATTTTAATAAATGATGAACTTGAATTTATATTCTATAATTCTAGAATATTTCATAGTCTAGGCCATAATTTATTTTTAAATGGGATAACATGTCACCTTAGATACTTGTCTCGATTCCATTGTAAAGTATGTAAATAATTGATTATTATTGTATTTATTTTATTCTTTTATTTATTCATAAAAATCCTTGAAATGATGGAACTAGGTTAGAAATATTTTATTTGTTTTTTAACTTTGCATTTTAAATTAGATTGAGGTTACTTAAATTCACTCCACCATTTTAATCAATTTTATAATCAATGGTTTGTATGATAAAGTAGATCTTATATTTTGTTAACTTCCAAAGTTAGATAATTAATTAAATATTGGTTATCTAAATATATAATTTTGCTAAATTAAGATTATAACTCCATGTTTTAGAAAATCTATCATGATTAGATTAAATCCCTAAATCTTATTTTCTTAGATCATGTTATTTTAATGGTACCATTTTTATTTCCATACATATATTTTGTTGATTTCCCTTGGGTACGACCTCGCACTCATTCGCTACAATGTTAATTGGTCTGTGCACTTGCGAGTTAAATTTAAAACACAACATGTGCCTAAAGAAATTAGATTTTTCCTAAGTGCTGGCACATGTCTCACCTCTCCCAATGTTCTCACAATTCCATCAAACATCTTGATTCTAATGGTCCCTATTCCTATTGCTTTACATGGTTCATCATTTCTCATAAGAACACTCCCACCATTATAAGACTCATATGATTCAAACAAATCACGGTTAGGGCACATATGATAAAAGCAACCAAAGTCTAAAATTCACGAATCGGATAGAGTCGTACCTTGCTAGACAGATAGAATACCTGTTTCGTGTTGTGAAGCGACACCGGCTTTGCCAGTCTTGTCAGTCTCCTTCCCATCTGTGTTCTTCGCTTAAGTTTCCGGCAATCCTTCTTCCAATGTCTCTTCTTGCCACAGTAGTAGCAGTTTCCTGAGTCTTTGTCTCTTGACTTTGATCTGGAGTTGTATTTTCGTGTCTGACTCTTATCTCGAGTCATGCCACGATCACTGAATCCTCCTTTCATTAGAAGACCCTCTGCATGTGAGTCGCTTCTGGTGGACTTCTTCCTTGCTTCATTGGAGATGATCGCTTGATTAACCTCATCAAGCTTGATTGTTTCCTTTCCATATAGCAAGGAAGTCACAAAATGATCATGAGAATCTGGTAGAGAGGTCAACAATATCATAGACTTGTCTTCATTGGTGAACTTAGCCTCTAGCCTTGACAGTTCACTGATTATCCTGTTGAATGTGTTCATGTGCTCCAACACATCATATCCTTCGGCCATCTTCAACCCAAATAGTTGCTTCTTCAAGTGAAGCTTGTTTGACAACGACTTACCCATGTAGAGCTACTCAAGCTTTTCCCATAGGTCATTTGTAGTATTCTCCTCCATGACATTGTACAACACTTCGTCAGAGATATAGAGTTGAATGAGGCTAGCTGCCTTCTTGTCGAATCTTTTCCATTCCGCGTCTTTCATCTCCACTGGCCTTTTTTCTTTCCTTGACAATGCTACATCAAAGTCCTGGTGTATCAGAATGTTTATCATCCTCAACTGCCATAATCCGAAGTTACCTCGACCATCGAATTTGTCAACTTCAAATTTGATGCCTCCAGTTGATCCCATTGATGCCATTGCCTAGATTGAAGGGAGCTCTGTGGTTCAAGTCCAAAATAGTAATCTATTTCGATCACCACGTAGATCTCGTCACTGTGAGCACACTGGCGAAGACATATCTGAATTCCAAGTCTGTATGACTCCGAAAACTGTGAAACAATCTGGACCGTAGATTCTGCTTGTTGGTTTTGACTGCTCTAAGCACTATCTGACAATCCGTCAAACACTTGATGTGCAACCATTTCTTTTAATCCCCTTTGACTTGGTAGGCAAGAGTTCATCTCAAGAAAAACTACTGCTTACTGCTATACGGTTGTAGGGTGTTGCTGCCTGAACAGTTGTGGGATTTTACTTATTTCAGCCAAAACTGACCCAATCTGACGAATCACTGTACTGTGGCTTGGCTGTCTCAACAGGGCCGGAAACCCCTTTATACGATGGGTTTCACAACTGAAACCCCCTTACCTGCGTACAACCTTCCTTATTCCACCGTGCACAGCCTGCCTTGGCCTTTTCCCAGCACTGTTTCTTTCTACCGTTTGGCAAGATCTACTGTTCCGCACACCTTCAATGGAGTCGTGCACCGTGGAAGCTTTGCTGCCTGCGGTGATGTCCAGATTGTTCTGTTGCATTGCACGCTGCCTGCCGCAACTTCACCGACGTACCTGCCGCAACCTACAGCGAGTTCCCTAGGATGATTGATGCCCACGCTGGTGGAAACCCAAGCACACATATGCTTTCCTACGATTCCACTGAAAAAAACCTGAAACTGGGTTTTAATCGCTAGTTCTTCGCAGTGACTGGCACGTACGTAGTGCCCTGACTTTGGTTCCGTTGGAAACTTTGGCTAATCAAACCGATGATCGGTTATGGCTTCTCTCTACTGAGGAAACCCCATTTTCCTCTCAGATCTGTATGATTGATTTCCATGATCTCAATGATGCCTTCCAGATTTGGGAGAAACCCCATTTTCCAATCTGCTCTGGTTCTCAGATCTTTATGTAGAATTTTTATGATATTGGTTAATTAACGATTGATCTTTACAAATTAAGCCAATTAATCTCCAATTAGATTAGCATACAAGTTTAATTGTCTAATAAATATTGCATGCAACAGAAAGTCCACACAAGCAAGATGTGCAAGAGATAGGAGATAAAACAAATGCACAAAGTAAAGAGATGAGATGAGAAGAGATGGGAAATCTAACGCAAAGATTTTTATGTGGTTCGGCAACCTTGCCTACATCACGCCTCAAGTACACTACTTGAGGATTCCACTAACCTTATCCTTCACGTGTGGAGAAGAAACCTATTACAACCCTTGATCTCCTTTACGGGTGGATATCGAACCTTTACAACACTTGATCTTCTTTACGGGTGAAGACTTGACCGACACACCAAGAAAACACCTTTCTTAGATTTTACTTAGGGTTACACCAACCATTTACAATGTTATCACAAATGATAGTAAGTAGTAGTTTTGAGAAATACCAAGACACCAGCTTCTTGATGATCGATGTATCTTGTGGCGTGTTCTTTGATGATCTTCCTCTTTCTTGCTTTTGGTGTTGATGAAGTGCTTTAATGAATGCCAAACCAAAGTGGGAAAGAGTCTTGGGATGAAATATGGTTTGCCTATAAGATCAATCTATCCCTATGAAGATCTTCTCTAATCACACAATCAATGTAGAGCTTAATATGCTCAAGATGTGCCTATGAGTGCCTTGATTGTGTTAGAGAGGGATTATAAAAGCTTAATAAGGTTTAACTATGGTGATTAGAAGCTCTAAGTATTGTTGGAAAAATTGAGAGTAGTATGAGAAAAATCAGCTTGGAGTGTCTTACATTGCCCATAAATAGAGCTTGGTTTATATAGGCAAGTTTGTTATGAAATAAATTCAAATCACACAGATCACAACCACATAAGAGACAAGCGATTTATGTGGTTCACCCGAAGGCTACGTCCTTGGAGCGATTGCTCAATTCATTATGAATATAATGATAAACAGGGTGCTATAATGAATCTCTCCATAGTCTCTCCTCTGCTCTGACAGAGAGAAATCTGACATCAGTTTAACCCTAAAGAGTAAAACTTACCCTTATATAAGATGGGTTTACAAGAGAATTGGCCCAACTTGTTGTTGGCCTATTGAGCCAAACCCAACAGCAAGTTGTCCCAAAACAAATTTCCAGAAAGTGGGATTGTCCCGTAAAAGTAGGATCATCCCAATTTGAAAACGATCAGACAATGGGATCGTTTGGGAAAAAGTGGGATCGTCCCATTTCCAAATTCCAGAAATCACATTTTGATAATATATTTTAGTTTGGTGATTCTTTAGATATAAAATGAAGAGCCCTTTGAGTTGTTAACTCACAATCATCTAAATTTAACTATGAGCACATGGTCATGATTGTGAGAACAATTTTAGACGTAGACATTTGGTAAACATGAAAGCTACTTCATTTGGCCAATGGTTATCTTAGATATCCGATTTAATAAGTAATCATTTTTATCCAAGGTTCTTAAGGTCAGGGTCTGTCTTTCCAATATACTTGTGCATGGATGGCATTCATGAAGATCTTCCGATTTCAGTGTGTTGCCTTCTGGTCTTCGCTGCTTCTGGAGCTTCAAGCTTGATCTGACTATATAGGTCTTCCAGAGGCGCGGTCTTGGACACAGATGGACTCGGTCATAAAATGTCACAGAATTGACAAATCATTACATAGTCGGACTCAGTCATGAAATTGACAACTCAGTCTGACTCAGGGGAGACAGATTTAACTTTTAGGCCAACAAGCTCCCACTTTGTCAATTTCGTGACAAAATCTAGAAAATAACCTATATAGACCCAAATACATAATACAGACTTGGACAAATATAAATACATGTCATGTACATGAATACCACATTACAATAATCTCAATACACATGGACAAGACTGCATGAGGGTCTTAAGGCTTGAAGGCTCATGGCGGCTTCCCCTTAGAATATGTCTGCGATATTCCTGTAAGCACAACATAAACTACATATTCTGGTGGAAAATGATATTCTCAATGGTTAGTGGCAATAAGCAATAAGTGTTTAATTTTAAAGCATTTCTTAAAACCACATTTGCTCCACTATCTTTGATACCGAAATTTTTGTTTTTCCCCCATTATTCATTTGTTAGCCCCTTCGAAAAAAATTTCCCATGAAAACATTTGCGTCTCCAGTATTTCAATATTTCTCCCCCTTTTTGTCATAAATTGACAAAGGGCCATTCTAGGCACATTTCATGGAGCACAAGTTGTTAAGGGTCATTTGAATAACCCTTGTTATTTAAGTTTCCATATTTACTCCCACTTAAAATTGGAGTCTGACAAAGGTTTAGATGTGCACATCATAGCATCCATCTATTCATTTAAACAGATATAACTATATAAGGGCAAATGTAATGAGTGATACTAAGAGAATGCCATATTCCCCAATTTGTATGTGATATGACTATAAGCATGGGAAAGGGGAAAGAAGGAAGGAAAGGAGGCAATGACAATGATAAGTCATCTTTCAAATGATACCACATGCCAACAATGATAAGCAGATTTAATTTGACGCCCATTAGTGATACCATGAGAAACATAATGATAAACTTTGAGAATCATAAATTTGAGGCCCATATTACCAAAATGAAAAAGATATTACTATAAGGTTCATGAGGGAATCACAACACAAAGTTAGCATAGAGATAAATATTCAGTCCATTTGAGCATTTATGCACACAAGTGAAGAAAATCATCCATGCATTCATGAAACAGTAAAGATACACCAATCATTTCAACATTCATGAAGACATATGAGAAAGCCAACCAACCTTCCGTTTTTCTATGAATACACTAATAGATTTGATCATGTAAGAACATAGGTATTCATGAAAACGATTACTTAGCCCATTTTCATTCAAGCGTCATGCATACAAACATTAGACATATGTAGTATTAAGCATTCAGGAATTCATAAATAGAGAATAATCAATTAACCATTCATGAAGGAAGTCATCCTTCCATTTTCCCAAGGGAATTATTATAGATGTTACTAAATGAGACCAAATATATTCATGAAATCTGCCCTCATTGATGATTATTCAAAGATTTAGCACTAAGTATGCATTCTTATATCAAAAATCAACATAGCAGCTTACAAAGGTATATAGGATAATGGAGCCCTCCCCCTTTCTTCATGCTCCCATTTCAATCAAGAGTTTTAATATGAGCATAATTTGTAAGGATATTCAAAGGATTGAGCATAGGACTCCCCTTACAGTGTGCACTAAAGCCATTTGATATTTAGAAAGGCTTTGTCAAAGGGCACTATTCCATTTAAGTACAAACAAATGGTTATGAGCAAATTAATGCCCAAGGGGTGGAGGACTAAGATCAGTCAAGTATATCATCAGGCTGCAAGTTATCTCTCAAGACAAATTAAGGATCATGGGTTAGCAGTGACTATAAGCAGCATATGATGAAACACTAATAAGAGTGACAATTTTGATCAAACCAAAAGTTACCAATTTTGCTTCATTTAAAAGTGAAACTCTATCCAGAGATTTTCAAGAACAAGTTAATCAGATTGAAGCAGGATGAAGCATGACTTAAATTAAGGATGTGGGTGTTGTGCTGAGACAAATGAGGCAAGTGCATTGCTCAAGGATTACCAAATCATGTGATGAGTAAATAACTGAGCAAGCAAGTGAGGACTGACTTGACAGTGATAAATTTTCATCAACAAAGGAAAGTGAAGTGCAGGTCCAGTTTCACTGACACATCAGGATAGATCCTCTTATCATCTTTTGCAACAAACTTTAGTTGGAAATCCTACTCATCAGATATTGAGGAGAATGGAGTACTAAATTATTCAAGTGAAAGACAAGGCGAGGAGCAGAGCAAGCGAATGGGTGATACATTTTGAAGTAATGAACATGAGAGTATTTCGGGGTGTCGAGATCTAGCCATCCTAAAATAGAGTACGGAACTCACTTATTCCTAGAGACTAATTTGTATTGTTATGTTGGTGATCTAATGATAGATCAGGTATTCGACCGCGATTCCGATTGAAATACGCGTATTTATGTATAACTGTGTGTATTGCAGGATAATTAATCTATGTGATAAATGATGAGTATAGGGTAGACGTACCCGACTAGAGAGAACGGTAACACATATTTGTGTTATAATTTATAACCCGTAGGTGGGCTTTTTAATCTTTATTTAGTTTTCCAGCATAATATAGTTAAATACTGATTGTTGATATTTATATTATGATTCCATGCAGGAGGGCTTAGGAATCCATGTTAGCTGAGTAAGGTTATTATGATCATATGTGTGAGAGATATTATGTGGGTTGACAATTGTGTTTAAATCCATATGTTGATGTGCATATTGATTGGTGTGTTGTGCATATCACCTCATACTAACGTATGAAGTACTCAGTTTGCGGAGGACACTGGTACTGTGTATTTAAAATACGGACTGTGTGAAGCATTGAGCATGAATTTGCCGGCGGTGTAGGAAATGTATTATTCGCGGCTGGGGAAGAGTAGTAGACGTCGTTTGGCGGGGGTACCTTTTGAGAAAGAAAAGACATTTCATGATAGATAACTGTGTTGACATTATTGTACATGATTTCTGAGTGTATAAATTGTTGCTTAATAACATATTTATTATGTTGATAATATGTTTTATTATCTAGAACTTTCTATTGTTTTCTCTTCACTAAGCTTGTAAAGCTCACACCCCTTACGAAACAGGAAACTCGGGAGATGAATGACAGTAGAACTTTCAGTTGCAGTAAAGGGTGGAAACCCTCTAGCTATTTACCCATTTTTGGGATTTCTCATTTATCTTATTAGATGTTGTACATATGGACATGCAATGTAATAAACCCTTATTAGTGTTCGTTGAAACACTGTAGAATGTAATAAAGTTTATTTCGTTTCTTATGTGCAATTCTAATGTTGATGGAATTGTTTATGGTAAATGTTAGATAGATTACGTATGATATTTTATACTTGGACTTTCCTAAGAGCTCAAGTTATAGATTACATGTTGGTTAATAGTATTTCCATTTACTATGCGTCAAGGTGGAATCTACCGAGGTTTTGGATTTTAAGCGGGCCCATGTTGACCCCTCCATCTGCCTGAAATTCTTACCGGCTGGGTATGCTTGGATCCGAGGCTACTAAATGTCAGATCCGAACTTAGTCATAAGTCCATGTATAAGTATGATTTCCATAAAGGCTCAATATAAGTGTTAGAAAAGAAAAAAAAATCTCACGTCATTGGGTTCAGAGGGTCGGGGTTTGACAATTATCAAATGAGTTGGCACATTTAATTAAGCTTAAATAAATTGATATATCCTAATACATTTATCAAATGGACCGACTTGGCTCAACTTGAATTAAAATGGTAACACCTAATTCAAATCATTTATAAAATGGATTGACCCAATGAGTGTCAACCTATTTATTAATTGAAATATTTCAATGTGAATGCCGAACCAAGATTAATTGAGTTAATTCAATTTAACAATTTATTAAAAACTTAATCTAACATGATTCATATAAAACTTGATCTACTTTTGACAAATTTAAATAGTTTAATCCAACTTATACATTATCTAAATTACTTATTAAATAGATTGACTTCACTTGAGTACTCAAGAAAACTTAAATGAATTGGCCTAGCTTTCAAATAATTCATTAAATTGGTTGACTCCATTTAAAATAATATTTTTTTATTAAATAGATTGATTCAACTGAAACCTATTGAAAAAGAAATAAATAATATAAAATGCTTGCACAAGAACAAACTTATTAATCATTTATAGTGATGAGATCATTTTAATATATCTGCTTTAATTTAAACTACGGAAGGTAAATAATATTCTTTTCGTCCTAAAATACTTATTCTATTTTTGAATTTTTTATTTTTTAAAGATCATTTTATGAAAATTATTTTTCTGATATTGATATTTAATTATTTGGATAAATTAAATCTTATAAAAAAAGATCTGTCTTTCCAGTCAAAATTTTATTTGAAACTTAAAAGAAGCTTATTTAATATTTTCTAATACATAAATTAAATTATATACTTATTAGTTAATAAGCCATATGGGAGTTGTTCGACGTAACTGTAGAGGTGATTATCTCGATTAGGATTGAGAGATCGAGAATCTCGTCGCTGCGTGAAGAGGTAAAGATGAAAACCAACATGTGAACGACAAAATAATTACTATAACGAAAAAAAATAAAAAAGTATCCTGTTTTTCGGGAGGTTTTCTTCTCAGTGAGCTGTCAAGCTATTCTTCAGTCTTTTCCACTTAAGTGGGTCCGTAAATGCCGTCTGTCTCTCTCTCTCGCCATGGCTGAATGCTTTATCTCTGTAAATACGGTGCCGCTGCTGATTTGTTAAAATATCGGTATTTTTCATGTAACCCTTGTTTGGACTTTGGACGGTAGCATATGTACAGTTAGTCCATTCTAAAGATTCATTTCGAAAATAGAAAGAGGAAAAAATTTAATACTCTATTTTAAATTAATTATCTTATGTGAATTTTAAAATTGTCCTAAAATAGTTATCTTATTTATATTAAAATAATATAAAATGTGTTGAAAATAAATGAAATCATATAGACTACCAGTCTTACATAGAAATTTTTTTAAAAAATACAAATCTTTTAAATAAGACAACTAAAATGGGATGGAGGGAATATATAAAGTTAAAAGAGAAAAATGATATTTAAAATATAAAATTGTCAACGAGTAGGATAAGTATTTTAGGACGGAGGGAGTTGTAGCAACGAGATCATTTATTATTAATAATAAATAATTACTCCATTGTGTGAGGTGTATTAGATTGAGTATTCACATATGAGATATTTTTTGTATATGTAGTTTATAAAAATAGATTTTTATCAAATTATTATAATTATTTTTTAAAGGTCATAAGATAAAATCTTGAAGCGTTTAGAAATATAATTTGATTAATTTAATTAAAATAATTTATTTTTTCTAATAAATAAAGGCTGGGCATATAGACACCGCGGTTTTCTGCCAGCAGACACCGAATTCCGAAAATTCGGTAGAAATTACCATTCTGCCCTCTCCGCGCAAAATCTTGCGATCGGTGCTGCAACGCCATTTCACGTCGATCGATCGATCTGAGGCGTAAACGATCGATCTGAGGCGTATACGATCGATCGATCGATCCGACAGTTCATTTTCGAAACGATCGATTGATCATAACACGGGATTCAGTCGATCGCACGGTTCCATGGGATCGTGTGATCTATTTTAACTAAGAGGTCGACGATTTGACAGTTGACCTCTCATCTCAAGATCGATCGCACGATTGTATGTGATCGTGCGATCGACTGTGACCCATTCAAAGATCGATCGCACGATCACATACAATCGTGCGATCAATCTTAACTGAGAGGTCGACAGTTTGACAGTCGACCTCTCATCTCAAGATCGATCGCACGATCACATCTGATTGATCGATCGATTGTCTGTTTAGGCCAAAATCGATCGCACGATCACATATGATCGATCGATCGATTGTCTATTTAGGGCAAGATCGATCGATCGATCACTGTGATTGTGCGATCGATCTATCACGCGAAGCTAAGTATAAGTTCAATCGCTCCCCTCTTCCCTCTCCTTTTTCATTTCCATCTCGCCCCTTTCGAAACCCTACTCCCTCATAACCCTGATTTCGAAATCTTCTCCTTCAAAACCTCCCCGATTTCGAAATCTTCTCCCTCAAAGCCCTTTCTACACCCCTCTCACTCAAAACCCTCTCTCTCAAACATCTGATCCAAACTATTTTCCCTCAAACCCCAAACCCTCTTTCGAAAACGAACCACTCCACTATTTGAAGATACTCTCTCAAATCTCCTATATTGATTCGAAGGTATCTCTCAGAAGTTACTCTCTCAATTTCTGAACCGGAATCAAAGGTAACTCTTTCTCAAACCCAAGACTCTCAAAATTTCTTTGAAATTAGTACTATGGATTGTGAAAATGATGAGATTGTTGAGAATGATATTGTTGACAATGAGTTTGTGGAGAGGTGTTTTTTAAGTCGTGACGATTTAGTAAAGCATGTTAAGGAGGTTTCCATTACGCAAGGATTTGTAGCTACCATTAAGAGGTCATGCAATAGAAGCAATGTAGTTATTCTTGGTTGCGATAGAGGGGGTACATATCGTAGCACAGTTAATTTGAAAGATGATGAGAGGAAGAAGAAAGCATATTCTCGCCTTTTTAATTGTCCATTTGAAGTGATAGGGAAACAAATTATTGATGGGTCATGGAAGTTGACTATAAAAGATGTGGAGCACAATCATGATCTCACGAGCGTATTAGTAGGTCATCCTATTATAAGGTGTTTTTCAGATGAAGAGAAGAGAATGATCATTGAAATGCATAACAGCAATGTACCACCCCGGCAAATTATGACGACCCTTCGAAACGAGAATCTAGAGATTGGAGTATCATCTACTGATTTGTACAATTTTTTGTCATCGGTTCGAAAAGAGCAACTTAGAGGTCGTACTGCAATTGAAGCCTTATTAGAAGATCTTCAAGAAGGTGGTTACCAATATTTTCTCAACTATGACAGTCAAGGTCATTTATCTCATCTATTCTTTCCACATCCACTGTCAGTTGTACTTATGAATACCTATAATAATGTATTTCTCATGGATTGCACTCACAAAACCAATAGATATCATATGCCATTGCTTAATATCGTTGGTATCACAAATTTCAACAAGACTTTCTACTCATGCTTTGCATTTATGAGGAATGAAAAATTTGAAGATTACGTATGGGCGTTACAGATGTTCAAGAAGGTATTAGGAGTCGATCATGATCGACAAGTTTTTTTGACCGATAGAGATTTGGCGTTGAAGAATGCCATTGATTCAGAGTTCCCTAATGCTGTACATATCTTTTGTATTTGGCACATCAACAAGAATATTCTTTCTCATTGTAAACCTCTTTTCAATAAAGTGGAAGAATTGAATGCATTTTTGACTTAATGGAATGAATGCGTTGAGTGTCCATCCGAAGTTGCATTTAATGAAGCGTTTGAGGCATTCAAACAAAATTTTCGAAATTATTCGGATGCAATGAATTATATAAGATGGACATGGATCCTAGATAAGAAGCAATTCGTCAAGGCATGGATCGGTTGGAGTTTACATTTTCAAAATGTAGCAACTTCAAGGGTTGAAAGTGCACATTCAGTGTTAAAACGATATATAGCTAACTCCACTAGCGATCTATATGTTGTCTGAAGGAAGATATCCCATGCAATTGAAAATCAGTTTCAAGATTTCAAGATTCAAACGGAGGATGAAAAAATCCGGTTTGCTCTTACTGTTTCGATTCCTTTCTTTGATGAAGTGAATGGCAGAGTATCACAATTTGCATTATCCGAGGTTTATAAGCAATATGTTATGCTCATAAACATGTCATTTTTACCCAATTGTACACATGAGTTTACAGCTTCCATGGGCTTACCTTGTGCTCACAGAATGCAATTTATGAACAAGTTACAATTGGATCAAATCCATCCACAATGGAGAATCGATTTGATTTCATTTGACGACTTGAACATTGAAATGAATCGACCAGGGGATGAATTAGATGTACATTGGGAACGCATTAAGAAAAAAATATGGAAACTTGTCTATATTTGATCAAGAGGAGCTCCGAGATCATATCCAAGATCTTGCCAGTGATGAGATGCATATCAGCCAACCTATTATGCAGTACAGCAGAGGACGTCATCTAGGTTCAAAGAATTCAAAGGGTCAAACATCTACAAGACGAGATCCTTCTGCATTTGAGATTGTAGAGAATCAATTGACTAGAAGAAGGTGTGGGTTATGCAAAAATATTGGTCATACGAAGAGAACATGTCCGAATAGAAGTGCTGCACAGTCATCCTACAGTGTAGATTTAAATGCTTTGCCTCAACCATTCAATGATTATTACCCTGAATCGCAAGCAACGAGTTTGTCTCAATTTTCCGAAGTAAGTTTCGTTTACATAAGATACATATTTACATTTTCATTCATATAGAATAAGGTCAACAATACTAACACGTACTCCTTTTTCCACAGCCGACTGGTTCTTATGGCTTCTATAACGATTCGACATATACCTCTGGTGATGTTAGAGATCCTGACGAATTACAACATTGGTGGAATCAGTGATGGATGTCTATCATTTTTTCATATATTCAGTTGCAAGAATGTATTTCATTTCCAAAAAAGTTGTATTAATTTTAGTTCGGATGTACTGAAGTATGTATTCAAGCAACAATTGTTTTTTAAAAAAATCAAGCATTGAATGGTTTGTTACGAAATACGAGACCCTTGCGTGGGCCTTTCACTAAATATGGGTTTCATGGTTTGTCGCTAAACATGGGACCTTTAAGTGGTTTGTCCCTAAATATAGGACCTTTGAGTGGTTTGTCGCTAAACATGGCACCTTTGAGTGGTCAGTCAACAAGTATGGGACCTTAGAAATCAGATGACTTGGTTAAAGAAGAGTTTTAACCATTAGTGAGGAATTTTGTCAAGGAATGCTGGATTAAACAAGCATTGGTCGTTTACTCCAGCATTCCTTGACAAATTTTCTCACTAATGGTTAAAACTCTTATTTAATCAGGCAATCTAATTTTTAAGGTCTCATACTTGTTGACTGACCACTCAAAGGTGCCATGTTTAGCGACAATTCACTCTAAGGTCCCATATTTAGGCACAAACCACTCAAAGGTCACATGTTTAGCGACAAACCATAAAACCCATATTTAGTGTCAGACCACTCAAGGGTCCCATATTTAGTGACAGACCATTCAATGCTCCCATATTTACTGACATTCAAAGGGTCTCATGTTCATTCAGTTGTTTACAAACAAACCATTCTATTCACCATGTTTATTCAAATAGATGAAATAGTTCATAAAAAGAAACCATTCACTATGTTCATTCGACATTCACAAACGATGTCATAAAAAGAAAACATTCACTATATTGACAAACGATGTTACATATGAATATCAAAAGAGTGTATGAGTAGGAGCTGGAGCAGATGTAGAAGCAGGTGCAGATGTAGAAGTTGGGGCAGATGCAGTATCAGGAGGTGCTGGTGCCGATGAAGAAGGTACTGGTGCAGGATCAAGAGGTGCTGGTGCCGATGAAGAAGGTACTGGTGTAGGATCAGGAGGTGTTGGTGCCAATGGACGACGCCCAGTCGCACTATGCTTGGGGACAGTCGAACGCACCTGACGAGTGGGACCTGTCGGACGAGGATGAATGGGGCCAGACGGAAGAGGTTGAGTGGCACCAGTCGGACGAGACTGTGGGATATCAGTCGAGAGAGCCTGACTCGTGTTAGTGGACGAAGAGGCTATCCCCCATGATTTCTTTATATTTTTCTCAGTTAGCATACATCTGATGATCCCGGTTCCCGAATCGCGTCCAAGTTGTGAATTTACTCCTCCTTTTTGCAATAAAAGAACAGAGTTTCTCATTATGTCTACCATATGAGTCTCCAAATTTTTCAGCCTTCTCATCGTCATTCCGACCAACTCACTATTTTTCTTATCAATTGTGGCATTCATCTTCCCTTCCATCTGAGCCAATTTATCGTCAACCAATCCCTCAAGCCTTCCAATCAGTCTTCTTTCCATCTCACCTAATTTTTCATTAACCATCCCTTCAAGCCTGCCCATAAGCCTTTCTTCAATCTCGGCAAATTTTATATCAATTTTTTCATTCAATTTTTCTATGCTGTCAAGAATCAGCATAGTACTGACTCCTGTATCATGTGCCTCACTACTCCCAACTTCAGGTGCCTCTGCCCCCTGAACTTCAGGCGCCTCAGTCCCCCCAACTTCAGGTATGTCACCCTCCTCAGGTGCCTCAACCTCAATAGGACGATGTTCTACTTTGGGAACCCAACGTGCATTGTCGAGTTTGTATCCCATCTTGCCCAAAGTAGACACATCGAATATATCGATTTTCTTCATTTCTATTTTCTCATCAGGGGGAAGGGTGACTCCGCAAAATCGAAACAAGTAAGACAGAAATAAACCATATGGAAGGCTACATTTTCTAATCTTACGAGATGCAACCATGTGTTTTATTATGATGAAAGATATATCAATTTGCTTCCCATTCAAGATGCACCATATCAAGAAACTATCAAAATACGTCACTTGATTACTAAGCCCTTTTCTAGGTAAAATATTCTTCCTAATAATGTAATATACAATTCGGGCCTCTAGGGTTAGCTCCATAAGCCCGATCTTATCTCCTCTGGCACCATCACTTCGCCCACACAATTGGGTCATGGCCTCCGAGGGAACGAATCCGTCAACATCGGTGGGCCATGAATTTGGTTCATATTTCGAAATAGTGGCACTAGGAAACCCAAACATTCTGTCCTGTGCCTCAGTTGAAATATCAATTTCTGTCCCCCTAACTTTGGATTTTATGGAGTGTCTCGCCCGGTCCTCCGACATATTTGCATAAAATTCCTTCACCAATTTTGGGTAAAAATCTTCTTTTATTCCCAAAAAACCTCCCCATCCAAGTCTGTAAATATACTCATCGATTCTTAATTCAAATGAAGAAAAACAGCTTAGGTCCATGATTTTAGCATAAATCATCGGCCGAGAGTACAAATCCTCTTGGTATAGTGTGGCGGCTTCCAAAGACTTGAAGTGATTCAGGTCGAAGGTCTCCATCTCCCTAGGTGGTGTCTCCGTCAATCTCGCTCTCTTCCTTCTAGATGACGCCGGTACCTTTATCTTTCTCCCTCTCGATGTAGACGCTTTGGATGCCATGTGAAGGAGTGTTGTGAAGGAAATCCGGCGAGGAAGACAAAATCCGAGAAAGGCAAGAAAGGGTTTCCGGAAATCCAGCGAGGAAGACGAATTAAGAGGGTTTCCAGAGAGGGCAAATTGGAGATCCGAAGATGAAATCGGAGAAAGAAAGGGTTTCCGGAGAGGGCAAATCGCACGATTTGGAGAATCGTGCGCTCGATTTGGTGAAGAGGAAAGGGTCGATCGATCGTTCGAGAAGAAGAAGAGAAAGGGTCTTCGGTTTCGAGGGTTTGAATCGCAGGAAAGGGCGAAAGGATCGATCGGTTATATATATAACACGATCACAGTGATCGATCGATCGCACGATCACAGTGATCGATCGATCGATCTTGCCCTAAACAGACAATCGATCGATCGATCATATGTGATCGTACGATCGATCTTGAGATGAGAGGTCGACTGTCAAACTGTCTACCTCTCAGTTAAGATCGATCGCACGATCACAGTGATCGATCGATCGATCTTGCCCTAAACAGACAATCGATCGATCGATCATATGTGATCGTGCGATCGATCTTGAGATGAGAGGTCGACTGTCAAATAGGCGACCTCTCAGTTAAGATGGATCACACGATCACAGTGATCGATCGATCGATCTTGGCCTAAACAGACAATCGATCGATCGATCAGATGTGATCATGCAATCGATCTTGAGATGAGAGGTCGACTGTCAAACTGTCGACCTCTCAGTTAAGATCGAACGCACGATTGTATGTGATCGTGCGATCGATCTTTGAATGGGTCACAGTCGATCGCACGATCACATACAATCGTGCGATCGATCTTGAGATGAGAGGTCGACTGTCAAACCGTCGACCTATCAGTTAAAATCAATCGCACGATCCCATGGAACCATGCGATCGACTGAATCCCGTGTTATAATCAATCGATCGTTTCGAAAATGAACTGTCGGATCGATCGATCGATCGTATACGCCTCAAATCGATCGTTTATGCCTCAGATCGATCGATCGGCGCCAAATGGCGTTGTAACACCAATCGCACGATTTTGCGCGGAGAGGGCAGAATGGTAATTTCCACTAAATTTTCAGAATTCGGTATGTGCTGGCAGAAAACCGCAGTGTCTATATGCCCAGTCTAAATAAATTACTGTGATACTTAATATCCCGTATGTGCAGTTGTTCAACAAAGCTGCAGAGGTGATTATCTCAATGAGGAGTTAGAGATCGAGAATCTCTTGCATGCGTGAAAAGGTAAGATGATGACAAAAATGATAACGACAAATGATTTTGTATCATAATAAAAATCAAATGTAATCCTGTCTTAAGCCGCTGCTCATTCCATTCTCTAGTCTTGCCTTCTTTCTCTTCCATTTAATTCTTTCCACTACGATTTTTTTCTGGGCACTCATCTCTCTCCCATTTTCTACTACCAGTTGCACGTCTCTTTGTCTGTGTGCCACGACGCCTCCTTAGAGGAGGCCTTCTACTCTTTACTTCTCTGAGAGGAGACACAGGTGAGTCTTGCCATTGCTTATGGTTCGAGTTTGAAAATTTGGATTCTACTTTTTGGGATTTTATATTTTGATTTTTATTCTTTACTTTTGACTTATTTTTTAAGGGATATATGTTATTGATTGTAAAATATTTATAATTTTTTTTTTGCAGATCATAGTTGTTTTTATTAAGGTTATGGACTTCGAAAATAGAATCTACGTATGTGATGTATAAAGAAGTTAAAGAAACTTGTAAATATGGCTTGAGCTGTCTCGAAAAATTTAAATTGGTAGACTGCTGTTGCATTTTTTTCTCTTGTCTATCTTAGAAATAACCATCTAATTCTTTTACTTAATTCTTACTTGCTGTTACTGATAATATGTTTCTGTTAAATCTGATTATTACATTCATTTGTATGTTTCTTTTTATTTTTAAAATGGTATTTATTACATTCATTTGTATATTTCTTTTTATTTTTAAAATGTTATTTAGTATATATTAGTGTTTATTTAAAAAAATCTAATCATCTAAATTCTTACTTGCTATTTCTTGCTGGGATGTTAATATTAACTGAAATCAAATTTCTATCATACACATTATTATGAAAAGTTTTAATATTTTCTTATATCAATCAATTTTTAATTAAGATACTGTTTATCAAATAATATATGATATACTTATCAATGCATATTAACTCCAATAATAAACAGTATCTTAATTAAAAAATGATGGATATTGCCTCCATTAATAAATGATAAATAGAGTTTAACTTTGAAATAAATTCACACATGATATTTACTAACAATGTTAAATAATATATATTTATTAAATTCAAGCTAACGTCTATATATATATATATATATATATATATATATATATATATATATATATATATATATATATATATATGTACATACATACATACATACATACATACATACATACATACATACATACATACATATATACATACATATATATATATATATATATATATATATATATATATATATATATATATATAAGCCGACGGCATACCTATCGGTCTTAAAATCAGGTTATCGGCAATATCGACCTAGATATTCTGAATATCGACTATCATACCGATAATAGTGGTCAAAGAAACTGATTAACATCGATAATATCAGTAAAAAAATTGATTTTTCTTAAAAAAATATAGAGTCAACCCTGGGACCCAGATCATATTGGCAATATATCGACTATTTATAGGCTAATAATATATCGTGATATTCAAAATATCTCCCGCTTAAGGTCCTGTACAGCAGGCACCTTTATTTCTCCAGTCGGCACGTGCATTTTTTTTAATAATTTTCTCAAAATCATACCATTTAGAGTTTTGATCATTGCTAGATCTACAAGTATTGTACTTTTTTTCGCAAATTAAATTTTGAAGCTTTCATATCTTAATTAGGCCTGTTATCGGACTCTGTCCGGCCTGAATCTTAGAGTCCATCATCAAGTCAGACTCTAGAGTCCGATAAGGATTTACGGACGGGTCCGCACAATTTGATAAGGACTCGGGCGAGCCGTGGACTGTTCGAATCCGTTGGATTAAAATGAACTTTTAGGGCTTTTTACCATTGCTTCTCAGTTCTCATTTGCATTGCATTTCTATATTTGCATTGCGATTTCTTCTTCCTGGCGATTGCTTCTCAGGTTCGCCGCTCTTATTTGAAAGATCTCCCTCTCACCGGATCTCTCTTTTCTCCCTCTTTCCGTTCTCCTCTCTCTCGCACCTCTCTAGAAATCCGATCGAGACTTCCATCGCCTGCAGCCTCTGCACTCAGATTGAGACTTCACATTTTTTTGGTTGATCTGCAAATCTATAAGTGATTAGAGAAGATAACCCAAGGTTTTTTTTTTAATTTGTTAAAAAAGGATCCGTTTTGGATGAATGAAACTGGAAATCGTGGGTTTATCCATGGGTTTTTCAGATGATAAACTCAATCCATAACATATGATGAATTGGAGTTTGGGAGTTTTGGGACTGATTTTCTTGTCATTTTACATCTGGGTTTTTTATTTTAAAGAGAGGCATTGGATTTTTAGAGTTTTGCGAAGAAAGATAGAAGATGAGCTGTTTCAACTTACGGGAAGAAAAAGGTCCTGTGTCTTGTGATTTTACATCGAAGTTTTTTATTTTGAGGTAAGCAAAGTTGGGATTTTGGAGATTTGGGAAACTTGGACTATTTTTCTTTACTTTGTATTTTGGAAGCAGGACTGAAGGAGTTGAGATTTGGGTGATTTGGATCAGTGCAGATCATTTTTGAGGAAGAGAAGTGCTTCTGGCTTTTCCTTGTTATCATATAGTGGTCCTGTTTCGCAAGGATTTTACAAGGAGTTAGGAGATGGGTTTTTTGAGTACTGTCGTGAGGTTTTCGGGGTTTGGAGTTGGGGTCTCTGTTGGAGTTGTGGTTGGGTATTATCTCTTTATCTACTTTCAACCCAGTAATGTGAAGGTGAGGTCCCCCCTCCCCCTTTGTCGATTTTGGTCATTCTGCATTTCTCTGTAATGTGAAGGTGAGGTGCACAAAGCATTTGTGCACCTTCAATGCCTTCTTGTAAAAATTATTTGTAAACATGATGAACTCCCCATTTTATACACTTTGCTTATTTGAACATAACTGTTTATGCAGTACAATGTCATCGATGTTGATCAGGGAAGAACCATGTATGTCATGCAATGAATAAGTGAGATAGAACTTCACTTCTCTGCCTTTATTTCCCATATAAAGGCCCTAATGTTAAAGTGTAGAAAGAAACCACATTGAAAGGAGCAGAGAAATAAAGGCCCTAATGTTAAAGTGTAGAAAGAAACCACATTGAAAGGAGCAGAGTCCAACAGATTATCAAATAGGCCAAAAGAAATAATCTCTGCCCAATGAAGAGAGGTCAATCTGACAAATGGAAAAAAGGAAGAAGATAAGTGGGTCGGAAAAAAAAAAAAGATGATAAAAGGAAGTCATGATGGTGGCCTTTTCCTTAATTTATAAACTCTCCCTTTATAAATGTTGCTATCTTCTATGAATAAATTTGGTCTACTTTGCAGTAATTCTGTTCATAAAAATTCTATCACTGATGTGCCACTGTATTAAGATTTTGAAATCTGCAACCTCATAGTATGCTATGCTGGATTTGAACTGCAAATTGGAAGTAGAATCTCATTGCCATAGATGTCCAAGTACTGTCATGTCCCTTTCAGATTTAGTAATGCATCGTTTTGATGCTTATACTCTGAATTGAAGTGCAAACTGTATTTTTCTAGTGAAAATTTATAGAAGGGCATGCTTCATTGTCTGTGTTTGTGTTTTTCAATATAATCTTTTGTGAATTCTATGTCATGTCCCACATTAGAAAAGTGAATATGTTCAACTGATGTTTAGCTGAAATTATTATAGTAGAATGATTGTAATGGAGAGCATACAAGTCCTTTCTGCAATAACAGATTGTAATGGGCATTTCCATGCAAATAGTGATTCTCACCATTGTTTTGCCTTCATCATTCCAGGAATATCTTTAAATAAAGTAGCAAGACAAATGATTCTCTGCCATAGAAGTCTCGGAAAAAAGGAACCAACTTGAAAGGTTGCTTATGCTCTTCAGCTTTATTGAAGACAGAATGGTCCCTTTCTACAATCAATAGACCAATGTTAATATTTGTGATGTTTGATTCTGATTTTGTTCAACTCTATTCTATTAACATGATTATCCAATGTTTGAAGTCCTCCCTGACATGATTGTTTGCTTGTTTTATGGGATGTAGGATTTGACATGGATCCTCTTGGATGGGTTGGTTGAAAATGTCTTTTGCTTGAAAAGGTTTCTTCTTGACAAGTTTCTTCTTGAGCTAGTTATTTAATTGGATTTTGAGTTAAGGTGTGTATGTGGGTCTGCTCCATGAAGAGCAGCTGTTTGTGCTGGAATATGTCTTGGGTCAAATTATTGATAGATGAGGGGCCTTGAATTTAAATGGAATCAACCCACATAAATCTTATGCAGTTGTATGTTTTCTATTTATTTTCCTTTGTTTTTAAACATCAAGCAATCTTGGACAAAGCCCTACACTTTTCACGATATGATTCTCATGTGAAGAAAGTTATACGATTGTTGATTTTAGGCTTTTGGTATTTGGTCTGTTTGTTAACTTTCACTGTAAATTCATGTGGGCTTTTTTGTCGGTTGTTTTGCATGTGAATTGCAGGTGAAGAGAAAGATAAATTTGGTTTATGGTGGAGAGAGTGAGATGTTTGAAACTTGTAATTTTGGCAAAGAATCTCAAGAAACCTACAGAGATGAAAGAGGATATAGTAGAGAGCTCCAATTCAAAAATCATTTTAGTTGAGTTTAATTTTAGTGGATTGTAACATTATTATTATTATCATCATGTATATGTCTCTCTCATGAAGACCTCATTCAAAGGAATGATGCAAATTAAAGTTTTCTTTTTCGAATTTTAATACTCAAAGACTTAATTGGAATCTTTTTTTTTTTTTTTTTAAATCATCAATTGAAAAGTTCAAATATATCTTATTTTTTCCATAAAATTATTTTAAGGAGGTATTTAATGTGCCTTAAATCCAATATTTTGTTTAAAAATTTGAAAAACTTGGCTGATTTAGTTAGAATTAATTTGACTTAATAAAAATTTAAGTTGAACAATTCAAAAGTTATTTTTTTTTCAACTAAAACCATATAATCCAGTCTTAATTTCAAATTCTAATTCAGATTATTAGAGTAATGGGTTGAAAACAGGCAAACGGGCCTGTAACGGGCTGTGGACTGTCCGTCAGGCTTATCGGGCCGGATCGGGCTTAAGGTTAATTGGACTCGTGTTGTCGGGCTGGGCCGCGGACTGTCTGATTATTCAATCGGGCCGGACTTGGGTCCATTTACAGGCCTAGTACTACTCATTCTTAATGTATTATTGTTGAGAGTTATATTTCATATTTACATGCACCTCATGTATTTTTTTTATTTCAAATTTATAATGCCTTTTTACTTATTTTGAATGGTTTAATTATGTTCAAAACTTTATCTTAGAAGTTATTATAAGGTTTAGACATTTATTTTCATGCATTTGCAAATTTGTTTTTATCTCTTTACCTAAATTCATAATATATTTGTGGTAATTCCAAAAAAATGCCTAAATTTAGAAAAAATTATGTAAACTATTTCAGTTTAATGTTAGTTTATGCCTACATTTAATGTTTCTGTTAACAAAAATCATTTCATTAATTTTATTTTTTTTATTTTATTCGACACTTAGCATATATTCGTGAAAATTTGACAAAAATGCTTAAACTTAGAAAAAGGTATGTAAAATTTTGTATCTAATGTCTACTTGCTGTCACCATTTAATGTTTCAGTTAAAAATGTTTGTGTCATGCAGTTGCTAATTTGTTTAATTTTTTTATCCGAAATGGGTTTATAGTGAAAAATCGTAAAGAAATGCTTAAACTTAGAAAAAATAGGTAATTTTTTTCATTGTTACTTCTTGTATCCATTTATTTTATGTTGAAAATGATAACTCGTTTACTGTGCAGAGCTTCTTCAGAAGTAAGGAAGAATTGAAAAAGATGGTGCGTAGCAGGTCCTTTTAGAATGCATTCGACATGAAAAATGAAGAGCAGATAAGATATTACGACAATATTACACACCTATTTTTATGTAAACCGTTCTGGGACAATGTTGCAGCTGCCATCATCATCTTTGCTCATATAGTAACAACACTCTGATTTGTGGACGGAGACGAGAAGCCGACGCTGCCTTATGTCTTTGAATGCATCTTAAAGGCCAAAGCCGAAGTTTGGAAAGTTCGTGATACGGAGCCCTACGAGGAAATCATCAATAGACGAATTGAACAGTTCTACATCTCGAACCCACAGTTCATGGCAGGTTAGTTTTTTATTTGCTATTTGAGTTTATATCTCATTATTGTGCACTTTTTATGTTTTTGCTAATCGCAATGTATTCCATTTGACAGCATATTATTTGAATCCATTTTCGAAAAAACTATATGAACTGGATCAGAGGCTGTATTTGGACACAATTCGTAATGTTATAAGACAAAAGATGGAGATTATGGGTGTCATGTATCCTGGTGAACGGGTGACATGTTTCAGAGATGTATTACTTTATTTTATTATGATAGGTCATTCTCGATCATCTAAACTGTATTCATTATCTGAACTTACTAATTGTGTTTCTTATTTGTAGTTACACTTATACGAGATGCGTTTGGTGTTATTTACTGATGAAGCCATTGACGTCAGGCTGAAAGAGATGGCGACAATAAGCGAGACCTAGTGGTGGACTTGTTTTGGAAACAACAGACCTGTGTTGAGGAAGTACGCTATTAAGTTGACGAGTCAGACAAACAGTGTAACCAGCGTAACTGATCAACATTTAAATATATCCACAGCAAGTCTTGAAACATGTTGTTATCTAAAAGACTGAATGATTTGGTGTACCTCCACTACAATCAGTGACTACGAGGAAGGAATTTAAGGAGGTACCCAGTGTTGGCGTGGACTAACAGAGAAGATTTTTTCATCCCTATTGACTTCGAATATCTATTCACTTATAACTATCCATTCAGTGAATGGATTTAAGAGAAAGAAGAACCGGTACTCCACGATCTTATTGTATCATTTTTAGACCAAAATATACGGTTGGGAGAATTGGAGGATGACGAGGAAGAGGAGGAAAATGACGGTCGCCGCCATTCAGTCAGTGGGTCCAGCTCCTCAAATGCAGGTATGCGAAGGGAAACAAGTACAAGAATGGCACCAAATCGTCATTCTATTAGTGGGTGGCCTACTGGGACATCGGGAGAAGCCAACTCCTCACAGAGGAGGACAAATAGAGAGAAAGAACCGGTCGTTCCGAGCATCCAACCACCTAGTAGCGTGATTATGGGTTGACCAGATCTGATTCATCTACATATGATGGTAATGGGTTAAATGATGGGTACAATATTGGTCTACAAAATGTTGTTTTGGATGTTGAGCCAGAAATTTCACCGAGGTATCATCCCGACATGAGTCAGGTCCTCAAAGACTGTTCTTGTAAATATGGCTTGAGCGGTCTCAAAAATTTAAGTTGGTAATATCTTTAATGTAGAATAGATTCTTCAAAGGAGATTTTGAACATGACACACCTCAAAGACTGTTCTTGTAAATATGGCTTGAGCCGTCTCGGAAATTTAAGTTGGTAATATCTTTAATGTAGAATAGATTCTTCAAAGGAGATTTTTAACATGACACACTCTCAACATGCACACATTTGATTTGAGTTCTGATTTGTTTTTTTTTTTATTATTGATGATTTTCTATGGCAAATGTTGTCCCTGATTTCCTGGAAATGAAAAAAGTAAGCGGTTTGAAATCGTTGATTTTCCTTGGGAGTGGATTTAAAAATATCATGCCAAGAGAACCTCTACAATGAAGGACTAGAGATGGGTAGACCTAAAAATTATGCATTCCAATTCTCTGTTGGCTTTCTACGTCGCATAATGACGTTTAAAATGGGTTGCACAGAAGGAGTCAGGCTTAGGTCCAAATATTGGTTTTTTAAAGGCTAAATATGATATATATCGGTGGGCTCCATATTTTATCTTCGATATTCTAGGTTGAAATTAAAAAAAAAAATCTATTTAAATATCTGGTAGGCCCACTAAATATTGGCGATATATGCCCATAGGATATTGGAGTCAATCTGGATATGAACACATAAACACAGACTCGTTATCAAGTAATATGGAATTTATGTCTATTTTTTATCACTAGTCACAACCCTCCTCTGATAGTTGGCAGTATCAGTATCCATCGTCAACAACATCCGAGAACATGTCGACCGATGAGCGGCTTCCGGAGGACAAATATGCCAGGTTTTATTTTCACGTGCCCGGTTATCCATACGAAGTCCTTGATCCATAGTGATGTTATATTTTTTTTTTTTAGAAAATTTGGTGATACTTTGATGTATTTGGTGTATTTTTTATGTATTTGATGTATCTTGATGTAGTTGGTGTATTTTTTAACACTTTTAATTTAAATTAGTTTTGTTTAAAATTTGGTGATACTTTGATGTATTTGGTGTATTTTTTATGTATTTGATGTATCTTGATGTAGTTGGTGTATTTTTGAACACTTTTAATTTAAATTAGTTTTGTTAATGACCTCATTTAAATTTAGGTGGCTTATAAAATTAGGAATAAAATTTTAAAAAAAAATCGTAATGCTAATCACTAAATTTATCAAAATTTTCCTACAAAATTTTTCATAATTTTTAATTTTTTTATCATTTTTCTTCATTTTATTGTTAATTTTGTAAAAATCATTTTCAAAACTTAAATAAATACTTTGAATATATAAATGACCGATATTTAATGAAAATATTACATATTGAAGAAGCCCCCAATTTTCTAAATTTACCATAATTTTTTCAGAATTTTTCAATTTATTAATTTTTCTTTTGCAAATACCGGTTGGAGAGAGAAACTTATCGGCTGATTTATCGGCCAACCCGTTTTTTAAATCCCTGATTGATGTATTGGTCATGGAACATTATTTATGTTTCAAACCTCAATTGCATAATATGAATCTTTTCATTTTGGCTGATTTTGTTTTTAACTTGGATTAATTAATTATTGATATGAATAAAGTAGAGTTAAGTGGAAGATTGGTGCATGTAGTTTAAATATTACAAGTTGTTGGTACGAAGAGTAGAGGTTGACCATTGAAATTGTGAAGGGAGTGATAAAGAAATACATGTTGGATGGTATTAGAAATTGAAAAGTTGATTCCAAATGAATGGAATTTTGAAATATTATGATAGTTATAGTCATGATGATGATGATGATAAATCAAGCATGGGACAATATATTAGACCTTGTCTTTGATTAATTATAAAACATAAAGATGTCAATAATTTGAATTAAACTTTTGTATAAAGTACACAGATAATATTAGTATATATAGATATATGTATGTGCTAAAAGAACAAAGATTATATGGAAAGAGTTAAATAAATGATCTATTGCATCTAGTTGGAGAAAATGGAAATGAAACATCCCAATAAACGAGTTACTTGTATGAATGAGGTATTATTTTAATTTATTATGAAATACATTTTTTTGTTGTATAATGTGAGTTGGACTGAAAATTATTATGCTTATCCTTGTTACAGGTACATATATTCGAAGGATGCACAGAATCCTTTGCGAATCTCGCAGCTGATATTACTTTGAGTGAGTCGGCTAAGATGACACCAATGCAATTGTGGATTTGGTTTGGCCATAGTACACCAAATTTGAGGAAGTACGCATTGAAACTGGTCAACGTTCAAAAATGTGCCTAATCAACCGCGTAATAAGTTGTCCCGGAAAAAACTTAATGAAGTAGTCTATCACCATTACAATCAACGCCTTCGGGCGAAGAACTTAAGGGCATATCCAAATATTGCACATGCTACTACCAAGGATTTCTATATGCCTACAGATCTTGAATATCTATTTGCATACAAAGATCCATTGATAGAATGGATCGAAAAATGCGAGCAACCACTACTGCATGACCTCGACACAAAATTTCTCCTATCAGAAGTGAAGATCGCATTTGTTGAGGATGACAAGGAAGACCCATTTGATGTCGGTCGTTGTCATTCAATTAGTCTATCACAGCCCACAACTCTAAGTAGGCGACGTGATGTTACTGAAATGAGTAGCCAGATGGTACCACGCTGCCATTATGTTAGTGAGTGGCTTTCTGGTGAAGCAGGAGAGGGCGCCTCAGCTCAGAGGAGGAGGACAAAGAGAGGGAAAGCACCGGTCATTCCCAGCGGTCAACTACTAAGTCGTCACGATGATCGGTCCGCCGAATCTGATTAATATATCGGTGTTGATGGCAGTTCAAATGATAGATATCTTTGGAAAGATTGTAACCTGACTGGGGATAGTGTTACGGAAGAGGAGGAGCCAAATATTCGACCAGGGTATCACCCCGACATGAGTCAGGTTCATCACATCCTCTTCCAGGGAACCATCTAGGCAGCTAACCCAGCATAATGAGCTTCTCGTACCCAGATAAGAGTTGTGTTCAGCTTGTAAGATGATAAGTCATATCATAGACGAATGCCTTCAGACCCTGTGTTACGCTTGTGGAATGAATGAACACCTGACTGATCAATGCCCTTACTATGGCATTTTTTCCATTTCCACAAATTTTCAAATAATCAAACACGTCCATAACCTAAATGGCGTGTAAAATATTTATTGATTTCTAAAATACTCATCAAAACTTGTTGAGTTTCTATTTCATCTATATTGAAAAATCAGATATGGATATACATGGGCTAAGTTACATATTTATATATAATTGCATTTGTTCTTGATATGATTGAAAGATCGGTCGAAATATTTATAGTATTCAACAAGTGTTAAATCTTAGTTTTGTCAATATTTAATTCCCGTTGTAGAAATGCACACCACAAAGAAGAATAATCCATAAACACTATGAATACACAAGATTTATGTGGAAAATCCAAAAGGAAAAAACCAAGGAGAAAGAGAGAATTTTTATTATTCAGTGTTCTATTTACACAATACATCTGCAGCATATTTATAGAAAAAGGGAAAGAGTCCTATTTGCATTAGAGGGCTTTCTTTCCTTATTCAACATTCTCTGTCAAGTTGGTGGGAAAATATCAATGGAGTCCAACTTGGACAACAACTCTTTAAACTTAGTAGCAGGAAGATATTGGCTAACTGTTGATCACTACGAACAAACAGAGTAGAAATGACATTAGCTTGCAAATTCTCTCAAACAAAGTGATAGTCCTCAATGTGTTTAGTTCGCTTATGAAAAATTGGTTTTGAAGCAATATGAATTGCAGCCTGATTATCACAAAACATTTGTGTTTCTTGCGTTGAATCAAAACCCAAATCCTGTAACAAATCTCGAAGCCAAATAATTTCACTAGTTGTTGAAGCTATAGCGTGGTACTCTTCTCCTGCACTTGAGTGAGCAACAACATTTTGTTTCTTACTCTTCCATGATACCAAGTTACCTCAGACAAAGGTACAATGACTTGTAGTGGATGTTCGGTCAACGAGGCATCCTGCCCAATCAGCATCAGTGTAGGCGGTAATAGAACAATGTCCATGCATGCACATCCATATACCTCTCCCAGGTGAACCTTCCAAATATTGTAAAATTCTGTTGACGGCATTCATTTAAGTAATTGTTGGTGCATGCATAAATTGACTGACTAAATTAACTGCATATGAAATATCTGGCCAAGTAATTGTTAGATAAATCTATTTTCCAACCAATCTTTGAAACTGACCAATATTATACAATAATTCACCATTGTCACCAAGCTTACCACCACTGTCATTTGGAGTATTTGATGTTTTAACCCCCAACTTTCCAATATCTTGTAACAGGTCCAACACATTTTCGTTGATTAAGAAATATGCCATTTTTTTAGTATGCAACTTCTAATCCAAGAAAATATTTTAACACGCCTAGATCTTTGATGGCAAATTTCTCGTTCAGTAGAGATTTAAGCCTTGAAATTTCATTTTGATCATCACCAATAATCACAATATCATCAACATAAACTAAAACAATAGTTGTGCCAGACATACCTTTCTTGACGAACATGGAGGAATCAACAACACTCCTTTTAAGCTCGTTATTCATGAGGACACAACTGAGCTTAGCATATCAGGCACGAGGAGATTGCTTAAGCCCATATATGGCCTTTTTCAGTCTACACACATAACCGACTTTAGATTCTTGCGGATGATAAGGTGGAACACTCATATAAACTTGCTCTTCTAAATCTCCATGTAGGAACGCATTTTTCACATCCATCTAGAATAATTCCCAACCATGATTCACTGCTAAAGAGAGAAGCACTCGGAACATGTTCATCTTTGCCACTAAAGCAAATGTCTCTTTATAATATTCTCCATATGTTTGGGTAAAACCTCTAACAACAAGTCTTGCTCTGTGTCGTTCTACTGTTCCATCACTCTTATATTTTAATTTATATATCCAAAGACGCCCAACAATTTTCTTTCCTGGAGGCAATTTCACAAAATCTCACGTTTGATTCTCATCAAGTGCTTGCAATTCTTCTTTCATAGCAACTACCAAGATATATCGATTTTTTCTCTCAGCTACACCATTCTATTTTGGTGTTCCCACACAACTAGTTTGATGAATAATTTATTGGCTACGAATATAGTCAGAGAATGAAACATTAGTATATTCTGTACCGTTGTCAGACTTGAAAAACTTAATTTTGACATTAAATTGAGTAGCTATCATATTATGAAAATCTTTAAAAGCAAAGAACACCTCAAATTTTTATTTGAGCAAATAAAACCGAGTAGCACTCAGACGATCATCAATAAATAACACAAAGTATTTATATATATCATATGAATCAGTTGGAGCACTCCATAAATCAAGAAGAGAGAGAGTTTTATTATTCAGTGTTCTATTTACACAGTACATCTGCAGCATATTTATAGAAAAGATGACAGAATCCTATTTGCATTAGAGGACTTTCTTTTCTTATTCAACACTCGCTATAATATATTTCCTTCAATTAAGCTTCATATGTGTGATATTGTCGAGCCAAATTAACATGCAACTTGATTTTGTCATGTTTTATGTTATTAATGTTTTGAGTTCTACCTTTCTACTCTAATACATTATATCACGAGAGATGTTGCAATATCCGATACACATAAAATCAAACCTCATAATGAAGTTGAACATGTAATTTTGATCACACTCGAGTGAACTGATTAAAAATTTAGTAGATGCTAAGATTAGCTGCATGACATGTACTTGAAGCTTGGGCATGCGAATTTGATTAAGATAATGAATTACATTGCTTAAAGTAATGGTTTCAATTATTAATAAAAGCTATTTATATGAATTTTCAAAAAAATTATAAAATAATCAGATAAGAAATTGCATACTTTGTGTCATAAGGATAAACCTAGATGTTGAATCCACCTTCAGGCCCTTTAAATTGATGTAACAAATTACTCATATGATTTTGTGACACTTAAAAATTGTGTTGTGTATTATTGACGGACGATTTTTCTCTCTCCTCTAAACCTTATGTCTTAATGTCACTGAAATTCAAAAGACTTGTGTTGTGAGTAGAGAGAAGAACTCTAGATTTCTATTTTTTTTTTTATAATGTTCCTATTAAAAGAAACTCTACATATAACCGATATCTCTAAAGATTTACCACCAAATGAATTTCTTAAATAGGATTAATAAAATTTAGAATTCAAATTTTTTGAAAGATAATTTAGAATTTAGAATTCAATTTTATTAAAAAAAAAAAACTCAATTTACAGAATATTGCACAACAAGTGGGCACACTAAAGTGGTCCATCCACCATTCCCAGTTAGTTAATAGTGATTATTTTAATATATTCCGTAAGTAATTTAGTTTTAAAGAAATATCATTTTATAAAAAACTCTTCTTCGATTTTCATAATTTAAGAAATACCCAATGAGTGCACTCTTTTTTGAAAAACAATCTATACTAATTTGAGTGGATTTTTATGCTTCAATTAGACAACCTATCAATAAATATTACTCCCTCCATCTCAATTTAGTTGTCTCATTTGGATTTTGGAATTGTCCCAAAATAGTTGTCTCATTTGCATAAAGTGTGTTGAAAATGGATGAGAATCACCTCTCAGCTATAGTAGTTTAAAGTCAAATTTAAGTTTCTTAAAAAATACAAATTTTTAAAATGAGACAACTAAAATGGGACAGAGGGAGTATAACTTTCAAAAACCTGGAAACATGCTTGACTTGTGTATTAAATGACTTGAACAACTAAAACAAGCTTTGAGTTGACCTATTTTAACAAATTTATCAAATAGAATAATTTAACTCAACAAAGATTAAATGGGTTGACCTAGATCAAATCATTTATATTTATGAAAACAGTTGGCATAATTAACTAAGTTTAAATAAATTGACGTGTCCTAATAGATTTATCAAATGGGCGTACTTGACTCAATTTAAATTAAAATGCTAACACCTAATTCATATCATTTATAAATGGCTTGACTCAATCAGTCACCTATTTATAAATTGAAATATTCTGATCTAAATGCCCAAACAAAATTAAATGAGTCAACTCATTTCAAACAATTTGTTAAACTTAATTCATATAAACCTTGATCTTGTCACGCCCTGACCTAAAACATAGGCATGTGACGCGGCATAATTTTTCTTTTTCGAATATCACATGTGGAAAACACACGTGTGCTCACAACTCAAACATCAAGATCATAAATGAACTTAAATACCATTAATATCTCATAGGGGATATAAATTCTCTATTATAAAAGTTATCAACTTTCTAGATTTTATTACAACAAATCCTCAATGAATAAAATGACAAAATCAAAATCACCAATTCAAATCAAATAAATGAAATAAACAACTCAATATGTTGGGTGTATCAAGAAGCATGATAAACTAAGCACTTCCTCGGGGTCCCTCGAACCCAGCCGGTGCAACATTACTTGAAATTTTGTAAAGACCTGAGTACAAACAATACTCAGTGAAGAAATATGCATGCTACACACTCACACACCAACATAATAATAATGTATGAAATGGAATATAAATAAGGAAATGCTATCATGTCATGCCATTAATCTCATCAATATAAACACAATGTCCACCCAAAGACACCAATCTCATCAATGTGAACAGAATGTCCACCCAAGGATACCTCATTGGATGAGCTGTCAAAACATAATGATCCCTTGTAGGACATAAGCCACGACTTACAAAGTGGGAGGTCTCCATACAACATAGATAATCTACCTAACCCCGCGTCCCTTCTGTCCTATCAGGCTGACATATCGTCCAACAAGAGTGTAATGCCAAACCATGCACACAAACATGGGCGCCTTACCAAGCTGACTCATCATCTAAAGATGTGCAATGTCTAACTCTGCGTCCAACCATCACATCTGATTAAGTTAGTATCACCCTCATGGAGTATGCAAGTATCTAGCCCTGCGCATAAACATGAACGCCTTACCAAGTTAGCCCCATTATCCAATTAGTAAATGGTACCACAAATAGGACCAAGTCCCATAGTCGACGCCACCGTTCCAATGAAGTACCTTGAACTAAAACCATCATCATGTCACACCAATCTCCTCTAGGGAGTGGAGACTACTATTAGTGAGGCCCAAACCAGAGAAAGGTACATCCTCACGTGCTATATACTCTTTGGGTCTAATCCCCAACACTAGTATTCTCAATCTCACCAAACCCATAAATACAACATCACATACTCACATTATAGATAACTTCCTAGGCATACATCAATGAGTAACACAAGAGACCATAATCACAACTACAAGGGCAACATATATGGCATAATCAAATCATGATCATAATTTCACAATGATGACATCATAGCACATTCTATTATGTTTCATACATTTAACATTATTATCACATTGTGTTATCTTAGGGATACGGACTACACACCAACATTGAGATACATACGTCGGGTTTATTTATAGATATCTTAGTCATTGCACATCATGTAACCCGTCTCATGGTGGTTTATCAATTTAAGTCCAAATCACTCCCTTTTTCACAACATAAACCCAAATAAATACATCAACAAATCATTTCATCCCTTCACAAGGATCTCCAACAAATATCACAATTCTCTATCATCATAAAAAGATAATAGGCATGCTACAAATCACATAATAGGAAATCTATAATATCTCATGCATGACATAGGGCGCATCCATCCTATTTATCATGCATTTAACACATCAATAACACAATACATTCCCTAAATCACTGAAATAGCATACATGCATTCATACAATATGTGTGTAGCAATCCTCACCTCAAAATTACAATGTCTCGGGTTGATCTTCGGGTCTTACCTCGACAAGTTCGGGGTTTGGAAGCTCCAATCATGTCAAAAGAATGTAAATATCATTATTAGTTCATGGATTAGGCCTAAGCACAGTTAAGAAGCAAAACCCCCAAATTTAGACCTAAGATTTATCCCTAATATGGTTTAATCCCTTCAATCTAAGGGAAATCACAAATCTCTTCCCATGAATAATCTCCAAAAATTAGCATATAACTTTTTCCCCAATTTACTTCCTTCACATTGGTTCAAAACTTAATTTTAATTCAGATCTACACCCAAACAAGGTTCCATAACAAAAATCTCCAATTACTTCCATGGATTCCTGTAATAACCCAACCCTTAATTAGAAAAATGAAAAAATTATAGGACCGTTAACTCGGCTTTGTGACGGATTAACATGATAGGTACAGAGAGAGCTTTCCGAAAATGTATTATAAAACCCAATCGGAGCTCTTTTGCTCAGTGATTTAGCTAACAAAGATCGAAGGGCATTTTGGACATTTCACAAACATCTTTTGTTTTATATAAAAGTCATAAATTTTGTCTTGAAAACTTCTTGAGTATGTAAAACCACTCTTCTGATATATTCAGACCTTAAAATTCACTCACATATTAAGCTTTTGAGTACGCTACTCAATGGTAGTTTTGGAATTTCACGAGTATTGCTAGAAACGCGTATTTTACATATGATTTATCTAAATACCCCAATTTGACAAATACCCCTTATTCCAAAAATTAGTAGACTTGGAACATAGTCAATGTATGTTTTAAGTAAACTTTTGGTATTTTTAGAAAATTGATTTGAGGGTTTGAAACACTTGATAATGGGTTCCAAAATTTTGTAAAAATAGAGGATTTTTTGTTAATAAAATGAAAATCTGATTTTATCACCCTAGCTAAAACCCGAGTTCTCAACGCGATAGAAGTGTCAGATTTTTTCCAAACATCCCCTAAATATACCTAGTTTTAAGTGCTTGGAAAGAGGAAGAAAAGTTAAACTTTTTAACCAATTTTTGAAAGATAAAAGGGCAATGTAAATCCTGATGACATCGTCGACACCACCGACTGTAATTGAAGAACGAAATTCACTTGAACAATGACTTTCAAAAGTTTTAAATATGGACTTTGGTTTTCAGAAAAAAATTACCCATTCATAGAGTTTTCAGTTTATTTCAAAACTTATCAAACAATGCTTTTGTAGTGGATTTTTAGCGATCTTCTGTAAGTATTTCTTTGAACTTATATCCGTTATTTGTAGATAAACTTTAGTACAATCTCTGTCCAAATTTTGCTAGAAAAAATACCTTGTAGATTGATAAGCATTGTATATTGACAATTTTTCCCCTGACCATTGGATTAGTTAGCTCTTGTTCTAGGTTTATTTTGTATTATTAACGGGATTTTGTGTTTTGTAGGTTTTAAAGTAAAAATGAAGGAAAAAAGTGCTTAAATGCAAAAGATTTGGGCCGAACATCAATTTTGTATGCTTTGTTAGTAACTCATTGAAGAAGGCAAATTGATTAGGCAATCTGATTCATAAAAGAATCAGCAACAAGGTGTTGAAGGGATGAAATTTAATAAGAAAACAGAGAGGCAGCACCATGTATCAACCAGAAAAAAATACATGGGACAGTTGAGAAGAAAAGAACAGAACAGCAGCACTTAGTGGCAAGCTTTTGCAAAAGGAGTTAGGCAACCAACTGAAATAGGACCAGCCATTGCATACAGGGACGAGTGAGAAGAAAGTTGAGAATAAAAAGAAAGGACCAGAAAACGTGGAAGGCTGGCAAATAAGGGGATCGAATGAGATTTGAGATGGGTCCTACATACCCTACAGCCCATCGTCCCAAGCCAGACAAGCCAGGAAAGCATGCGGCTGAATGAAGAAATAAAAGAGGAAGGAAATCTGTTTCTGTCGTGCACAAGAGAAGTTGCAAAAAGAAACTGTAGAAAATAAAAGAAAGGGACACAGCAGAAACCATAATAAAAGAAGGAGATGCGGCAGATTCAAAATAGAAAATAGAAAAAATAGGGGAGTCAGCCATATCTTAGGATCGACTGAATTTTTAATGGGTCTCCATTGCTTACTAAATTCCATCCTCCTAAGTCTATAAATTGGATCTCTCCCTCACACAAGAACTAGAATCGAACAGAGACAGTGAAGAGGCGTGGAAACAGAGTGGTTGAAGGCTTGGGATCTCTGACGATGGCTCGGGTTTTATTTTTCTATCTCTTTTGTTTTAATTTTATGTTGATATTCGGCTAATTTCTTGTACTAAGGTTCAAGATGAAACCACATTAATGAAATAATATTCTTTTATTTGTTTATTTAATTTCTAAATATGTGTGTTCAATTATTTATGATTTGTGCTTCATTAGATTAATTAGATGTTAATTATTTTCACCACTAATATCATGTATTTGTGGTAGTTAATATTAATATTTGATTCATCATTGCTTGGCGTTTAAATTAATTTAAAAGTAAAACCCTTTGATTCATTGTTTTCTTTTATTTTAATTTAAATACATTGGATGCTTAGATTAATCCCTTTGATCTATTGTCTTTTAAATTAAAATAGGATACATTGAATGCTTAGAAATTACATCTTTAAAAGCGAAGGAAAATCTGAATTTTGAACATCATATTAAAGAACTTAAATGTTTAAATATCTTAAAATTGGGAATTAATAAATAAATAATTAGAAGATTATAAATTTAATGGTGGTTGAATCCGATACCTTAGTAATTTCTCTCACTTAATTCAATCTCTATTTTTAGTTGTTTTAATTAATTTTTGCATATTTAATTCAATCATCCTCCAAAAAAAGTGTTAACTAGGTTAAAATTAAAATATTAGGCTTCTCAATTTTTTTTCCCGTTTATTAAAATCAAGTCCCTGTGGGTTCGACCTCGCACTTGCATATCTTTATACTCTAATTTGATTCGTGCGCTTGCGAGTAATTATAAATTTAAAATTTACACAACATAGATTTTCCATGGGAAATTAGAGAAAACCATTACTCAATCACGGCAGACTGTTCAAAACCCAGTGGACATATCGAGTTTTTACACTGTGTCGACCTTTTCCAGCCGATATATGTCCAAAGTCGATATATATGCAAAAGGTAAAATTGACATATCGATTTTTTACGATGTGTCGACCTTGTCCAGCCGATATATATTCAAAATTCGATATATATACAAAAGTAAAACGGATACATCGAGTTTTACGATAATCGCTATTTTACGATGTATCAAGAAAATGTACATATCTACATATCGACAAAAAACCAGACGATACATCGCCATTTCACGATGTATCGAGAAAATATACATATCAACAAAGTCGATATGTCAAGTTTTAAAAGATAGATTTGTATATAAATTTCATGAAAAATGTTAAGTTATTTAAACATCTTCTAAATATATAAATTATTTATAATGTTTTAAATGTTTTAAATAGATTATTGAAAAACATTCGCCAACCAAAGGTGATGAAATTCAACCACAATATATGTTTATTAAAATAAATCTCATCTTCATTCAATACAATATTCCTTCCACCATTAACCATACGGCAATAAGTGGATGTCTGTGGTCATTTTTATTGATGGAAATAATGTGATCGGATTAGAATACGATACCGATACTGTTCACACATAAGGAGGTGATTATGAGTTTCTACATATGAAATGTGAACATGAGAGCGTTTCGAGATGTCAAGATCTAGGCATCTTAAAACGGAGTACGGAATTCACTTATTCCTAGAAAATACTTAATATTATTATATTGGTGATCTAATGATAGATCAGGTATCCGATCGCGATTCCGATTGGAATACGTATTTTTTGTATAACTGTGTGTATTATAGGATAATTAAACTATATGATAAATGATGAGTATAAGGTAGACGTACCCGAATGGAGAGAACGGTAACATTTATATGTATTGTAATTCATAATCCGTTGGTGAACTTTTTAATCTATGTTTAGTTTTCCAGCATAGTATAGTTAAATACCAATTGCTGATATATGTGTTAAGATTTCATGCGGGAAGGCTTAGGAATCCATGTTAGCTAAGTGAGGTTATTATGATCATATGTGTGAGCGATATTACGTGGGTTGACAATTATGTTTAAATCCATATATTGATATCATATTGATTGGCGTACTGTGCATATCAAATTACCTCAAACCAATGTATGAAGTATCTAGCTCGTAGAGGACACTGGTATGAGGTGTATTTAAAATATAGGTTGTGTTAAGCACTGAGCATGAATTTAGCGGTGGTGTAGAAAACGTATTATTCACAGCTAGGGAAGAGTCGTACACGTCATTTGACAGGGGTGTCTTTTTTAGAAAAAAATGGCATTTCATGATACATAACTGAATTGACATTATTCTAAATAATTTCTAAGTGTATAAACTATTATTTGATAACATGTTTATTATGTTTATAATATGTTTTATTATCTAGGACTTTTTATTAATTTTTCTCACTCAGCTTGAAAAGTTCACACCCCTTACGAAACAGGACACCCGGGGGATGAAAGACAGGAGAATCTTCAACTGTAGAAAATGGTAGAAGCCTTCTAGCTATTTATCCACTGTTGGGATTTCTCGTTTATCTTATTAGATGTTGTATGATAATCATAGGAAAATGACTATTTTACCCTTATATTTAAACTAGTTAGCCCCTTGTTTTGTGTGTTTTAGAATATGTTTAATGGGATTTTTGACGTTTTACAAAATTTATAGGGAAATACAAGATATGAGAATTCAAACGGTGAATTTTACAATTTATGGGCATAAGTTAATATTTTTGGAAAGTTTGAATTTTTAATAATTATTTTACCACAATTTTAGGGGTTTATTTGTAAGCTAATTAATTCAAATCCATTTATGATAATTTGAATTAATTTAGTGATTTTTAGAATTGATTGTAAGTAATAAAATTATTTATTAGATTTTCTATATTTTAAAAAACCCATTAATTAAGCCCATTAAGAAAAACCCATGAAGAAATCCACATGTGTGAAGATTATCTTCATCATCTCAAAATATATATGAGGAAATTTGAAATTTACAAACCAATATAAGAGGATTTTCGAATTTGGCAACTGGATTAAGGAAAAAGAAACAAAATAAGAAGGGGAAAAAAAGAAGGAAGGTTTGATACAACTTCAGTATTTTAGTCATAAAGTTTCATTCAAATGTTCGATTGCTTTGATTCTTTTTAAATTTGAAAGAAGACTTCAAGAGCTATAACTTTGTAGTTTACGATTTTTCCTGATTCGGACGTTAACTAGGTCAAACCTGAGTATCAATGTGGTACATGGGTAAAAAATAGGATTTTGCACCCACTTTCCTTACACAAATTTTACTGTTTTTTTTCACCTCCTTGCCTCTTTTAAGCCATTCTAAATTTAGCAAAACCATATCAGCCCTCTAAGTGTCCCTTGATTTATTTAAATCTTTAAATCCAAACTATTCATTCCACCTCCTTTCATCTATAAATACTCCTTCTCCCATTGAGAAAATTGAACTTGAGCTGTGGATTTTGGAGAAGCTTTGAGAGTGGAGAAGAAGAGAAGAAGAGAGCAAGAAGATCTTGGAGTTGTCGAATTTCCTTTAGAGTTTGAAGGTTAGTTTAATTTTAAATTTCTTCTATTTATTTTCTTTAATTAAATTTCAATGTCATATATTTATTTTCATTAAGAAGTTCGTATCACTATGGTCCTTCTTTTCTCTATTTTCCGCTTTAACCAAAATTCTAATGCATTGTAATTCTTAATTCCAATTTTTATTAATAATTGAACGGTAGAAAAATATTAGAATTATGGTTTTCCACTTATTTATTTTTGTATAATGAAAATTTGATTTTATTTAATTCTTTTTATGGATTTATGTGAGAGATTATTCTAAGTTATTCAATTAAGGCAAAAAAATATTTTAGACTAAATGGAACTTGATTTTATCAGTCTAAGGCTCTTTTTAAGAGCAGAAAAAATTTTAGATTCGAAATTGCAAGTTGAAATTTTACTTAGCTTAAGGCCGGATTTGAACTTTCTTAGTTTCATTGATTTCATAAATTTCATAATGAGGATTTCAATAGATGAAAATTTTGAGTGCATGGTAAATAATAAATGTGAGTATCATATTCTAGGCCTTAATATTATTTTTAAAATATGGAAAATAAAGTCTACATAATTCTTTGATCAAGTTCCACTGTAAATATGTAAAGATGATGTTTTTATTTTTATTTTATTTGTTTATGAATTCAAAAACTCTTGAAAATTGTGGAACTAGGTTGGTTAATTAATTAATTGCATCTTAGTTTTGTGTTTAAGATTATTTATATTTTTAGATTAAATCCACCATCTTAATTAAAATTAATTAAATTGTTAAATTCTATATTTAAGTCTAGAATATTTCTAAATTAAAACTAAAGTTCATAGATTAGAGAAATAATTCCATATTTAAGATTTATTTCCATGTTTTCTAAATTTCTAAAATTTCATAATTCAATGGTATATTTTTCACGAATATATTTTCCTAAGTTCCGACAGGTTCGACCTCGCATTCAATCGCTATACTATCTAATGGTTCATGCGCTTATGAGTTATAAATTTAAAATTTCACAATATTGTATGTATGAACATACTATGTAATAGACCCTTAATGGTGTTCGTTGAAACACTATAGAATGTAATAAAATCTTCTTCATTTTCTGATGTACAATTCTTATGTTGATGGGATTTTTTATGGTGATTGTTAGGTAGATTACTTGTGATACTTTCTATTTGGGTTTTCCTAAGAGGTCAAATTATATATTATATGTTGGTTAGTAATATATCCACATACTATGCATCGAGGTGGAATCTGCCGAGGTTTTGGATTTTAAGCGGGCCCATGGTGACTCCTCCATCAACCTGGGATTTTTACCGGTTGGGTATGGTTGGATCCAAAGATGCCAAATATAAGATTCAAACTTAGTCATGTGAAATGTTAAGTCCATGTATTAGTATGATTTCCGCAAAAAATCAGTATGTAAAAGAAAAATATCTCACGTCAGTGGGCTCGAAGGTCGGGGCGTGACAATTCCTTTCCAAATAAGGCCTAAAAGTCATCACATATTCCATTCTCAACACATCCCATTAAGATCTTATCAAATAAGAAGAAAGGGAAAGATAAAGATCATATATCTTACCTTTAGAAGAGAAGGAACCGTGCAAAGGGGCGCTCAAAGCGTAGGAAATCCGAATCCAATGCCTTTAGTGAGTGAAAATCAATAGAGGTAAGGTAGAGGAAGTAAGAGAGGAAAGAAGTGAAATAAGCCTAATTTCGTAGGGAAAAAAATTATGTACGGACTTAATATTTTAATAATATTTTATTTTATTTTTTTATTTTTTTTAAGGGTCGGGCCATTATAGATCTACTTATTAACAAATTTAAATAGTTTAATCCATGACATAAGCTGGTGTATCCTAAGGACAATGAGAATCACCTGTAGAGGTTTTACCCTGTGTTTATTGCAGTTTCCAATATGTAAATTAAAAAAAAACTTATACATTATCTAAAACACTTATTAAATAGATTAACTTCACTTGAGTAATCAATAAAATTTAAATGAGCTAGCGTAGCTTTCAAGTAATTTATTAAATTAGTTGACTCAATTTAAAATAATAATTTTTATTAAATAGATTGATACAACTAAATCTAATTGAAAAATAAATAAACAATATAAAATGTTTGTACGAGAACAAACTTATGAATCATTTTTGATAAGTTCATTTAATATTATCTTTTCTAATATAAACCACTGAAGATAAGTAATAGTAGTCATGAAATCATTTATTGTTAATAATAAGTAATTATGGGCTATACCGTTGTGTGTGATGTATTATGTTAGAGTATTTAGATATAACATTTTTTTTGTAAATGTAGTTTATAAAAATATATTTTTATTAAATTATTATAATTATTTTTTAAAGATTATAAAATTTACAGCCATATGTGCATTGTTCGACATAAGTATACAGGTGATTATCTCGATGATCCAGAATTTCTTTGCATGCGTGAAAAGGTAAGATGGAACCAACATTGTGAAGGAAAAAATAATTACTATAAGAATAAAAAATAAAAAGTATCCTGTCTTTTTGTGAGGTTTTTCTTCTCAGTGACCTGTCAAAGCTATTCTTCAATCTTTTCCACTTAAGTGGGTCTGTAAATGTCGTCTGTCTCTCTCTCGCCACGGCTGAATACTGAATCTATGCAAATACAGTGTCGCTGCTCGTTTGTTAAAAGATCGGTATTTTTCATGTATTGTCTGGACTGTAGCATATGTACAGTTAGTCCATTCTAGTGAAAGAGAAAAAAAATTTAATAAATAAAGTTAAAAGAGAAAAATGATATTTAAAATATAAAAATATATTTTTTTTTTGAATTTACGTATGGAAAACCATAGAATGTCCAGTGTAATACAGATTAGTCCACTACTCTAGAAAATACCAAGATTAAACTATAAGAACTCGAATTTGAATAATAGAAGAAATTCCTTTCCTTTTGCGTGATGTTTCGAAGAAGTATTCATTTTACCCTTACTGTCATAACACCAAATTGGCATGTCTAAAATCTTAATTTGGCCCATATTTAATTCTCGTCCTTATATATTTTCTCCAATCACTTGCTAATTCAAGAATCAAAACTAGTGCAAAAGGTGTGCTTTAGATGTGTGATATTGTCGAGCCAAATTATTATGCCACTTGATCTTGTTATGTTTTATGCTATTAATGTTTTATGTTATTAGTATTTTGAGTTTTACTTTTTCACTCTATTCTATATTTCTATTATATCACCGCATAAAGATGTGGTTTTGCGGTTTGTTGTAGCCCTGTTACTTGGGCCTTGTTGTTTTCTCTCTCATGTCTGGCCCGGGCTTGGTTTTCCTTTTCTTATTTTGAGCTTGTATACTTTTCTTGTGTGAACAAATTTTTTACCTTTCATTAAAAAAAACTCAAACATGTAATTTTGATCACATTAACTCAAAAGAAAATCGACTGGGCTCCATGACTTCTTAATTAAAAAGGACATATTTTGTTTAAATTCACTAAGCTTTATTTACTTGACTAGACTAGGTTAAATGTTGGACAGAAAGTTTATAATCTTATAATTATAAAAGGCTAATTTAGTATGGATTTAACTGTCTGGTTATATAATTGTTTAAAATTATATATTATATGTTGAATTGCTTTTGCAAAAGCCTTCTCTGAGCTTATTTTTTGTTATGTTGGTTGCAGGTGTTCAAAATTCAGTATCCGTCGATATTATTCTCTTCCTTTTTTTTTAGAAAAAAAAAAGGGCTGAAATATCGGCCAATATTTGGACCACTCGTTTGTTAGTTTTTAGATGACTAATTTGAGGGGGGAAAAACAGTTTGCAACTTTTAATTTAGAATTGTGAATTTGATATAAGCACGGGTGAAAATTTTGACTAATACGTTTCATATTAGTTGAAATGTTGCTGGAATAAAAGAGTTTAAATAAATTATCTATTGCTTTTAGTTGGAGAAATAGACTACAGCTCTCTGAGCTTAAATAAGTTGACCTATCCTAACACATTTATCAAATTGACTAACTTGACTCAACTTGAATTAAAATGTGAACCCAATTCAAATAATTTATAAAAAGGATTGACCCAGTGAGTGTCAACTACTCAACCTATTTATTAAATAAAATATTTTAATTTAAATGCTCAATCAAAATTAAATGAGTCAATTCAATTCAAACAATTTGCTAAAAACTTAATTTAACCTAATTCATTTAAAACTGGATCTACTTATTGACAAATTTAAATGCTTTAATCAAACTCATACATGATCTAAATCACTTATTATATACTTATTATATAGATTGACTTCATTTGAGAGATCGAGAATCTCCTCGCATGCCTGTCAAACTGGGCAAAACAATTATTATAAGAATAAAAAATTAATTAGGTTTCCCTCACATGCCATTCGTCAGTCTTTTCCTCTCAAATGGTCCGTGAGTGTCCATGGCTGAATTGCCGCTGCTCATTACACGACATCCTCTCGACTCTCGATTCTCGATTCTCGATTCTCGAGTCTTCCTCTCTCTCTTCTAAGATTTTGCCTTGCCTTTCTCTCTTCGATCTAATCTTTTAAGATTAGCAAATAGAAAATTAGGTACCAAATTTAAATAAAGAAACTGAAATTAAGGTCAAATGCAAGGGGTAGTGTGGAACAAAACCACAAATTACGTACAAGCAGGGGTGGAGGCGAATTTTTGGCCGATTGGTGAATTTTTTTCTCTCTTCAAAATACTTTTTTTTTAAATCTCTATTATTTAAAAAGATAAAATGCTGTTTATTTTAAAAACTAAAAAGTATAAATATCAGTCGATATTTAAACCAATATTCGCTTGGACGAATATCGACTGAGATATCGAGCAGATTTGCAACTGATATTTATTTTTTAAAAAAAAAAATTCGATGGATATTCAACTGCTATATAATATTATATATTAACAAGTGGGCACACTAAAGTGATACGTGAAGTCGTCAACCACTCCCACTCGGTCGACAATGACAACTTTGGTCCTTTCTCCCACTTAGTTAATAACGACCATTTTAACCTATTTCATTAGTAATTTTAACAAAATATCACTCTTTTTTGAAAAAAATCTACCATATACTAATCTAAGTGGCTTTTGTGCTTCAATTAGACAACCTATCAATAAATATTATAACATTTAAAAACCTCGCACAGCCAAATAAGCTTAAATAAGGTGACCTATCTTAACACATTTATCAAATGGACTAAGTTGACTTAAAATAGTAACACTAATTTAGATCATTTATAAAATGGGTTGGTCCAGTGAGTATCACCTATTTATTAATTGAAATATTCTCATCTAAATGTCCAACAAAGATTGAATGAGTCAATTCATTTTAAACAATTTATAAAAAAAAACTAAATCTAACCTGATTCATTTAAAACTTGATCGACTTATTGACAAACTTAAAGGGTTTAATCCAATTTATACATGATCGAAATAACTTATTAAATTGATTAACTTCACTTGAGTACTCAATAAAATTTAAATGAGGTGGCCTAGCTTTCAAATAAAATTTTAAATTGGTTGACTCAATTTAAAATAATATTTTTTATTAAATAGATTGATTTAACTAAACCCTTTTGAAAAAGAAATAGACAATATTAAATGTTTGTATAAGAACAAACTTATTAATCATTTATGGTGATGAGATCATTTTAATATTTATCTTATTTAATATAAACCACCCAAAGTAAATAATATAAGTAACGAGATCATTTATTGTTAATAATAAGTAATTATGGCCTACACTGATATGGGATATTTTTTGTATATGTACTTTATAAAAATAGTTTTTTATCAAATTATTCTAATTTTTTATATGTTCTGGAATTTAAATAATAAAAATATTTAAATTGATAAAATCTTAAAGAGTTTAGAAATATAATTTGATTAATTTAATTAAAATATTTTTTGAAAAAAAATATATTATTTTTTTTCTAATAAATAAATTACTGTTAATAAGCCGTAAGTGCAGTTGTTCGTCATAACTCGATTATCTCGATAAGGAGTGAGAACGAGAATCTCTTTGCATGCGTGAAAAGGTAAGATGATAACAAACACGTGAACGACAAATGAATTATTATAATAATAAAAAATCAAATGTAATCCTGTCTTTTTCTGAGGTTTTTCTTCTCAGTGAGCTGATTCTTATGTCTTTTCCACTCAAATGGTCCGTGAATGCCTTTCTCGCCATGGCTGAATGCTGTGTCTCTGCTTGTCTTGCCTTCCATCTCTTCTATTTATTGCTTTCCACCACCAATTTCTTCTGGGCACTCATCTCTCTCTCCCTTCTACAATCAGATTCACGTCTTTTGTCTGTGTGCCACGACGCCTCCTTAGAGGAGGCCTTCTACTCTTTACTTCTTTGAGAGGAGACACAGGTGAGTCTTGGGATTTTGTATTTTGATTTTTACTCTTTACTTTTGACTTATTTTTTAAGGGATATGTGTTATTGATTGTAAAATATTTGTAATTCTTTTATTTGCAGATAATGGTTGTTTTATTAAGTTCATGGACTTCCAAAATGGAATATGTGTATGTGATGTATAATGAAGTTAAAGAAACTTATAAATATGGCTTGAGCTGTCTCGAAAATTTTAAGTTGGTAAGACTGCTGTTGCTTTTTCTTTTTTCTTTTGATAATGTTAGCTTTTTCATGGAGATCTTTAATGTAGAATAGATTCTTCAAACGAGATTTTTTACATGACACACTCTCTTTTGATTTGAGTTCTAATCTATTTTTTATTGATGATTTTTTATGGCATATTTATTGGTAGGCCCCATTTTATCTTCAGTCCATTTGAGGGGATCCCTTTAGAGGTAGGTGGAGGGTGGCATGGAACCCTTGAGATACTTTTTTACTACCTTTCCAGACCCTAAACCCTAAGTATTACAAGATGTAGCAACCTTTGGTCCATCAAAATGCCCTTATGTGTAGACAAAACACTTTTTTTTTCTTTTCAATTTAGTAATGGTTTTGGATAAGAATCTAAGAACAGAATCGAATGAAGGTGATGGGTATTTTACCAAGTTGCATCTGGATTATCTTCTCTGCAGATATGGGTTGTATTGTATAGTTTTTTACTTTTCTGCTTTTCTTGCACTTATTCATGCATTATGTACATGATATTTTATAATCTATGTGTACTCACATAAATATTCATGCATTATGTACATGATATTTTATAATCTATGTGTACTCACATAAATTAGCAAACATTTTTCAGCTTGTGGATTTTCCATTTAGATTCTGTTGACACATTGTTTCTGCTTGTGGATTTTTCATTTAGATTCTATTGACGCATTTTTCACTTGTGGATTTTCCATTTAGATTCTGTTGACAGATTGGTTCTGCTTGTGGATTTTTCATTTAGATTCTATTGACAAATTTTTCTGCTTGTGGATTTTTCATTTACAGAATCTGTTAGCATTGTAACAAATATTGTCGATGTCAACAAAATACCGTTTTTATCATTTTCGTTTTGATTCTATTGATACATATTGTTACTTGCTGCCCATTTTTTTTCTAATTCGGTTAAACAACTTCATAATTTAATATTTGTTTCAATTCTTTCATCCGAAATTAACATAAATGTGTTCAAATTTATAGAAAATGCTTAAGCTTATAAAATATTATGTGATTTTTTTATTTGATGTTGCTATCTATTTGACTGATTAGAACTATATATGTTATTGACATTATCTAACAATATTGATGAATTGTTTCATACAGATATGTCAAGTAACGAGGAATGTACGGAGATTTGGGACAAAGGAACCCTAGTTGTCCAATAGTACTAGATTCATCTACCAACAACTCCAATGTTCAACCTAAAAATGTTGGAGTTTTTCCAGCTATAGAGGAGTCATCATCAGTAGGGCAAATAGACTCACCTGAACATACACAATCCACTCCCAATGCTGAAGATATGATGGCATATGTCTGCGAGCTATGCAATCAGGAGGGACACTACGACACATATTGTCCCTATCCTATTGATGTGGCATGCCCGATATGTAGATTTCTGCGTCATGGAAGGGAAAGGACCAACTGTCCTTACATCGGAAGTCCGGAATGGTGTCGTACTTAACCTGTGGAGTATTGGGACATATGTCAGCTGCATGTCCTAACAATATCATGTTCAATATGGATACTGATATGGAATCCTCTACAGATGATTAAGACCAGATTTTGGGAAATATCATAGATTTTATTTTCACGTACCCGATTATCCATATAAAAAGCTTGATCCATAGTGATGTCCTGACAATATCATGTTCAGTATCGATACTGATATGGAATCCTCTACAGATGATTAAAGCCAGATTGTAGGGAAATATCTCAGATTTTATTTTCACGTACTCAGTTATCCATATGAAAAGCTTGATCCATAGTGATGTTACATTTTTTTTTTTTTGGAAAATTTGTTGTACTTTTTATGTATTTGATGTTTGTATCTTAATTATTGGAATTGAACTGAGTACAAGTATTACTGTTTTCATTTTGTGCTTTATTTTTTCATAATAAGTTGATAATATTGTTATTTGTCCTAGCACTTTTCCAATGTCTCATAATAAAATAAGTCGATTATATCGATAACATAATATTATGTTATAATTAGTGTTTGGGTTAGTCTAATAGGTGATTCCCTCATGCATAATAATGTTTTGATTAATTGATGACTTATTCATATTTTACAAATTTTAATAATTTTCTCTGTTGTTTCTTGTAGACTATTGTTATTTTTAACAAAAATAAAGATTTTAACAAAATTAATAATAAAATTAAAAAAATCATAATACTATTCACTAAATTTATCAAAATTTTCTTACATAATTTTTCATAATCTTTTTTTAATCATTTCTCTTCATTTTATTGTTATTTTTAGTATTCAAAATTTAAATAAATAATTTGAATATGTGAAGATTGATATTTAATGAAAAAGTTACATATTCAAAAAGTCTCAAATTTTCTGAAATTACCATAAAATTTTTAGACCTTTCTATAATTTTCTAAAAATATCAGAGAAGAGAAAATAATATCGGTCGATAATTCGGCCGATATGCAAATATCAGCCACAACGTTTTTTACACTCTTGATACAAACATTAGGAGAGATGAAGGGTGGGATTGGATAATGGTTGGAAAAATAAAAATATTTTCTTTGACAGTCATTGGCCCTTGTACCTCTTAACAAAATCAGTTGAACAGTGGAAATGCATCAAACAGGCACAAGAATAATTCAAACTAAATCTATAAGAGAATCAAAATTTTAAGAATTTAAATTTATAATTAAGTGGTCTTTATGGAATTAGTTTTGCACAACACACAAACATCTATACAAATAGATTATATTTATAGTTCATTAAAATAGTTACAATTTGAGAAGAAATATATCATTTTATGTAAGTTTAAACTTTACCGTTAGAAGAAACTTATCATCTCATGTAACTTTTTGCAATCTATAGTTTATTAAGCGGTTAGAAGTTATTTGTTGTAAAATTTTTTCATTATTTAAATACTTATTTTGTCACTTTACTAGTTAATTACCCCTTGTTCTCTACATTGTTACTTTCTGTTCATATCCATTTCATACACTTCTAAATGTACTGCAGAATAATGGCACGAAGGGTGGAAGATCCAGTATGGGAGTATGGTGAGAAACTCGATAAAATGGTCCATTGCACCTTGTACAAGAAGACAATGAGATGTGGCATTACCCGTCTAGAGGAACACGTTTCAAGAAAGGCAATCCCGACGCAAAACGAATCTATCGGGAGTTACTCCAAACAAATATAGAAAAGAAAAAAATAAGAACAACTGCTGGGGCATCAATAGATTTCCCCTTGCTATATGAAATATCTACAACATTCATCCCTGGTGAAGTTGAGAGAATTAGGTTCTGGGTTGATACATTTAAAGAGTCATGGAAGGAGAATGTGATAACAACAATGTGTGATGATTGGACCAATAATGATAACATGATTATGGTGAACTTCCTCTTGTATAAAAATCGGGCACAATTTATCATAAGTAGTACGACACTTCTAAATTCAACAACAATGGAGAGCATATTTGTGGTTTGATATTGGAGGTTTGTTGAGCTCTGGGCCCTAGAACGTTGTCCAAATTATAACGGACAATTGAGCGGTCTATAAATTTGTCAAAAATATGGTCAGCAGTACATTACCCCTAAATCTTTTGGATGCCGTGTATGGTGCATTGCATAGATCTGATACTTAAGGATTTTGGTAGAGATGAGAGGCTGAACAACCTTATCACTACATGCATAGTCAACCGCATAATAAGTTGTGCTCGGAAAAACTTAATGAATTAATCTACCTCCATCACAACCAACGCCTTAGGACGAGGAACTTAAGGAGGTACTCGGAGATTGCATACGCTATTACTGAGGATTTCTACTTGCCTGTAGATCTTCAACATCTATTTGCATACGACGAACCATTGACATAATGGATCGAAGAGCGCAAACAACCACTACTACACGACTTCAAAACACAAGTTCTCCTAAGAGAAATGGAGATGGCAACTGCTAAGGATGATGAGAAAAACCCATCAGATGCCGGTAGTCACCATTCAATTAGAATATCAACGCCCAGAGCTTTGAGTAGACGACATGACCATACTCACATGAGTAGCCAGATGGTACCACTGATTGTACCGCAACATATATGAATATTTGACTTTTTTATATACATTTGTGTGGTTATCGGTTCAATAAATTAGCACACCATTACTTTCAATTTCTAATAATTTTTCTAGATCTTTTTTGTAATTATCAATTTTTTTTTCTATAATTCATAACTTAAAATAACACTCATTAACTAAGTAAATAAATTATGAAATTATTTCTACAATTTTCACCTTATTTATCTATATTTTTTTAAGTTTCACCATTTTATTAATAATTATATAAATTCACGATGTCATAGCTTCAAAATTATATTAGAAGAGGTAAATGACTGATATTTTATGAAAAAAATACATATTCAATAACCCCATAATTATCTACATTTTTTGTAACTTTTTGGATTTTTTTCAAAAAAAATTTTAAAAATCTGTTTGGAGAGAGAAAATTTTCACTCTTGACTTCTATTCAGCTTCTTCGGTCTCTCAAATATTTGTGTTGCTTCGAATAATTGCTTCTACGTTGAGCTTCATTCTCTCTCTCAAATATTTGTCCAACTATGAATAAACATTCGCACAAACCATTAGAAAAAAGGAAAAACATTCTAAAGGTATATTAAATGTTTTAATATATACAAAAAAAATATTACAAATGGCCAGAGTATTAGTGCAAAGAAAGAAAACATAAGAACTTGATAAAGCACAAAATCGAATCGATTGCCAAAGCAAATAAATGTCATTTATAATCTAATAGAGAGTACGAGACAGCTACAGATATTTTTTCTTTTAAACTTCAACAAGCATATAACCTCACCGAATAAGATTTGAGTATTTTGTAACAAACTTGATAAACAAAGTGAAATTGAGAAGAAAGGCATGGTGGTACAAGTTCAACCCATATATATATTTTGATTTGATAAAAGAGAATAGGCCAATAAAAGGCATCAATCCAATCCGAAGTTTGTTTGGACACTTATCCAATTGAACCAACATTACAATTTCCAATTAAAAAAGTGATTAAAGGTGTTCAATTTTAAACTTTAATACATCTTAAACCTTCTGCATAGAGCAAAACTCTAGGTCTCTTTTTATAATGTTATGGTTTCTTACTATTGAAAAAACTTCTAAATATAACCCATATCTCTAAAGAGTTATCACCATTTTAATTTTCTAAAGGATTAATATAATTTAGTTAAAAATAAAAAAATCAATTTATGGAATATTGTATATTAACAACTGGGCACACTAAAGTGGTCCATCAACCATTCCCACTCGGCCGACAATGACCACATTCGTCCATTCTCTCACTTAGTTAATAGTGGTCATTTTAATATATACCATAAGTAAATTATTTTTAAAGAAACATCATTTTGTAAAAAGACTTCTTGGATCTTACTCCTTCTGTCCCAAATTAGTTGTATTATATAGATTTTAGAATTGTCCCAAAATAGTAGTTGTCCTATTTATATTAGAATAATATAAAGGATGTTGAAAATAAATGAGATCACATGAAGTGCTAGTCTAATATAGAGAGTTCTTTAAAAAATACAAATGTTTCAAATAAGACAACTAAAATGGGACGGAAGTAGTATAATTTAAGAAAAACTCAATGAGTGCATTCTTTTTGGAAAACGATCTATCACGTACTAAAGTGAGTGGCTTTCATGCTGCATGACCTATGCTTGAAGCTTGGGCATTCGAATTTGATTGAGATATGTAATGAATTACATTTCTTAAAGTAATGGTTTCAATTATTAATAAAAGTTGTTTATATGATTTTTTAAAAAATTATAAACTATTTTATGAATAGCTATATATCTCAAAAATACATAAAAGAAGGTAATGACAATTTATATGAATTAAATCTCAATTGTCAGACAAGAAATTGCATGCCTTGTGTCATAAGGATGAAACCCGTATTATCAAAATCAAACTGTCTAACAAACTCTGCTCATATCTGATCAAACTCATGAAATTAATATAAATATTATAAATAATATTGAATTATTAATTAACATCTAATTAATGAGTTGAAATAATTTTTAAAAAATTATTATTTATAATAATCAATATGAGATTGTTACATTCACTCAAATTTCCAAATATCAATATATAATAATCTGTAATTGATTCTAAGATATATAGGAGATATTAATTATTATGAAATCAAATATTACCAACCTAATAAATATTAACTAACTAACAATACAAGAAAAAAACATCTATGTTCCAATATCAGTCCAACAAAAATATTTCTTCTCATACAACTAAGATTTAAATCCAAATTCAATTTTTATTTAAATTCAACATTTTCTCAAAAAATGTATAATGTGACCACAATATTTCATTTTACATTTGGTAGTTTGGGAAAGAAAAGTTTAGTACTTGTCTAATCTAAGATGTTAGATGTAATAACAAGTTATATTAGATAGTGAACTTGGAATATCTGAATAATTAGATAGATTATTTAGAACTCTTAAATTTTCTAAAAAAAAAATAAAATATTTTTATAAAAAAAATTAAAAAAAATAAATTTTCATTTTTTATTATCATATTTTTAAAGATCGATAAAAAACAAAAAATATTATAAGAAAGGGAAAAAAATGAAAAATAGAAAACGAAAAAGAATAAATAAACTAAAAATAAGCCTTTCACAAAAGTTCAAAAAGGACAAAATAAATCCTCCCACTAAAAGACAAAATAAACCCTTCTAATTCTAACCATCGTTTTAGGGTTTTACTTTTCGAGTTTGCATTCAACACATAAAGAGAGGAACCGACGGTGGCGGCCAAGGTTTGGGACTCGACTTCTTCTTCTTTGGTATTTTTTTCACTTTCCTCTTTTATCTAAGCTTTTCAACGGCAAGTCACGAGTCACGTTTGGATTTGAATAACCGGTTTCGGCTACTGGTGGAAATGGGTATTTGTTGGTCAAAAGCTAGAACGGTTTAAAAACCCAACTGAACTGTCCATCTCACGGTCACGGTTGAACCTTCGGTTCAACGGCGGTCCGGTCGGGTTTTTATAACACTAGATGAAACTATGAAACATAGATGTTGATATCCACCTTGAGGACCTTTAAATTGATGAAACAAATTACTCATTTGATTTTGGGACACCTAAAAATTGTGACGTGTATTGGCCCGCGAATTTTCTCTGTCCTCTAAACCTTATGCGTGAATGTCATGGAGATTCGAAACACTTCGTGTTGCGAGTAGAAAGCAAAACCTAGATATCTATTTTTTATAATGTTATGTTTTTTTTCCTATTAAAAAAACCTCTAAATATAACCCATATCTCTAAAGATTTATCACCAAATTAATTTCCTAAACAGGATTAATAAAATTTGGAACTCAATTTTTTTGAAAAATAATATAGAAATAAGAATTCAATTTTATTAAAAATTAAAAAACTCAATTTACAGAATATTGCATATTAACAAGTGGGCACACTAAAGTGGTCCATCGACCATTCCCACTTAGTTAATAATGATTATTTTAATATATTCTGTAAGTAATTTAGTTTTTAAGAAATATTATTTTATAAAAAACATCTTCTTGGATTTTCATAATTTAAGAAAGACCCAATAAGTGCACTCTTTTTAGAAAAAACAATCTTATTGACAAATTTAAATGATTTAATCCAACTTATACATGATCTAAATCACTTATTAAATGGATTAACTTCACTTGAGTACTCATTAAAACTTAAATGAGTTGGCCTAGCTTTCACATAATTCATTAAATTGGTTGACTTGATTTAAAATAATGTTTTTATTAAATAGATTGATTCAACTAAACCCTATTTAAAGAGAAATAGATAATATAAAATGTTTGTAAAAGAACAAACTTATTAATTATTTATAGTGATAAGATCATTTTAATATTATCTTATTTAATATAAACCATGAAGAAAAATAATAGTAGCCATGAGATCATTTATTATTAATAATAAGTAATTATGGGCTATGCCGTTGCGTGTGGTGTATGATGTTGAGTATTTAGATATAAGATATTTTTTGAATGTAATTTATAAAAATATATTCTTATCAAATTATTATAATTATTTTTTAAAGATTATAATTTTTTTTACTTGTAAGCCATATGTGCGGTTGTTCGATATGAGTGTAGAGGTGATTATCTCGATGAGGAGTAAGATGGAGAATCTCCTCCTTGCATGCGTGAAAAGGAAAGATGAAAACCAACACGTGAACGACAAGATAATTACTATACGAATAAAAATATCGGCAATATCGATATTTTAACCCTTGCTCATTTCGAAAATAGAAAGAGAATTTTTTTTAATAAGTAAAGTTAAAAGAGAAAAACGATATTTAAAATATAAAATTGATTTTAATTTAGCTTATTTTTTTCTCTACAATTTTTTTGCATACTAGAGGAAATTCCTTTCCTTTCGATCAAGATGTTTCAAAGAAGTATTTATTTCCTTTAGAGCTCTTTAGAGTTGTTAGTATTTATATATAGTTGTTGCTCACAGCCCTTAGTGTAAGTAATTTGTCCATTTCTACAAATTTTTGAATAATCAAATACGTCCATACCCTAAATGCTATGAAAAAATTGATTGATTTCTGAAATACTCATCAATTTTTTCTTAGCTTCTAATTCATTTATATAGAGAAAACTGATATGAATGTCCATGGGCTAAGTTAAATATTCATATATAATCGAATTCTTAATATGACTGAAATATCAGTGGATATATTTAGCGTACTCAATATCTCTAAAATCTTAGTTTGGCCAATATTTAATTTTCACGGCGATACATTTCCTCCCATCACTTGCCAATTTCAAGAATCAAAACAAATGCAAAAAGTGTGCTTTAGATGTGTGATACTGTCGAGCCAAATTAATATGCCACTTGATCTTATCATGTTTTATTTTATGGGTGGATATCCTAACATGAGAATACTCTTTTAGTAGACATAGGTTTTTTAAATTTTCCACTTTGCCTTCAATTCATATAAATCTGCTCACTTTTTCAGTGAATCAGTTCACTCATCGGTGTACTATCTGGTGCACCGATTTACTGAAAAGTGAACCGATTTATGTGCAAAATGCTCTGGTCAGTAGATCGATTTGGACTCTCAAGAAATCGATGCACCGATTTCCAAGTGATTCGGTCGGTGCACATGTCCGTTGCACCGATTTCTGCAGATACATGAGGGGCAAAATGAGAAGTTTACTAAAATCCGTACCTCCTAAAAGATAACACCCACGTTAAGGTGGCCGCCTATTTTATTAGTATTTTGAGTTCTACCTTTCCACTTTAATCTAGTATAGTGATTTTGAAATATCCAATACATATAAAACCAAACCTCCTAATGAAAACCCAAACATGTAATTTTGATCACATTCGATTGAGCTGATTAAAAAAATTTAGTTGACTATTAATTTAAAAGAATTGAGATTCAAAAGAATTAATTGACTCAAAAGGTAATCGACTTGACTCCACGACTTCTTCATTAAAAGGACATATTTTGTTTAAATTCACTAAGCTTTATTTACTTGAGTCCAAAATTACAAGTTTATAAACGATAGCTAAAATTAGATGCATGACCTGAGGTTGAAGCTTGGGCATGTGATTTTGATTAAGATATTTAATGAATTACATTGCTTAATGGTCTCAATTATTAATAAAAGGTATTTATATGAATTTTTGAAAAATTATAAACTATTTTATGAATAGTTTATATATCTCAAAAATACATAAAAAAAATTGATCAAAATTATACTCCTTCTATTCCAAATTAGTTGTCCTATATGGATTTTAGAATTATCCTAAAATAGTTGTCTCATTTATATTGGAGTAGTATAAAGTGTATTGAAAATTAATAAGATCACATGGAGTGCTAGCCTTATATAAATAGTTTCTTAAAAAATATAAATATTTTAAATATGACAACTAAAATGAAACGGAGTGAGTTGTTGTGTAAATTTTAAATTTATAACTCACAAGCGCACGAACCATTAGATAGTAAAGCGATTTAGTGCGAGGTCGAACCTATCGAGACTTAGGAAAATATATCCATGAAAATACACCATTGAATTACGTATTTTAAGAACTTTAGGAAATATGGAGATAAATCATAAATATGAAATAATTTTTCTAATATATGAGTTTTAATCTTAATTTAGAAACATTTTAGATTTAAACATAGAATCTAACAATTTAACTAATTTTAATTAAGATGGTGAAATTAATATAAAAATATAAACAATCTCAATCTAATTTAAAATGTAAAATTAAGATGCAATTAAATTATTTCCAACCTATTTCATCAATTTCAAGGATTTAAGTTTATAAACAAAAATACAATTAAAGACACCTAAACTACTTCTGTACATATTTACAGTGGAACTGGATCAAAGAATCAAGGAGGCTTTATTTTCCATATTTTAAAAATAAAACAAAGGCCTAGCCTACGGAGCTCACGTAAATTACTAACCTTGCATTCAAATTTTTCATCGATTAAAATTCCAAATATAAAAGCCATGAAGTCAATAATCAAGAATTTCTCAAATTAAACCTTAGATTAAATAGAATTTAAACTTTCTCTCCAAACCTAAATATTTCAGTGCACTCTTGACAACAAGAGCCTTAGATCGTAGAATGAAGTCTAGTTAATCTAAATATTTCAGTGTATCTAATTTGAAAAATCTATAATTAAATCCAACATGTATTTTATAAAAAAATAATTAAAATAAAATCAAACCATCATAATACATGAATTAAATAATTGGAAAACCATAAACTAATATTTCAGCACACCCTTATTTTATTAAAACAAGAAATTGAAATTACAATATATGGAATTTGAAATTAAAAAGAAAAGTACAATGAGAATTTAAATTCTCAACCTCAGGAATTAAATAGAAAATTCTCCAAAGTTTTTATCTTCTTTCTCTCCAATTCCTCTTCTATGTTCAGCCTTTATTTCATTCAGCCATGTTCAGTTTTCTCAATGGGAGAGGGCTAGTATTTATAGATGAAAGGAAGTGGAATGAATGGATTGGATTTAAAGATTTAAATAAAGAAAGGGACATATGGAGGGCTAATATGATTTGTGCTAAATATTGAATGACTTAAAGGAGGTAAGAAGATAAAATTCGTATAAGGAAAGTGGGTGCAAAATCCCGTTCTTTACAAATGTATTATCTTCCAGCTCATTTTTAACCTTGTTAATGTCCGAATCAGAAAAATTCGTAAACTAAAAAGTTGTAGCCCTTAAAGTCTTCTTTCCAACACAAGAAGAATCAAAGTAATCAGAAATCGGAGTGGAACTTTATGACCAAAATACTGAACATGTATCAACCTTCCTTATTTTTCTCCCCTTCTTATTTTGTTTCTTTTTCCTTAATCTACTTGTCAAATTCAAAAATCCTCTTATATTAGCATGTAAATTTCGAATTTTCTCTTGAAATAATGAAAATAGTCTTCACACATGTGGATTTCTTCATGGGCTTTTCTTAATGGATTTAATAATTGGACTTTTCAAACTATGGAAAATCTAATAATTAATTTTACCACTTACAATCAATTCTAAAAATGTACTAAATTAATCCAAACTCTCATAAATGGATTTGATTTAATTAGTTTACAAATAAAACTCCTAAAATTGTGGTAAAATAATTATTAAAAATTTCAACTTATTCTCATAAATTGCAAAATTCACTATTTGAATTCTCATATCTTGTATTTCTATGTAAATCCTGCAAAACTCTCAAAATCCAATTAAACATATCATAAAACACACAAAGGCTAACTATTCTAAATACAAATGTAAAATAGTCATTTTTCTATGTTTATCATGAGTATAAATTAAATTTCAATAATCGGACAAGAAATTACATCCCTTGTGTCATAAAGATGAAAACATGAAGCCTAGATGTTGATATCCACCCGGAGGCCCTTTCAATTGATATGACAAATTACTGATATGAATTTGGGACACCTAAAAACCTTGTGTGTGAATGCCATGGAGATTCAAAAAACTTATAAGTAAAAAAATATTTAAATTGATAAAATCTTAAAGATTTTAGAATTGTAGTTTGATTTATTTAATTAAAATATTTTTTGATAAAAATGAATATTGAAAATATTTTTCTAATACATAATGACTATTATACCGATAAACCGTATGTCCTGTTGTTCAACCCAACTCTGCAGCCTGTAAAGGTAAGAATCTCCTCGGCGAAGATGAAAACAAACATGTGAAAGGCAAAAGAATTATAATAAAAATAAAAAATCAAAAGCATAATGCCTTTGTTAGCTTTTTCTTGCCAGTGAGCTGTCAAATACTCAAATGCTATTCGTCACTCTTTCCCACTCAAATGGTCCGTGAATGTGGTCTCTGTGTCCATGGCTGAATGCTGAATCTCTGTAAATACTGACCTCCATTCTCGACTCTCGAGGCTTACCTGCTCTCTCTTCTTCCTTCCTCTCTTCTATTAGGTACCAGACTTAATTACGCAAAGTGAAATTAAGGAAAAATGTATGGCGATAATAGAGCATAGGCTAATGAAGGCATCAATTCACTCAGAAATTTATTTGAACACTAATTCAATTGAATCAACATTATCATTTATAACTAGAAAGGTCATTAAAAAAGAATCGGAGCGAAGATTAGGAATTCGTTTGATTCGATTTTCACTCTATTTTAAAAAGTCACTCTCTATGGAGTCACATGGTATATGAATAGAGAGATTTGCACATGTTTCGATGATTAATGGTTGCTTTAAGAGGTCTGGACATCTTAGTCATAAAAAAAGTTGTTCTATGTTAAATTTCAAGACATTTAAAAAACACTTAAAAAAGTTGATCTAAATTACATGAATTAAATTTCAATAATCAGATAAAAAATTACATACCTTGTGCCATACAGATAAAGATATAGAGCCTTCCTTGAGGCTCTTACATACCTTGTGCCATACAGATAAAGATATAGAGCCTTCCTTGAGGCTCTTCAAATTGTTGAAACTTAAACGAGCTAGTCTAGCTTTCAAATAATTTATTAAATTGGTTGACTCAATTTAAAAATAATAGTTGAAAAAGGAATAGATAATATTAAATGTTTGTATTAGAACAAACTTGAGATCATTGTAATATTATCTTATTTAATATAAACCACTAACGGTAAATAATATTAGCCATGAGATCATTTATTGTTTATAATAAGTAATTATGGCCTCTGTGGTGTATTAGGTTGAGCATTTAGATATGAGATATTTTTTGTATATGTAGTTTATTAAAATAGATTTTTATCAAATTACTATAATTATTTTTTAAAGGTACTGAAATTTTAAGTTTTTTTGACTATTATGAGACCTATATCTCTTAAACTTCATCTTTGTTTTCTTACATTTGTATCTTTACACTATTAATGAAATTTTTCACCATTCAAAAAATATGTACTAAAATTTTAATATTAAAAAATAATTAAATTGATAAAATCTTAAAGAGTTTAGAAATGTAATTTGATTAATTTAATAAAAATATTATTTGATAAAAATAAATATTATTTTTTCTAATACATAAATTAATGTTATAAATTATTGTTTGATAACCCTTATGTGCGGTTGTTCGACATAACTGTACATGTGATTATCTCGATGAGTGAGAGATCGAGAATCTGTTCGCATGCGTGAAAAGGTAAGATGGTAACAAACACGTGAACGACAAATGGATTAATAATAAAAAGTCAAAATTTTCTTCTCAGTGAACTGTCGAAGGTCATTACTCTTAGTCTTTTCCACTCAAATGGTCCGTGAATCTCTCCTCTATTTAATCCTGTCCACCATCAATTTCTTCTGGAAACTCTTCTCCCTCCCATTTCCTACAGTCCGTTTCATCTCTCTTTATCTATGTGATGCGACCCCCATTTAGAGCATTCGGTACTGTGATCATATGACCAGCTAGCTGGCTATATGATCATCAGGTTCTAATTGTATTGTGCTGGTCATAAGTGAGGCCTACATCAATGTTTGTTAAATGGCTGGCTACAGGTAACACAAGTGTAGTCAGTCATTTAACATTCTCTCTCCTACTTTTCTTTTTCTCATTTAAAGTAGGAGAGAGAATATTAAATAGCTGGTTATACTTGTGTTACCTGTGACTAGCCATTTAATAAATATTGATGTTGGCTCCACTTATGGCTAGCACCACACAGTTAAAACATGGTGGCCATATGGCCAGCTAGCTGGCCATATGGTCACCATACCGGATGCTCTTAGGAGAAGCCTTCTACTCTTTTACTTTTCTGAGAGTAGAAACAGGTGAGTCTTACCATTGGTTTGATTTTAAAAATTGGGATTTTACTTTTTAGTTTTTATATTTTGATTTTTACTCAATATTTTTATTTTTTTAAGAGACTTATGTTATTGATTGTAAAATATTTACCATTCTTTTATTTGCGGATCGATCATGATTATTTTTATTGAGGGTATAAACTTTGAAAATGGAATCTATGTATGTAATGCAGAAAAAATTATAGAAACTTGTAAACATGGTCTGAGACTCTGAGCAATATCGAAAATTTTTAGTCGGTAAAATTTTTGTTTCCTTTTTTTTTCTTTTGATTTTGATTTCTTTTGATGATGTTAGTTTTTCGTGGAGATCTTAAATATTTATTGTTAATTATTTTATCTTAAATTAGTATAAAAGTATGGAAAATACTTAATCATAGAAAAATTATGTACCTTTTTCAGTTTGTTGTTAGTTGCTGTATATTTTTAACATAACTTTGGGAAAATCGTAACAAATGCTTAAACTTAGAAAAGATTATGTAAAAATGTTCATCTTATTGTTAGTTGCTGTATATTTTTATCCTGATCCTGTTAAAGTAGTTCATTTCAGTCATTTGATAATTTCTTTTTATTTTTTTATCGGAATGAACATTTCATGTGTAAATTTTTTTTTAAAAAAAATGCCTAACGGTATTACAATAAGCTGTAAATTTATTTAAATGTACCCCTAAATTTAAAAAATGGCTAAAGTGAAAAAATTATTTGAACTACCCATTGCTGTTTAAAGTGTTTATCTCTTTTAAATTTTTCATTTTTTTTTTCATTTTCATACTTTATTTAAATTTTTAATCCGAAAGTACCTTAGATTTGTAGAAAGTTAAACAAAATGGTTAAAGTTAAAAAATAAAGTGAAAAAATTATTTTAACTACCCCTTGCTGTGTACATTTTTTTCTCTTTGTTAAAAAAATTATTTCTTTCGATTCTAATAATTTTTTCTTTTTTTAATCTGAAAGGAAATAAAATTTGTAAAAAGTAAAAAAATGGAATAAAGTTAAAAATATAATGTGAAAAATATATTTGAAGTTCCCATTGCTGTGTACCAGGGGTGAAAATATCGGCCGACATGTATCGGTTTTTCACGACATAACAATATCGGCCGATACGTATTGTATCGGCTGTACCAAAAGTATATCGGCCGATATGACCAATAAACGGCCCAAAATATCGGTTACCATATCGGCCGATAAGTATACAATTCGGTTTTTAAAATTTATTTCATTTTTTTTTAAAAAAAAAACGATATCGCCTTATATGGTCGATATATCGGTCCGTTTATCGGTTCATATATTGCCTGATATTATATTTATCGGTCTGGAAAGAGTGGTTAAAAAAAAACTCCTATATCGGTTGTGGGCCCCACACGATATCGGCGATATTATGTCCTAATATCGGCCGATATATCAACCGTTTATCTATTTGAAATATCGGCCGATATTTGAATTTATAGGTTTTGCATCATTTTTTTTAAATTAAAAATAATAATATTGGTCCTGGGACCCACTAAATATCGGCGATACTATGATGGAATATCGGGCAATATATCACAACCGATATATCGAACGATATATCGGTCAAAATATCACCTGAGTTTGGCAGGCTCCATCAACTCCAATAGGCTGTATTATTCTTGTTGCTTCCCACGCCAGAATATTTTAATAATTTTTTTAAAACTCTTGAATCGAACCCAGCCAAATACCTCTATTATTAGAAAACCTTATACATTTCTTTTTTCACACACTGAATCTTTCAGAAACCCCTTTATCCGGCGGTGATTTTTTCTAAGTCCATCTCCATCTCACATTCCTTCATCCTGTTTTATTGGAAAAGAGTGTATAATTGGCTGATTTTAGAAGATCCAATCCGTTTAAAGTATATTTGATATATTTTACAGGAAATGAAGATCTATCTATCAAATATACTAGGATCTTCTAAAATCAACCAATTATACACTCTTTTCCAATGAAATGGGATGAAGGAATGTGAGATGGACTTAGAAAAAATCACCGCTGGATGAGGGGGTTTTTGAAAGATTTAGTGTGTGAAAGAAGAAATGTATAAGGTCTTCTAATAATAGAGGGGTTTGGCTGGGTTCGATTCAAGAGTTTTAAAAAAATTATTAAAATATTTCGGCGTGGGAAGCAGCAAGAATAATACAGCCTGTTGGAGTTGATGGAGCCTGCCAAACTCAGGCGATATTTTGATCGATATATTGCGCGATATATCGGCCGTGATACATCGTCCGATATTCCATCATAATATCGGCGATATTCAGTGGGACCCAGGATCGATATTATTATTTTTAATTTAAAAAAAAGATGCAAAACCAATAAATTTAAATATCGGCCGATATTTCAAACCGATAAACGGTTGATATACCGGCCAATATTAGAACATAATATCGCCGATATCGTGTGGGGCCCACTACCGATATAAGATTTATTTTTTTTAACAACTCTTTCCAGACCGATAAATATAATATCGGGCGATATGTGAACTGATAAATGGACCGATATATCGGCCGTATTGGGCGTATCGTTTTTTTTGTTTAGAAAAAAAATGAAATAAATTTTGAAAACCGAATTTTATACTTATCGGCCGATATGGTGACCGATATTTTGGGCCATTTATTGGTCATATCGGCTGATAAACTTTTGGTACGGCCGATACAATACGTATGGACCAATATTGTTCGGTCGTGAAAAACCGATACATATCGGCCGATACGTTTTGTATCGGCCTATATTTTCACCGCTGGGCTAAAGTTTAAAACATATAGAGAAAAAATTATTTGAACTACCCATTGTTTTGTACATTTTTTATCTCTGTTAAAATTTTCATTTCTTTGAATTTTGATAATTTATTTTAATTTATAATCCAAAATCAGCTTAAATTTAAAAATAGAAAAAATGGTTAAAGTGATAAAATTAGTTTTTGTTCCCCTTGTTGTGTATACTGTTATTCTCTGTTAAACTTTTCATTTCTATGCATTTTTATTAAATATTTGTATCTTTTAATCCAAAATTACAATACATGTGCTAAAAATAAAATCAGATCCATTGGTTGGCACATTATATTTTCTAGTTGATTCGGTCTTCCCTAATTTTGTGCATATGCATGTATTTGGCACATCAAAAAAAAATATTTTTACTTGTTTTAAACATTTCTTTCAGAAAGTAGAAGTATGTGATACATTTATATCCGAGTGGATTACATTGGTTGAGTCACCATCCGGAGGAGTATTTTATGGAGATGTTTTATATTTAGTAAACTATTTAACAAGCAAGTGTATCTCTTATGGAAAACAATTCGTCATGGCATAGATAGGCAAATATTTACATTTTCAAAATCGAACCACTTCGAGGGTAGAAGGTGCACATGCTGTTTTGAAAAATTATATATATACATCCACTGGTGATTTTGATGTTGTTCGAAGAAAGATATGCCATGCCATTGAAAATCAGTTTAAAGAGTTCAAGCTTCAACTCAAGGATGAAAAAATTCAGTTTGCTCATACTGTTTTTATTCCCTTTTTTGACGAATTTAACGACAAAGTATCTCAGTTTACATTGAATGAGTTTTACAAGCAATATGTTATGCTTAGAAATTGTTTATTTTCGCGCACTTGTATAGAAGAGTTTACAGCTTCAATGGACTTACCTTGTGAATACAGAATGAGGTGGACGGACAAGTTATATTTGGATCAGATCCATCCACAATGAAGAATCGATTTGATATAATTGGACGACTTAAATATTGAAATGAATCGGACTGGAGATCAATTAGATCTATACTTTGATGACATTAAGAATAAATATGGAAATTTGTCTTCAATTGATCTAAAACGGCTTCTAAATCAACTAGAAAATGTTGCCAGTGATGAGATGTCTATCAAGCATCTTATTATTCAGCATTCTATAGGACGTTATCTAGATTTAAAGAATTCAAATTCAGAATATTGTACAAGACGAGATCTTTCTGTATTTGAGAATGTGGAGAATGAATAGAAGGTAAGAAGATGCAAGATATGCAAAAATGTTTGTCATAATTGTCATAATAGTAGAATCTGTTCAATTCAAATTACTGCACATGCATCAATGAGTGTAGATTTCAATGCTTTACCTAATGTAGATGATTTAGTGAATTATAAACAACGAGTTTGTCTCAATTATTCTAAGTAAGTAATTATTAGAAGCTGATGGATATTAATATTTTTTATTCATAAAGAATAAAGTGATAAATACTAACATCTATTCTTTTTTTTCACATACGGGTGGTTCTTACAACTTTTATAAAAGAAATAGATAATATAAAATGTTTGATTGGTTTTGAAATACTTTTTTTATTAAATAGATTGATTCAACTAAACCTTATTTAGAAAGAAAATAGATAATATAAAATGTTTGTAAAAGAACAAACTTATTAATCATTTATTCAATTTAATATGGTAGTGTTTTCTCCTGTGCGGTACTCTTTTAAAATGAATTTTCAAATTTGTCATTCCTTTTAGGAAAGCGAAAAAGAGAAGGAAAGAGAGAAGTAGGGCAAATTTAGACATTCTTTTTAAAGGGATGTACCATGGGAGAAAACGAGGGTACAAAAATTATTACTCATTTAATATTATCTTATTTTATATAAACAATGAAGGAAAACCGCTCAAAAAAAAACCATGAAGGAAAATAATACTTGTCATGAGATCATTTACTATTAATAATAAGTAATTATGGCCTATATACCGTTGTGTGTGGTGTATTAGGTTGAGTATTAGGATATAACATTTTTTTTTTGTAAATGTAGTTTATAATATATTTTTATCAAATTATTATAATTATTTTTAAAGATTATAAAATTTACTTATAAGCCATGTACACAGTTGTTCGACATTACTGTAGTGGTGATTATCGAGACTCTTTTGCATGCGTGAAAAGATAGGATAACAAACATGTATACGACATACGAATTATATAAGGTATCATCTCTTTTTGTGTTTTTTACTTCTCCGCTGTCTAAATAATTCTTCAGTCTTTTCCACTCAAATGGTCCGTTAATGCCGTCCGTCTCTCTCGCCATTGCTGAATGCTGAATCTATGTAAATAGAGTGCCGCTGCTCAATTCTTAAAATATCACCGATATTTTCATATATATCGACAATATCGATATTTTAACTCTTGCCTAAAATCTTTTAATGGACTGCAGGATCTGGTCCGTGAGTCTTGGACTATAGGATCTGGATCGTAAATAAAGTCCTAGATCTGGTTTGGAGAGTCAACGGGTCATGTCTGAATCTATTTATAGGCTTAGTAGCAGATGTGCATTTAGTTCATTCTAGAGATTCATTGGAAACGGATGAAAAAAAGTATTAATAAGTAAGGCTACTCGTATAGATACTTGGATTTTTTTTTCTCTACACACTCTTTTTCAAAAAAAAAAGAATGAAATTATCATTTTGTCCTTTAATTTTTTTTTAAATGATTCCTCCACGCATCATTGAAACTCCTCCCCATCATTCGAACTAATTTTTGATTAGTTCGAACAAATTTTGTTGGGCTATGGAGTAAGATTTTCAAACGAGGCTATTTCTCGACTGATTTCTACAAACAAGGTATCAAAATTCATCTATTCTGAATTTTACGAACTTCGGAACTGATTTTAAGTTAAAAAGTTATAGTTTTGAGCTTAAAAAATTGTACCCAAAGAATTAAAGAAAAATAATCTTTCCTCTTAATTCTTTAGATACGATTTTTTAAGCCCAAAACTATACTATTTTCATTTAAAATCAGTCTCGGATTTCATAAAATTCAGAATAGATGAATTTTGATACCTTATTTGTAGAAATAGGTCGAGAAACCACTTATCTGCCAACTGTAACCTTTGCACGTTTGGCTCAAGTTTTCAAAAGAGTCGGTTTCTCAACCTATTTCTACGAACAAGGTATCAAAATTCATTTATTCTGAATTTTATAAACTCCGGGATTGATTTTAAGTGAAAATTTTACAGTTTTGGGCTTTAAAAATCGTAACCAAAAAATTAAGAGGGAATGCCATTTTTCCTTAAATATTTGAGTACAATTTTTTAAGTCCAAAATTAAATATTTTTCACTTAAAATCAGTCCTGGATTTCATAAAATTGAGAGTAGATGAATTTTGATACATTGTTTATAGAAATTAGTCAAGAAACAGTCTCGTTTAAAAATTCCACTCCACAATCCAATTCGTTCGAATGATAATGAGGAGTTCAAATGACGTGGGGAAGACTCGTTTTTTAAAAAAATGAAAGGATAATTACACCCGATTTTTTTGAAAAAAACTGTGTAGAGAAAGAAAATTTGAGTGTCTATGTAGCCAGCCATAAGTAAAGTTGAAAGAGAAAAACGCAGACGGCACTGGGGATATAGGTGCACCGCCTACCTTTCCCATTTCGGAATGATAGATTATTAGATTGATAGGTACACTGCTCAATTCACCACATAGGTGTACCGCCCGGACATTTTCTTTTGAAAGGAATACAGAAGGGATGAAAGATAACATGGACTTTTCAAGTAAAATTTTCAAATCCCTTAGTCTCTTAATAGAAAAATCACGTGTTACGATTATCTCGACTGGGAGCGAGAGATCGAGAATCTCCTTGCATACCTGCAAAGGGAAGATGAAAACAAACATATTAAGGGCAAAAGAATTATAATAAGAATAAAAAATCAAAAGCATAATGTCTTTGGTAGCGTTTTCTTACCAGTGAGTGAGCTGTCAAATGCCATTCGTCCCTCTTTCCCACTCAAATGGTCCGTGAATGTCCTCTCTCTATCCATGGCTGAATGCTGAATCTCTGTAAATACTGTGCCGCTGCTCATTAGACCACATCCTCTCCATTCTCGACTCTCGATCTTACCTTCTCTCTTTTAAGATCATGCCTTTCCTAACAAAGTGAAATTAAGGTCAAATGCACGGCGATAAAAGAATATAGGCTCATAAAAGACATCAATTCACTCCGAAATTTATTTGAACACTAATTTAATTAAATCAACATCATCATTTATAATTAGAGAGGTGATTAAAAGTGTTCTATGTAATTCAAAGGAGTTGGAGTGAAGATAAAAAACTTGTCTGATTCGATTTCCATTCTATCTAGGCCATTTTTTATAGAGTGACATAATATGTGGATAGTATGCATGCCCCGATGATTAGTCATTTATTTTAAGAGCCCTAAACCTCTTATTCATAAAAAAAGTTGTTCTATGTTAAACTTTAAGACATTTAAAAAATACTTTGAAAGAAGTTCATTTAAATTACATGAATTAAATCTCGATAATCGGATAAGAAATTGCGTACCTTGTGTCATTACGGATAAAGATCTCGAGTCTCAATGCTGATATCCACCTTGAGGCTCTTCAAATTGATGAAACAAATTACTAGTATGAATTTGACACACCTAAAAATAGCCATGCAGATTCAGTGTCAGCCCTGAGATTTCAGAGGCCCTAAGCGAACCTTTAAGATGGACCTTTTATACACTAAAAAAAATAAAATCATACATTTCTTTTACAAAGTGTGAAACATTTAAATAAAATATCATAATCAAATTTATAACAAAATATTATTTAAAATTTATTTTTCTAGGATTTTGAGATGCAAAATTACTATATTCAAGATTTTTTTAACATATCTTTTTCAATAGATAAGATAGTTAATCCATTAAATCTTTCATGTGACAAATTTAATTTCCACTTGTGTATGCATGTTGATTTTTTTATTTTTTATTACTATTTTATTGTATTTAAAAAGAGTAGTTGACATGCTAAAGTATATAATGCATTTAAAACAACTTATAAGGTAAAATTATATTAAAACATTATCACTTAATTATAAACTATAAAGCACAAAATAGTCATTCAAATTTAAACCCATTTTCTTTTCATTCAACCATTTATATTATAGTGAACACTAAGTTTCCTTATTTAGGGACTTCTTTAGGTCACACTTCTATTAAAATTTATGAAAAAAATGATAAGATTAATAATTAGTTGAAATTTAACTGATGAGCACAGGAAAATGACTATTTTACCCTTATATTTGGACTAGTTAGCCTTTTGTTTTGTGTGTTTTAGAATATGTTTCATGAGATTTTGGATGTTTTGCAGGATTTACAAGGAAATGCAAGATATGAGAATTAAAAAGGAGAATTTTGCAATTTATGGGCATAAGTTTATATTTTGGAAAGTTGGAATTTTTAATAATTATTTTACCACAATTTTAGGGGTTTTATTTGTAAACTTATTAATTCAAATCCATTTATGAGAGTTTGGATTAATTTAGTACATTTTTAGAATTGATTGTAAGTGGTAAAATTAATTATTAGATTTTCCATATTTGAAAAGCCCAATTATTAAGCCCATTAAGAAAAGCCTATGAAGAAATCCACATGTGTGAATATTATTTTCATTATCTCAAGAGGAAATTCGAAATTTAGAAGTCAATATAAGAGGATTTTCGAATTTGGCAAGTGGATTAAGGAAAGAGAAATAAAATAAGAAAGAGAGAAAAATAAGGAAGGTTTGACACATGTTCGGTATTTTGATTATAAATTTTCACTCTGATATGCGATTGGTTTGATTCTTTTTTCATTGGAAAGAACATTTCAAGAGGTACAACTTTATAGTTTACAACTTTTTCTGATTCAGAAGTTAAGAAGGTCAAAACTGAGCTGTAAGATAATGTATGTGTAAAGAACGAGATTCTGCACCCACTTTCCTTTTACGAATTTAGCTCCTTGCCTCCTTTAAGTCATTCCATATTTAGCACAAATCATATCCTCCCTCCATGTGTCCCTTGATTTATTTAAATCTTTAAATCCAATCCATTCACTCCACCTCCTTTCATCTATAAATACTAGCCCTTTTCCATTGAGAAAATTGAACTTGGGCATTGAAGAAAAGGAGAGGAAAGGAAGAAACGAAGGAGAAAGACTGTGGGATTTTCAATCCACATTGGGTTCTAAGGTTGGTGGATTTTGATTTCCATTTTATTTTTCTTATGTCTTTATTCCAAAATTTCATTGATTTGTAATTTTTAATTCCATGTTTTAATCAATAAGAGAAGGTGAGAATTAGAATTATGGTTTTCCAATTGTTCTTTCATGTGTAATTAAAATTTCAATTTTACTTACATTCTTTTAATGATTTTATGTTGTTTATTTTTATAAGAAATTCAAGGAAAGTGAGATTATTTTAGGATTAGTCGAACTTGATTTTTCCAGTCTAAGGCTCTTTTTAAGAGTGAGACTATTTTAGATTCGGATTTACAAGTATAAATTTTACCTAAGCCTAAGGCCGGAATTAAATTTTCTTAGTTAAATGGATTTCATAGATTTCATATTTAGAATTTTAATGAATTTGAGATTTGAATGCATGTTAAATAATTTATGTGAGCTCCATGTTGTAGGCCGTTATTTTATCATTGAAATTTGGATGATAATGCCTTCTTTATTCTTTGATCCAGTTCCATTGTAAATGTGTATATAGGTAATTTAGATGTTATTTATATTTTCTTTTATTTATAAAATTCAAATCCTTGAAATTGATGAACTAGGTTGAAAATAATTTAATTGCATCTTAATTTTGTATTTTAAATTAAATTGAGATTGTTTATATTTTTAAATTAAATCCACCATCTTAATTAAAATTAATTAAATTGTTAGATTCTATGTTTAAATCTAGAATGTTTCTAAATTAAGATTAAAATTCATAGATTAGATAAATTATTTCATATTTATGATTTATCTCCATATTTCCTAAAGTTCTTAAAATACTTAATTCAACGGTGTATTTTCATGGATATATTTTCCTAAGTTCCGATGAGTTCGACCTCGCACTTAATCGCTATACTACCTAATGGTTCGTGCGCTTGCGAGTTATAAATTTAAAATTTGCACAACAAGTTTTTGACCTTTATATAATCATTTTAATCTTGCAATAGAGTCAATTAATCATCTCAATTCTTAATTTTTGAAAGAAAAATAAAATTACATGATAAATGTTTTTTTTATCATGGTGTTTAATTCATTTTATTAGAATTATAGATTTAAAATTTGAAAAAAAAATGGCCAAATCAATCTGAGTTAGACTAAACTCGATAGGAATTTGAGTTAAACGAGTTAACGAGTCTTGTCAAGTCTTTTCAAGTTGACTTTATATACTCCCTAAGTTATTTTACTTAAAGAAAATTATGTCTATTATTTTACTTACAGAAATATTATGTCTAAATTTATAAGAAATTACAAAAAGTTTATCAACATGAATATTCCCGAAGTTATTTTATTTAAAGAAAAATTATCTTTAAATTTATAAGAAATTACAAGTAAAGTTATTTTACTTAAAGAAAAATTATAAATTATGTCTAAATTTATATGAAATTCTAAAAAGTAAAGTTATTTTAATGAAAGTAAAAATTATGTCATGAAAGTAAAAATTATATCTAAAATTATAAAGAATTGAAAAATTGTACCAACCATGAATCGAACGCGCAACCTTTGTATTGAGAGTCGAACACACTACAAATACAACATTGGTCCAATTGCTAATAAAATAAACATTAACATAAATTTATAACATAAAATAAGGTGCAGGAACTTAAAAATTGAACCCGACTTGGGGGCCTAGACAACGGCCTAGTTCACCTAAGGCCAGAGCTGGGCCTCGCAGATTTGACCTACAAATTTTCTCTTTCCTCCTCTAAACTCTAGGTCTAGTTTATTCCTATTAAAAACCTCTAAATATAACTCATATCTCTAAAGACATATCAGTACCACCACATTAATTTCCTAAATAGGATAAATAAACTTTAGAATTCAAATATATTAAAAAATTAAAATCTCAATTTACGAAATATTGTATATTGAATAGTCCATGAACCACTCCCACTTGGTCGGCAATGACAATTTTGGTCCATTCTCCCACTTAGTTAATAGCGACCATTTTAATATATTCCATAAGTAATTTAGTTTTAAAGAAATACCATTTTATAAAGAAAGTCTTCTTGGATTTTCATAATTTAAGAAAGACCCAATGAGTACACTGTTTTTAAGAAAAACAATCTATCACATACTAATCTGAGTGGCTTTTTATGCTTCAATTAGACAACTTTTTAATAAATATTATAACATTAAAAAACCTTGTGTATTAAATAACTTGACACAACTAAAACAAGTTTTGAGTTGACCCAACTTAACAAATTTATTAAATGGACTAACTTGACTCAACTTAGATTAAATGGGTTAGCTTAGCTCAAATAATTTATAATTATTAAATAAGTTGGCACAACTAACTAAGCTTAAATAAGTTGACCTATTCTAACACATTTATCAAATGGACCAACTAGACACAATTTGAATTAAAATGGTAACACCTAATTCAAATCATTTATAAAATGGGTTGACCCAATGAGTGTCACCTATTTTTTAATTGAAATATTCTTATCTAAATGTCGAATCAAGATTAAATCAGTCAATTCATTTAAAACTTGATCTACTTATTGACAAATTTAAAGGGTTTAATCTAATTTATGCATGATCAAAATCACTTATCGAATAGATTAACTTCACGTGAGCACTCAATAAAACTTAAACTTAAATGAGGTAGTCTAGATTTCAAATAATTTATTAAATTGGTTGACTCAATTTAAAATAATATTTTTATTAAATAGATTGATTTAACTAAACCCCGTTGAAAAAGAAATAGATAATATTAAATGTTCGTATTAGAACAAACTTATTAATCATTTATAGTGATGAGAACATTTTAATATTATCTTATTTAATAAACCACTCAAGGTAAATAATATAAGCTCTGAGATCATTTATTGTTAATAATAAGTAATTATGGCCTATAGTGGTGTGTGTGGTGTATTAGGTTGAGTATTTATATATGAGATATTTTTTGTATATGTAGTTTATAAAAATAGATTTTTATCAAATTATTATAATACTCTTTAAAGGCTCTGATATTTTAATATTAAAAAATGTTCAAAATTGATAAAATCTTAAAGAGTTTAGAAATGTAATTTAATTAAAATATTGTTTGATAAAAATAATTTTTTTCTAATGCAAAATTAAGGGTGGCCATATAGACACGTGTGTTTTTTCCTAAGAGACACGGGATTTCAAAATCCCGTGTGAAATTACCAGTTTACCCTCGATATTCCGCACCGTTCGATCAGACAGTCGAACAATTCGAACGCTTATTTATATGTAAAAGTCCAACGTCCGAACCACACGAGGCAAGTTATATAAGATTGTTAGAGCGGTCTTAATAGACCGTTCGAATGATCTCTTATATTGAGTGAGAGTGTGGAGAGGGATTTTCAAACAATGTGGTTTCTCTACCGAGTTCTACAAACAAGGTATCAAAATTTATCTTATTTGAATTTTATGAACTCCGAAACTGATTTTAAGTGGAAAGTGTATAGTTTTGGACTTAAAAAATCGTACCCTAATAATTAAGAAAAATGATCTTCCCTCTTAATTCTTTGAGTATGATTTTTGAAGCCAAAATTATACTCTCTTCATTTAAAATCAGTCCCGGAGTTCATAAAATTTAGAGTAAATGAATTTTAATATTTCGTTTGTAGAAATCGGTCGAGAAACTGCATCGTTTAAAAACCTAAGCCAAATGCTTAAAGATTATAGTTTCAGAGAGGCAGTTTCTATTCATACCAATTTAATGAAAGGAGTCTGGGTGGCTCTCTGTTAATTCAAACAGAGATTGGGCAATGTGGAATAGGGTGTCGTGGGTTAAAGGGGTGGTGTTAAAGGTATTTAATGAAATAAATCAAAAGGAATGGATGGTGGGGATAGTTTGAAATGGACGGAGGACGGTGATAAGGAAGTGGATTGAGGCATGTAGCGGTGAAGGGTGTTGAGGCGAAATGGGCAAGGGAAGTTGAAGAAGAAAGCTGGACAGGGTGTTGCTCAGACAGTTTTGGAAGACGTGGAGCCTTGGCACAACAACAAGCAGCAGGATAGCTCAACGTTTGAACATGAGAAAAAAGAGAGCACAAGAATAAGTTAGGATGTTTGGTGGAATATAAATGATAAAGTACGTTCGTACGGTCACTTTTACATTGAAATAAATGTTTGAATTGTCCGAACATCAGATTGCACGAAAAATGTTCTGAATCGTATTTGGACGGTGCAGAATACCGAGGGCAAAATGGCAATTTTACATAGGAATTTGAAATCTAGAAGAAAAAACCCGAGTCTATATGGCCACCCTATTTAAAGCTTTCAAAAAATTCATAACCCAATTAAAAAATGGGCATGAAATATATGGGATATATATGCTTGGGCTTGGCATTTAGACACCCCCGATTTTTGTTACCAGACACTACATTTCAAATTTTGAGTGGCAATTACGTTTCTGCCCTTCCGCGCGAAATCGACCGATCGATTCTGCAACGCATTTTCACTTCGATCGATCGATCTGAGGCGTATATGATTGATCAATCGATCAGACAGTTCATTTTCGAATCGATCGATTGATCGTAACACGAGATTTAGTCGATCGCTCGGTCCATGGGATCGTACGATCGATTTTAACTGAGAGGTCGACATTTTGACAGTCGACATCTCCTCTCAAGATCGATCGCACGATCCCAGTGATCAATCGATCGATTGTAACCCATTTAAAGATCGATCGCACGATCATAAAGGATCGCAATCGTGCGATCGATTTTAACTGAGAGGTCAACAATTTGATAGTCGACCTCTCATTTCAAGATTGATCGCACGATCCAATGTGATCGATTGATGGATTGTTTGTTTAGAGCAAGATCGATCGTACGATCACAGAAATCGTGCGATCGATCGCAAACTTATATATAAGCCACCGATCGATCTTTTTGCCCCTTTACCTCAGTCGTGTGATTGAAACCTAGAAACCTAAAACCTTTTCTCTTCTTCTTCTCTACGCTTTCCTCTTCACCAAATCGACCGCACGATTCTCCAAATCTATCGATCTTCCCTCTCCCCTCTACCAAAAATCATCGATTGATCTTGCCCTCTCCGGAAACCATTTCTCTTCTTCATCTCCAATCGATCGATCAAACCGATTCTCCCCTCTTCTACTCTTCCTTCTCCTCCAAACCGATTCTTCTTTACACCCCCTCCTTCCACATGGCATCCCAAGGGTCTACATCAAGAGGGAGAAAGTCCAAGGTGCCGGCTGCATCGAGAGGGAAGAGACCGAGATTGACGGAGACACCGACGGAGAGACCCCAACCAATTCAACTCTTTGGAAGTGGCCACATTGTACGGAGAGGATTTGTACTCTCGGCAGATGATTTTTGGCAAAATCATTGACCTTAGCTTTTTTCCACCATTTGAAATAAGAATTCATGAATATATTGAGTGACTTGGTTGGGGAGAATATGTCAGAAGACCGAGCGAGACATTCCATAAAATCCAATGTTAGAGGAACTGAAATTGAGATTTCAACTTCGGCACTGGACAGAATGTTTAAGTTTCCCAGTGCCACTATTTCGAAGTATGAATCAAATTCATGGCCCACTAATGTTGTTGGATTCGTTTCCTCAAAGGCCATGACCCAAATGTGTGGGCGGAGTGATAGGGCTAAAGGAGATAAGCCCGAGCTGTTGGAGCTAACCCTAGAAGCCCGAATTGTATATTACATTATTAGGAAGAATATTTTACCTAGAAAAGGGCCTAGTAATCAGGTGTCGTATTTTGATAGTTTCCTCATATGGTGCATTTTGAATGGCAAGCAAATTGATATCTCCTTCATCATCATAAAACACATGGTTGCTTGTCGTAAGATTGGAAAATGTAGCCTTCCATATGGTTTATTTCTGTCTTACTTGTTTTGACAAAAAGGAATCACCCTTCCTCCTGAAGAGAAAATAGCTTTGAAGAAAATCGATATATTGGATGCGTCTACTTTGGGTACGATGGGATTCAAACTCGACAATGCACGTTGGGTTCCAAAAGTAGAACATGCTCCTATTGAGGTTTAGACACTTGAGGAGGAGGGTGACAGACCTGAAGTTGGGGGGACAGAGGCACCTGAAGTTCGGGGGGCAGAGGCACCTGAAGTTGGGAGGGTAGAGGCACATGATACTAGAGTCAGTACTATGCTAATTCTTGACAGAATAGAAAAACTGAATGAAAAAATTGATGTAAAATTTGCTGAGATGGAAGGAAGGCTTATGGGAAGGCTTGAAGGAATGGTTGATGAGAAATTGGCTGAGATGGAAGGAAGACTGATTGGAAGGCTTGAAGGAATGGTTGACGATAAATTGGCTGAGATGGAAGGGAGGCTGAATGAAAAAATTGATAAGAAAAATGATGAGTTGGTTGGAATGACGATGAGAAAGCTAAATAATTTGGAGAGTCAAGTGATAGATACAATGAGAAACTCTGTTCTTTTAGTGCAAAGTGCAGGAATACGAATACAACTTGGACGTGAATCGTTATCTGGGATTGCAAGATGTTTCTTAGAGGAATCGATGATAAATCGATGGTGGTGGATTACCTCTTCGTCCACTGACACCACTGTCTTTTGCCCGACTGACACCACTGAGGCTCACCGGACTGGCACCACTCAGCCTCGTCCGACTGGCTCCATTCAGACTCGTCCTACTGGCCTTACTCAGCCTCGTCTGACTAGCACCATTCAGCCTCGTCCTACTGGCCCCACTCAACCTCATCTCACTGGCCCCACTTAGCCTCGTCCTATTGGCCCAACTCGTCAGGTGCGTTCGACTGGCCCCATTAAGAGTGTGACTGGGCGTCTTCCATTGGAACGACCTAAGTCTCTTGATATTGCACCAACACCTCCTTCATCGGCACCAGCACCTCCTTCTTCGGCACCCGCACTTCGGATCCTATTCCTATTGATGTTGATGCATTTCCTTCATCTGTACCTACTTCTACATCTGCCCTAGCTCCTGCCACCAAGTAGCCGTTGTATTTGAAATTTTTGTAATTTTCATATTTTGATATTCATATGTAAATGTTGTAAATTTTGAATGAACATGGTGAATGTTTTCTTTTTATGATATCTTTTGTCAATTTTGAATTAATATAGTGAATGATTTCTTTTTATGACCTATTTCATCTATTTGAATGAACATGGTGAACGGTTTCTTTTTATGACCCATTTTGTCTATTTGAATGAACATGGTGAATAGTTTGTTTATATGTAAATTTTGTAAACAACTGAATGAACATGGGACCCTTTGTCTGTCAGTAAATATGGGAGTATTGAGTGGTCTGTCACTAAATATGGGACCCTTGAGTGGTTAGACACTAAATATGGGTTTCATGGTTTGCTGCTAAATATGACACTTTTGAGTGGTGGTCTCTCTCTAAATATGGGACCTTAGAGTGGATTGTCACTAAATATGGGACCTTTGTAATGACCCGACCCGATATTTTGTAGTTTTGGGGTCTTGGTAGCAGTGGGGAAAGTGTAGGCCCCGTGTTGGGTCCTGGTTTGCCCGATTTTGAGTTCAGACACTCGAAGGACACTTTGGTAATTTTGAATCATTGAATATTTTATCATGTTAAAAGTTTGAAAAATCACACGTTATCTTCCTCGATGTTTGACTTTGATTTTTAATGAGTTTTAAAGTATTTATTTATTTATTTTTGGAAAATTTAAGATTTTATTTTAAGAGAGGAAAATAACCTAAAACCCTAAAGCCTTAAAATAACCCTAACCCCCCTTTGTTTCCCCATCCAGCGCGGCACTGTAGCGCACGGTTCCTCTCTCCCGTCCCTCTCTATCCCTCTTCTCCCCTCATCTTATTCTAACCCTAATCCTAAACTTCCCTCCCCCAGGTGCCGCCGCCGCCGCTGCCACTCCCTTCTCTCTCTCTCTCGACCCCCCTCTCATCTTCCTCTCTTGCATCTCTCTCCCCTCTCAATCTCGACTCCTTCTTCTTCCCTTTTCTTTCTTCTCTTTCTTAACCCTAAATGTTGCCACCACCATCTCTTCGATCTCTCTTCTCTCCCGTCGCTGCTCCACCTCGACTCGCCCCTTCTCGCCGTTCGGATTTGCTCATCGCCGCCGTCCGGCATTGATCCAGTTGGGCCCAAGTACCCTCTCGTCTTCCCTTTCTCCTTTTTCCCTATTTTATCTGGTTTTCCCTTCTTTTCCTTCTTATTTTTCCCGGTTTCTTGGCTGGGTGCTGAGCCAACTCAGTCGAGTCACTGAGTTGACTCAGCTGGGTTCGTTTATGGGCTTTGGCAACCCAGGCCCAGTTTGTGGTTTGCTGCCTAGCAGATCAGGCCCTTCTGCCTGGCCCAACAGTTCGGCGCATTCCCGATTCGGCCCGGCCTAGTTTCCCAGTCTTGGGCCTAGCCCGACCCAGTTCGGTCCAATCTTCAGGCCCGGCCTAATTTCAGGCCTTGATTTCAGTTTTAGATCCAGTTTTCAGTTTCGGCCCAATTTCAGACCCGACCCACTTCTAGGCCCGTTTGCAATCCAAGCTTAGTTTGGCCCGTCTACCTCGATTACTTATTCTTTGTTCTTTGCGACAGATGGAGCTTCCTTCAACCCCTTGACCTGCTTTCTGCTTTGGATTTCACTGGCACACACAGGTGAGGGGACTTATCACCGCTCTTAGCATGCATCTGTGCATATTACTATTCTATCAGATGTACGGTACGGAATGCGGCGAATGGGGGTCCCCGGTATTATGAGCCACTCGGCAAGGGAACTGTTGATACTATTATGTGGCGGGTCCCCATCCGGGTGTATTTGTATCCGATGCCCGCAGAGGCATACATGAATTGATTATTTGATGTTATAATTGATTGATTGTGTGGTGACATGATCAGAGTTTATTTTGGTTGATAATATGTTAAGATGTCAGCATGTGAATATGTGATATGTGGTGATATATGTCTAATCATGGTGTGATAAAATGCCATATGACTATATGATGATTAGTTTGGACTGGTAGACATTGTAACATTCTTGGATGTTAACATGCCAACCCGTGATAGATAATGATATATATGCACCTGATTATTATACAATGAACTATGTTAATAGTATGTGTAGCGGTATTTGTGCATGCATATGGCTAGCATATGTGGGAAGCCGGCAGGGCATGGGTACTAGGCCACATCAGGATCTAGAGACTCCCCTTAGCTTGTAGGGTAGTTAGGGTGGGGATGTTGTATGGGACCGCGCCGTGGACGCTTGGTTGGGATGCGGAGTCCCTTGTGATTGGAATTGGGTAGTTGTACCCCTGCGTGGATCAAATGGTTGGTCCGTCTTGTGTTTCTCAGACACACATGAGAGAGGTGTAGTCTGATTTAGAGAACAATGTACCTGGGAGTCCCAGATAAGGACTAATTGGGAGGAAGTTATGTCCGCCTTAGAGAGAGACTATCGGGTTGAATGTTGGTTCACTCAGGGTAGTCTTGGAAGCCCCTATAGTCACGGTACCTGAGTGTGGGGTGGACGAGATAACCTCGAATGACCAAGTGGGCTGAGGAGGTGCTTGCCTGGTCACTGGTCGAGGGATGATGCGGTGAGGGACAGCTCCCGCTGGTATGGCTTGTGATCCCCGAATGACAAAGTAGGCTGAGGAGGTGCTCGTCTGGTCAATGGTCAAGGGATGATGCGGTGAGGGACAGCTCCCGCTGGTATGGATTATGATCTCCGAATGACCGAGTAGGCTGAGAAGGTACTCGCCTGGTCATTGGTCGAGGGATGATGCGGTGAGGGACATCTCCCGCTAGTATGACTTATGATCCCCGAATGACCGAGTAGGCTGACGAGGTGCTCGCCTGGTCATTGGTCGAGGGATGATGCGGTGATGGACAGCTCCCGCTAGTATGACTTGTGGTTCCCCGGATGAGTGAGTAGGTTGAGGATGTGGTCACCCGCTCATTGGTCGAGGGACGATACGATGAGATATTTCAGGCTAGGACACCTGTATGGTGGGGACAGCCTGCAGTGTGGTGTGAGATGATATTCCAGGCCATGACACCTGTAGGGTGGGTACAATCTGAGGTATGCTATTCCAGGCTATGACACCTGCAGGGTGGGTACAGTCTGAGGTATGATATTCCAAGCTAGAACACCTGTATGGTGGGGACAGCCTGTGGTGTGATGTGGTAGTGTGTTTACCCTCGGTTATGACTTTAGGGTTCATTGTTGAGGCTTGTGTTGGGGGTGTTGACTCACTAGGAATTTATGGGAGCCTAACGAGTGAGTTTGGCTGGCTCACTCGGTAGAAGGCCTATAGAATTCTGTGAGGAGTGGATACGCCAGTCGTGTAGAGACCAACAGGTGGGGCCCAAGGTTATAGGTTTGACTATCGATACTCTGGTGCTTGGTTGAGGAAACCATAGATGGGTCTGGTTGGTAGTCCGTTGAGGACTGATGAGGTAGTTACTCCCGTGTCGTAGTCGGCTTGGGACTCTAGTGAGCCCGACTCTTGGATTGGTCACGGTATGTGTGCGGGTTGTCATGAGAGAATCATAGGTCACCCCTTGCCTCACAGGTACTCCATAGAAGAAGGGTCGACGGGACCCTCAATCGGACCTTGGGCGTAGAGCTGCAGCTTTGTACTTATTATGGTTTTGTCTTGTAATTGGAGACTTGCTAATGCATTTGAGATATGTGTACATTTCATTAAGTTGGATGAATGTAATAATGAGATGATGCTATAATTTGTAATCATGATTGATTCTTACGGTTTTTAGTTTACTAGTGGATTGCTATGGTTAGTGTGGGTTGCGGGAGTGGTGTCTCCCATTTTTTTAAAAAAAATATCCGAAATTGTATTGGATTGTTTTTAGGAGTTTGTATCAGTTTTACCGTGCCCGTAGCGGGACGGGTCGTTACAATCTTTGAGTGGTCAGTCAACAAGTATGGGACCTTATAAATCAGAGGGCCTGGTTAAAGAAGAATTTTAACCATTAGTGAGGAAGTTTGTCAAAGAATGCTGGAGTAAACAACCACATATTTAGTCCAGCATTCTTTGACAAACTCGTCACTAATGGGAAAAACTCTTCTTTAACCAGACCATCTGATTTATAAGGTCCCATACTTGTTGACTGACCACTCAAATGTCCTATGTTTAGCGACAAATAGCTCTAAGGTCCCATATTTAGTGAGAAACCACTCAAAGGTCCCATGTTTAGCAACAAACCATGAAAATGTCCCATATTTAGTGACAGCCCCACGCAAGGGTCCCATATTTCGTAACAAACCACTAAATGCTGGATTTATTCAAAATAACAATTGTTGCTTGAATATATGCTTCAGTACATCGGAATGAAAATTAATACAACTTTTTACAAATGAAATACATTCTTGCAACTGAATACATGAAAAAATGATAGACACCCATCACTGGTTCCACCAATGCTGGAATTCGCCAGGATCTCTAAGATCACTAGAGGTATATGTCGAATCGTCATTGATAAACACCGTAAACTTACAATTTTACCCTTCAATATCAGATTAATTAGTCCTTATTTTATAAATATTAGATATGTTTAAATGTTGTTTTTAGTTTTATAGTTTATTTTGAAAAATACAAGAAAAAGAAAATAAAAATGATGAAAAAGTGGCTAAGTCAGAAATACAGTCGACATCACCTTCAGAACGGTCAGGTCAAGTTTAATTAAACCAGTTGGGCTTCAAAACCTGCAACCTTCTACACTCATGTAATTAATATTTAAATTTTATTTTCCAATTTCGAGTCAATACCCGAGTCTCATTTACCAACCCTTCTCATTTGCGCTTGATCGAGGTGCCCGACACCTGCAAGGAAAGCCTAAAGAAACTATTGCCATTTCTTCTTCTATTTCTATTTCTTTTCTATTCTTTTCTTTCTCTGGTTGTAGGACTCATGGGAAAAAAAGAGAAGACCGATAAAAGAGAAGAAGGAGGCAGCAACTGGGAAGAAAGAGGAGGAGATAGCCAAAGAAGCCTGGAGAACAGAGAGAGTGATTGAAAGCAGACAGCAGCCAACTTTGGTACAAAAAACAGTTGCAACCTTCTTTTATTGTTTTTACTGAATTGTGGTTTCTTTATTTCCAAAGCTGCCAAAATTCATTGATGGTAAATATTTTCGACTTGTATATGTCAATGATACCCTTCTTTTATGTACCTTGCAGGTACTCAAGAAGAAACAACTGCAGCATATGATATGGCTGCTATAAAATACAAAGGACTTGGTGCTGTAACAAACTTTGATATCAGCAATTACATGAGAAGGCAACCTCCACTCCAAGTCCTACAACCACAACACTCCGACTGTCGGGAACCTCAAGATGTCTCACCTAGAGTGGTCCTACCTTAGATTCAGCTCCCTGAAAATCCTGATCTAAGTTGAAAAAAAAGCAGCCAGCTAAGAAGTCCAAACCCTTGTAGAAGACAGAAAAAAAAATGAGAAGACAGTAGCAGAGAAGGATGAGCAGCAGCAGCGGTGCACACAAGGAGACCCAGCCCGGGAATTCAGCATGGCCTGGCCTTCTGGTTGTGGTTCCAATGGTCAATCAGCAGGGAATCAGCAGAGAGGAAGATAGAGAAGAAAGAAAAGACAGTAGAGAAGTGCAATGCAGAGTTGCCGTGTAGCAGTTGGGTTTCTTGAAGATAGATAGGGATAAGGAGAGAGAAAGGAAGAAAGATAAGGAAGAGAGCTGCCGATCCTTAGCTGGAAACTGGGAAGGAAGAGTAAAAAATTATCTGCTGAAAGGATCAGAAGATAGAGGCGTGGAAGAAAGGGGATAAGAGGAATTTGATTTTGAACCGTAGGAAGAAGGTGGGTTGTTCTAGCATAGAAGGGATAAGGAGAGATAAGAAGAAGAGAAGATAAAAGAGATTGAAAGCAGAGGAAAGATGAGGGAAGATAAGAGCAGCCGATCCTCATCGGGGAATTTGGAGAGATAAAGATAAGTCAAAAAGTTGTTTTGATAAGAGAAAGATAAGACAAAAAGGAAGATAAGAGTAGCTGATGCTAAGAGAGAGAAAAAGGGGATAAGAAGATGGGTTTTTGCTGACTGAGATAAGGGAAACAAAAGGCTTACACAGCTGGATTTGAACTTGATTTTGAAATGGGTTTTATCCCTACTGAATTTGAAGGTTCTCTTATCTCATCCCTTCTCGTCTATAAATTCATGTGTTTGAGACCATTGAGGTTGAACCGGACAAGACGTCGAAGGGACTGAATTTGGACGACCAAAGACAGAGAAAAAATATTTAATTTCTTGTAAGTTATTTATTTTTTATTTTTATGTAAAGTCCAAAAGGATTGTATTTCATTTCCAAATTTTTAAATAAAATTCATGGTGGTTTGTTTAGATTTATGTTATTCCCAATTATTGAATATTTGATAATAATGGTTTTAAATTCTATTTCAATTCTTTTTATGAACTTTATGAGACAAATTAATTTTAGAATTTTCAAGGAAAAGTGGAACCCTTTTTAGGATCAGTGGGACTTGACTAATTTTCCAGTCTAAGTTTCTTTTCAAGAGCGGTTTATTTTAGATCTAGAAAATGCAAGTTTAAATCTCGCTCAAGCCTAAGGCTTGATTTGAAAATTTTCATTTTAATGGACGACATAATTATTTTAATTAAAATTTTATTAAATAAGGAACTTGAATTATATTTAATAATTCCAGAATATTTCATAGTCTATGCCATGCTTTTATTTTTAAATAGGATAACATGCCGCCTTCGATATGTGTTCCAATTCCATTGTAAAATTTGTAAACAATTTATTTATTTATTGATTTATTTTATTCTTTCTTAAAAATCATCAAAACAATTTAACTAGGTTAGAAACATTTTATTTGTCTCTTAAATCTACATTTTAAATTAAATTTAGGTCATTTAAATTTACTTCACTAGTTTAATCAAAATTTATGTTAACTACAAAACTAGATAACCTATTAATTAGTGTGCTAAATTAAGATTATAACTATATGTTTTAGAAAATTATTTTATTAAATCACATTATTTTAATAATGCCATTTTTTATTTCGTACATATATTTTGTGGATTTCCTTTGGGTACGACATCGCACTCATACATTATACTATAACTGGTTCGTACGCTTGCGAGTTAATTTAAAATTATAAGAAGTTTTTGGCGCCGTTGCCGGGGAAATCTCGAAATAATATGTGCGCCATTAGATTATGTGATTTTTGAAAATAAATCTAATATTGGAGATATGTCTTAATTTAGAATTTCATCTAACTTAGGAAAATTTTTAAATAAAAATAAAAAAATTAAAAATTAAATAATTAAAAAAAATTTTGAAACAAAGTTTTGATTTAATGGGGTGGAGTCCAATTTTCATAACCTTTACTTGATTTAAAAATTTTTTTAGGTTACAAATATTATATTTCTTCCATTAGTTTTAACTTTAGGACAATTGCACTTAGATTAGTATCATGTATTTTATTTTATTTTATTTTATTTTTTATTTATTTGAATCAGAGTCTTCACCAAAGCTTGTATTGTCTGCTTTACAGGAATTTTAATTAGGCCGCGCTTAAAAATCACTGGAGATATGAACAATAAGCTAAGAACTTTAAATTGCACGCTTAAAAAAAAAATTGCTGAAAATACGCATAAAAGGCTAAGGTGAGTGCCTAATTTTTTCTTTTTATTTTATATACCTCATGCATTTATATAGATTTATTTAGGGTGTTTTTTATTTTATTTATTGCTTGCATTTAATCTGTCCATGCATATAGGTTGTTAGTATTCATGCATTAGTTCATATTGTTTTATTCATGTTTGCATATTTGTTTGAATGTTTTATGGTAATTTAGGACTGCAGTTTCACAATAATTAGAAAAATGACATTAGTAAAATTGGTTCATGCATCTCCCTAATAAAATCAATTAAGGAGCCATTAGGCTAGATTTTAGGGTTTCATGCTCTTTTGGAACCTTATTAATCTAAATTAATTTTTGTAACCGGTGAATAATTTTTTTTTAATGATGGTGTCTAGGATTAGTTCTGTCACGAAGGTGTAAAGAGCCTAAGGATAAGTGGAAACTTAAGTAGATGCCGTGTGCTCTTCCACTTACCTGGGAACTTACTTGGCCATGATTGTGGTTAAACTGTCATCGGTGATTTAGATTATTTGCAAAGAAAAGTTGGAGCAAGTCTAGAAATAATCCTTAGGGTCCTATTAGCTAAATAAAAATTTGATTGCATTATTGCAATTCAAATTTAGATTTAGGCATTCTTCTTGTGTGAATTTGGGTGAACACGAATGATCTTGTTTGTGTATGAAATATTGGTATCGTGACTCATACAATCGTTTAGTTCGAGTCAAGTCTTCTGTCGATTTACCGATCATTGTGTCCGGAGCTCAGTCTAGCTCAGTCATAGATAGTCCAATTACCCATTCACTCACTTACGCATCTTCATCATTTCTATTACCCAAACCCACATATCCATCTGTCTATGTCTGAGTCCGTCTGAATCTTCAGTGTCTACTTTAGGTTTTCATTGAGTCAGTTTAGGATTTCCCTATTTGGTTCATGTTGCACCTCATGCATTCCTAGGTATGTCCGAACCCCGATTATTCGTTTTCTAAAATATTTCTTCTTTTACACCTAACTAGTGTCAATTAGGGAATATTAAGGACAATGTTCAATTTAAGTTTGGGGGTACTGACGTCATTTACCATTTAAAAGAAAAAATTTGAAAAAAAATAATAATTCATCATCTGTTTTGTCTTTGTGACTAGCAGATGTTAAAGAACTGGATAGGAGTCATGCACGTAGACGGTCGAGGTTTTATCTTCACTTTGTGTCTGTCTAGAACACAAGTTCCCCCAGACTTTGTGTAGGAAAATCGTTTCCTTAGCTATGAGGGTGAGGAAGCTGGAAATCCAAGAGGAGCAACCCAGATCTCTTTGTGGTCGAAGCACTCTGGCTGCAAAGAGGAAAGCTAAGAGGCTAGGAATCTGTCACACATGTGGATGTTAGAATTGTAATGGAATAATATTTGAGTAAGGAGTTCGTGGTGTGACAGCAACAAAACATAAACCTATTAGTGAAAATAGACAGATTTATTTGGATTTAGTCAAAGGTAGAGTAAGTTTGGAAGGACTGAGACTCCTTGGTGTCCAAAGAACTATTGATTTTCGCTTAGGGGACTATAAACGTCTTGACGATTTGATGTTAAACGAGTCATATTTTTCTTAGGAAGAGAGAGACAGACTTAATCTTTTAAGGGTAGAGTAGGCAAAAGCTGAGACACGTTGGTACTTAACAAGAATGTCAATTTAGGTCTAAGAAAATCATGCATCTTGACGATCTGACATAAAAAGAGTCACATATTTTTTTTTTTTAGCATTAAGACGTAAATAAAAATCTTTATATGATACTTTTTCGGAGAGATTTTTATAGGATTTATACTCGGAAGTACATGTACACAGTCATATTAATGTAAGTCTGAAAAAAAAATTTCATGAATCGAGTGATCACCAGAGGAATACTTGTGGAGACTTAAACCCAGTGAGTTTTAGATCCATTCTATCCTTCTGAGGGTTATAAGTAAACTCTTATTTCTTTGATAAGCGCATCGAGTCGTTGAATGATCTCATTATCGTTGATTTGGTCATATTACTAAGAACGTCGTCAAAATTGAGTTAGTACAACTGAAATTTTTTCTGAATTTATTCAAAGCAAAGAAATCATCTTAGGAAGCTTGTGATAGAATATAGGCCATTTTTGGACCGTTTGAGCCTTCAAGCCCACCTATTTTGGTCATTCCATGTTGATAGTTCCCCATTTGAGCCTAATATAGCCTCTTTTATTGACTAGCCATATCTTCCATACCCAACTCCGGATATGGAGTACGAGCCAAAATTTTATATGCATTATCTATTATCATATGAGAAAATGTTAGGGAAGAATTTGGGATAAGATTCACTGAAAAATGAAAATAAAAGAGAAAATAAATGGGAGCATCCATACATCAAAGCGGGATGTTGAAAAAGAAAAGAAAAGAAGATTCTTAAAAAAAAAAAAACCTTGAAAATAAAATAAAAATCCATATGTCAAAATGGGATGTTAAAAAAAAAATTATGAAAAATATTAGAGGAAAAATATCTCGCTCATATTATGAAGACCTCTAACATTTTCTTATGAAAATGTAAATTTTTAGAGTCTTTTATCCCTTCTTTGATATGACCCGGTCCTAAGCCTCATTTCGTCCTATTAGAAAGTCCTATTGATCCGAAGTCTAAATAAGGTATTCCATGTAAAGAATAGAGGAGGAAAAATAAAGGTGTTTGACTTAACGTTTTTAGGAAAGTGGCATTTAATCATGAGATCAATTATTTTCTTCATCTATGCCACCTTTGTTTAAAACATATTCGAGAAGTTTGATTTGAAAACGTAAACTCCACTCATGTATACCTTGAGAGAAAATAAACCCACCTTTGAGCGTTAGTCTTTCTGAGAGATATATCTGGTGAGGATTGAAGTCAAAATGTATTTTCCAGTGGTGATTATAAAACTTGTGTTAATTTGGAAAAAGAAGATTGTCTTAATATTGGCTATCACACACAACACTTTGAGTATAAGTCTTCTAAAATGAATTTTAGAGTTGGATGATGTTTAGATTTTTGGCTATGTGCTTTTGTTAAAAAAAATAAAAAAATAAAAAAATAATTTTGATGTTTGTGGGTATCATCACTGGAAACCCTCACGAGACTATAACTCGTCCACTAGAGGTAACCTAAGGGTTTAAAGGCTTATTGCATACGCTAAATGCAATCGAGAGTACTAGCGAAAGTGGTGTAGGATTTTTAAATTTTTTCTTAATTTCTTTTTGTTTTGCTCGAGGACTAGCAAAATCTAACTTTTTGCAAATGAAATACATTCTTGCAACTGAATACATAAAAAAATGATAGACACCCATCAATGATTCCATCAATGCTAGAATTCGCCAGGGTCTCTAAGATCACCAGAGGTATATGTCGAATCGTCATAAAAGTCATAAGAACCCGTCGGTTGTGGAAAAAGGAGTACGTGTTAGTATTTTTCACCTTATTGTATATGAATGAAAATGTAAATATGTATCTTATGTAAAAGCAACTTACTTGGGATAATTGAGACAAACTCGTTGCTTATGATTCATGGAAATCATGAGATTGAGGCAAATCATTTAAATCTACATTGCAAGATGCCTGTGTAGCACTTCTATTCGGACATGTTCTCTTCGTATGACAAATATTTTTGCATAACCCACATCTTCTTCCATTCAATTGATTATCTACAATCTCAATTGCAAAAGGATCTCGTCTTGTAGATGTTTGACCCTTTGAATTGTTTGAACTTGGATGACGTCCTCTGCTGTACTGCATAATAGGTTGGCTGATATGCATCTCATCACTGGCAAGATCTTAGATATGATCTCTAGGAGATCCTTTTGATCAAATGTAGAAATGTTTCCATATTTTTTCTTAATGTCTTCTCAATGCACATCTAATTCATCCCTAGGTTGATTCATTTCAATGTTCAAGTCGTCAAATGAAATCAAATCGATCCTCCATTGTGGATGAATTTGATCCAAATGTAACTTGTTCATCCATTGTATTCTGTGAGCACAAGGTAAGCCCATTAAAGCTGTAAACTCATGTGTACAATTGGCTGAAAATGACTTGTTTATGAGCATAACATATTGCTTGTAAACCTCAGACAATGCAAATTGTGATACTCTGCAGTTCACTTCATCAAAGAAAGGAATCGAAACAGTTAGAGCAAACCAGATTTTTTCGTCCTCCATTTGAATCTTGAAGTCTTGAAACTGATTTTCAGTGGCATGGGATATCTTCCTTCGGACAACATATAGATCACTAGTGGAGTTAGCTATATATAATTTTTTCAACCCTTGAAGTTGCTGAATTTTGAAAATGTAAACTCCAACCTATCCATGCATTGACGAATTGCTTCTTATGTGGGATCCATGTCCTTCTTATATAATTCACTGCATCCGAATGATGTTGAAAATCTTTTTTGAATGCCTCAAATGCTTCATTAAATGCAACTTCAGATAGAGACTCGACTATGTCATTCCATTGGGTCATAAAAGTATTCCATTATTTCATTTTTTTGAAAAGAGGCTTACAATGAGCAAAAATATTCTTATTGATGTGCAAAATACACAAGATATGTACAGCATTAGGGAACTCTGAATCAATGGCATTCTTCAACCCCAAATCTCTATCGGTCAAAAAAACTTGTCGATCATGATGGACTCCTAAGACCTTTTTGAGCATTTGTAATGCCCATACGTAATCTTCAAAATTTTCATTCCTCATAAATGCAAAGCATAAGTAGAAATTCTTGTTGAAACTTATGATACCAACGATATTAAACAATGACATATGATATCTGTTGGTTTTGTAAGTGCAATCCATGAGAAATACATTATTATTGCTCTTCGTAAGTACAACTGACAATAGATGTGCAAAGAAAAGATGAGATAAATGACCTTCACTGTTGTTGTGCAAATTTTAAATTTATAACTCGCAAGCGCACGAACCATTTAGATAGTATAGCGATTAAGTGCGAGGTCGAACCCATCGGAAGTTAGGAAAATATATCCATAAAAATACACCATTGAATTATGTATTTTAAAAACTTTGAGAAATATGGAGAAAAATCATAAATATGGAATAATTTATCTAATCTATGAGTTTTAATCTTAATTTAGAAACATTCTAGATTTAAACATAGAATCTAACAATTTAACTAATTTTAATTAAGATGGTGGCATTAATATAAAAATATAAACAATCTCAATCTAATTTAAAATACAGAATTAAGATGCAATTAAATTATTTCCAACCGAATTCATCAATTTCACGAGTTTTTGGATTTATAAATTAAAAAAAATTTAAAACACCTAAACTACGTATGTACATATTTACAGTGGAACTGGCTCAAAGAATCAAGGAGGCATTATTTTCCATATTTTAAAAATAAAACAAAAGCCTAGCCTACAGAGCTCACGTAAATTACTAACCTTGCATTCAAATTTTTCATTGATTAAAATTCCAAATATAAAAGCCATGAATTCAATAATCATCAATTTCTCAAATTAAACCTTAGATTAAATAAAATTTAAACTTTCTCTCCAAACCTAAATATTTCAGTGCACTCTTGAAAACAAGAGCCTTAGATCGGAGAATGAAGTCTATTTAATCTAAATATTTCAGTGCATCTAATTTGAAAAATCTAAAATTAAATGCAACATGTATTTTATAAAAAAGAAATAAAATAAAATCAAACCATCATAATACATGAATTAAATAATTGGAAAACCATAGACTAATATTTCAGCACACCCTTATTTTATTCAAAACAAGAAATTGAAATTACAATACAATGGAATTGAAATTAAAAGATAAGAAAATACAATGGAAATCAAAATCCACCAACCTTAGAACCCAATGTGGATTGAAAATCCCACAGCCTTTCTCCTTCTCTTCTTCCTCTCCTCTCCTTTTCTTCAATGCCCAAGTTCAGTTTTCTCAATGGGAGAGGGCTAGTATTTATAGATGAAAGGGGGTGGAACAAATGGATTGGATTCAAAGATTTAAATAAAACAAGGGACACATGGAGGGCGGATATGATTTGCGCTAAATATGGAATGACTTAAAGGAGGCAAGGAGCTAAATTCGTACAAGGAAAGTGGGTGTAGAATCCCGTTTTTTACACATATATCATCTTACAGCTCAGTTTTGACCTTGTTAATATCCGAATCAGGAAAAGTCGTAAACTATAAAGTTGTATCTCTTGAAGTCTTCTTTCCAACGCAAAAAGAATCATAGCAATCGGATATCGGAGTAGAAATTTATGACCAAAATATCAAGCATGTGTCAAACCTTCCTTATTTTCTTTCTTCCTTATTTCTTTAATCCACTTGCCAAATTCGAAAATCCTCTTATATTGACTTCTAAATTTCGAATTTTCTCTTAAGATGATGAAAATAGTATTCACACATGTGGATTTCTTCGTGGGCTTTTCTTAATAGGCTCAATAATTGGGCTTGAGGTCCAAAATAACTCATAATGGGCCCAGGCTTTATATTTAAGCATTTTTTCTGTCATCCTCACTTTTAAACCTGCAAAACGCAAAATTGTACTAATTAGATAAAATTAAATAAAATGAGGTACTAACAATAATAAATTAAGAGTAAAATATGTATTTATTTTGCACTCATCAACTGTCATAGTTGAAAAAATATTGGTAACCACGTTCTTGAAGATCTTCTAATAAGGCTTCAATTGAAGTACGACTTCTAAGTTGTTCTTTCGAACCGAAGCAAAAAAATTGTACAAATCAATAGATGATACTCCAATCTTTGGATTCTTATTTTGAAGGGTCGTCATAATTTGCCTGAGAAGTACATTGCTGTTATGCATTTCAATGATCATTCTCTTCTCTTTATCTAAAAAACATCTTGTAATAGGATGACTTACTAATACGATCGTGAGATCATGATTGTGCTCCACATCTTTTATAGTTAACTTCTATGACCCACCAATAATTTGTCTCACTTTCACTTCAAATGGACAATTAACAAGGCGAGAATATGTTTTTTTCTTCCTCTCATCATCTTTCAAATTAATTGTGCTACGATATGTACCCCCTCTATCGCAACCAAGAATAACTACATTGCGCTTATTGCATGACCTCTTAATGATAGCTACAAATCCTTCCGCAATGGAAACCTCCTTAACATTCTTCACTAAATTGTCGCAACTTGAAAAACACCTCTCAAAAAACTCATTCTCAACAATATCATTCTCAACAATCTCATCATTTTCAACAAATATGGATAAAACTCCCTCACAATCCATAGTACTATTTTCAAAGAAATTTTGAGAGTCTTGGGTTTGAGAAAGAGTTACCTTTGATTCCGGTTCGGAGATTGAGAGAGTAGCTTCTGAGAGATACCTTCGAATCAATATAGGAGATTTGCGAGAGTATCTTCAAGTAGTGGAGTGGTTCGTTTTGGAAAGGGGGTGTGGGGTTTGAGGGAAAATAGTATGGAAAGGAGTTGGAGAGAGAGGGATTTGAGGGAGAGGGGTGTAGAAAGGGCTTTGAGGGAAAAGATTTTGAAATCGGGGAGGTTTTGAGGGAGAAGATTTCGAAATCGGGGTTCTGAGGGAGTAGGGTTTCGAAAGGGGCGAGATGGAAACGAAGAATGAAAGGGAAGAGGGGCGCGATTGAATTTATTCTCAGTTTCGCATGGAAAATCGATCACACGATTTCTTTGATCGTGCGATCGATCTTGCCCTAAACAAACAATCGATCAATCGATCACATAGGATCGTGCGATCGATCTTGAGAGGAGAGGTCGACTGTCAAACTGTCAACCTCTCAGTTAAAATTGATCGCACGATCCTGTGTGATCGTGCGATCAATCTTTAAATGGGTTACAATTGATTGATTGATCATTGGGATCGTACGATCAATCTTTAAATGGGTTACAATCGATTGATTGATCACTGGGATCGTGCGATCGATCTTGAGAGGAGAGGTCGACTGTCAAAATGTCGACCTCTCAGTTACAATCAATCGCACGATCCCATGGGACCGTGCGATAGATTGAATCTCATGTTAGGATCAATCGATCGATTAAAAAATGAACTGTCTGATCGATTGATCGATCGTATACGCCTCGGATCGATCGATCGAAGAGAAAATACGTTGCAGAATCGATCGGTCGATTTCTCATGGAAGGGCCGAAACCTAATTTCCACTCAAAATTTAAAATACGGTGTCTGGTAATAGATTCCGGGGGTGTCTAAATGCCGAGCCATATTCTTGCCCTATGTTTTCATCAATGGCAAAAAATGCAATTTTAATCTTTTAAGTTCAATTATTCACATTTCTCTTTTTTTTTTTTAAAGCTTTTTGGGGAATCCAAAATTTTCTCTCTTTCACCTTCTCCCTATCCTTTACCAGTGTTAAATCATTTCAAAGTGGTTTTCTAGTCCCTTTCTAAGCTTGAAATGAAGGTTTTAAACTTGGACTATATGCATTCCATCACGATTTTTGAAAATTTAAGATGCAATTAGGTGCTTCAGTTAAGTTGATCTCAAGTCAATTTTATATATTTGTTTGTTTTCTAAATCTCTAATTTTATTAGATCAAGGATATCGATCCTTTTTAGATATTTTTAACTAGAGATGTCTGTTTATATTCTATTAAAATGTTTATTTTGACGTATTTTCCTATTTTATTCAAATTTTTAATCCGAAACTACTTTATAGATGTAAAAATATAAAAAAAATCTAAAGTTATATCAAATATTTGAAATTTATTTTTTACATACACTTGTAAATGAATTTCAGAGTAGTGGCACTGTTGTGCAAATTTTAAATTTATAATTACTCGCAAGCGCACGAATCAAATTAGAATATAGAGATATATAAGTGCGAGGTCGAACCCACAGAGACTTGATTTAGAATGAACGAGAAAACAAATTAAGAGCCTAATATTTTAACCTTAACCTAGCTAATAATTTTTCAGGAGAATGATTAAATTGAAATTGCAAAATTAATTAAAACAACTAAAAACGGAGATTAAATCAAGTGAGAGAAATGACCAAGGCATCGGATTCCACCACCATTAAATCCATAATCTTCTAATTATTTATTTATTAATTTCCAATTTTTAGAGATTTAAACATTTAAGTTCATTGATATGGTGTTTAAAGATTGATTTTCCTTTGCTTAAAAATGTAAATTCTAAGTATTCAATGTATCCAATCTTAATTCAAAAGATAATGGATCAAAGGAATTAATCTAAGCATCCAATGTATTTAAATTAAAATAAAAGAAAACAATGAATCAAAGAGTTTTACTTTTAAATTAATTTAAACGCCAAGCAATGATGAATCAAATATTAATATTAACTACCTCAAATACATGATATTAGTGGTGAAAATAATTAACGTCTAATTAATCTAATGAAGCACAAATCATAAATAATTGAACACACATATTCAAAAATTAAATAAACAAATAAAAGAACATTATTTCATTAATGGGGGTTTCATCCTCAACTTTAGTACAAGAAATTAGCCGAACATTATGAAATTAAAATAAAAGAGATAGAAAAATAATACCCGAGCCATCGTCGGAGATCCCAAGACAATGCCGTAATCTCCTTCTCTGCCTCGACCTTATTCTCTACTGTGCTGTCCAGTTCGATTTCATTGTACGGAGAGACCCACTATTTATAAGTATTAAAAGAGGAAAAATAAAGCAAGGAAAGTGGGACCCAACTTCAGCCGATCATCCCTTCTATTTTCTTTTTCTTTGTAATCTTTATCTTTCCTTTCTCTCATGTCACAACATCTAAGTTTGGAAATATCAGCCACCGTGTAATGATCTTTCTTTATTTATTTTAACTTTCCTTTTCTTGTCTACTGTACACGATACAGCACATCTTGGACTTTACAATGCTTATCTCTCTTTCTTTCCTTTGTATTTGCTAGTTTTAAGATCATTGCAATACACTAATCTCTCAACACACAAAAATACACTTAATTAGATAAAATTAAATAATATAAGATACTAACAATAATAATTTTAGATATAAAATATATTACAATAATAATATAAAATAAACAAATTTCAAAAGCTAACTAATCCAATATTAAAGGGTAAAATTATCAGTTTTCAGTGTCTATCAGGCACCAAAGAGGGACGTCCAACATGGTGTTTTGTGAATGGGTTGGTAATTGGAATTTCTACGAAAAAACGATGACATGTGGAATTACCCATGTGATACCCTGCCCAGTTAACCGATGTGGGAGAGTCCCACATCGATAATGAAGGGAAGTGGGTGGAGGTTTATTTGAGGCCACATATTGTAACTTAGTGTGACGCGTTCTAGCCCAGTGGATGGGTAGTGGAAACAAATCCTTTAGGGGTGGACCCAAAGAGGACAATATCTTGCTGCGAACTCTAATACCAGGTGACTCGTTTTGGGCCGGGCCATGTGGGCCCGGGTCCAAGAGCAAATCCGTGCTGGCTCGCTTGTGTACGAGGCCCAGAACAGACAATATCACACTGAGTTGGACCCTAAGCCCTGTATTTGGGTCGGGTCATTACAAAGTTGGTATCAGAGTCGATGTTCTACACTCGGACTGTGTGAGACTTTCCTCCTTCCCTGGAGTTGTTGAGCTAAACCGGGTCAAGCCAGGGACGGTTCGAGGCTTTAAGGGGGGTGATTGTGATACCCTGCCCAGTTAACCGATGTGGGAGAGTCTCACATCGGTAATAAAAGGAAGTGGGTGGAGGTTTATTTGAGGCCACATATTGTAACTTAGTGTGACGCATTCCAGCCCAGTGGATGGGTAGTGGAAACAAATCCTTGAGGGGTAGACCCAATAGGACAATATCTAGCTGCGTACTCTGATACCAGGTGATGCGTTTTGGGCCGGGCCATGTGGGACCTGGCCCAAGAGCAAATCCGTGCAGGCTCGCTTGTGTGTGAGGCCTAGAGCAGACAATATCACACTGAGTTGGACCCTAAGCCCTATATTCGGGCCGAGTAGTTACAACCCATTTAAAAGAACATATATCGGCGAACGAGTAATGTTGCTAGTTGTAAGAGCGGACATCACAAACACATATGATGATTTGAGATGGGAAGCGTAGGAGGTTCAGGTATGTTGTTTATTATATTTAATTTTTTTTTTATTCTAAAAAGAACAAGTTTTATTAAAATAACTTGAAAATGCCCATGAATGTATGGAGGGCCATTCGTTCGTGGGCGTACAACTTCATCTGATTCATGGAAGAAAAAATCTGGAAACGATAAAGAACGCTTTCAAAGGGGGACAATGAAATGCACACCATGTTGTTAATTCATCAACTGTCATTGCTGATCTGACATCGGATAGGCCGACTACTTTGAGACAATGGAAGCTAGACCAGGCCGATAAACAATCGGCGAAGCAAGCCCTTGAGACAACAACGACTAAATATTTCTCAGATGCTCACCAGCCACTGGAGGACATTGAGAGCCCTTATTTTAATGTTGTGTGTTATGCAACTGCTTCTGCTAGACAATCAATAAACTTCCCATAGCCATACGAAATATCAACCACATTCATCCCGTGTGAAATAGAGAGGATCCGGGAGTGGGTATTTAAGTTTAAAAGTTCGTGGCAGGAGATGGGAATTACCATTATGACTGATGGATGGAAGTCTGACGATACACAGAGTATGGTCAACTTCTTGACCTACGATCATTTTAGCACAGTTTGACATAAGTCATTTGAGACAAGTCATTTCACTAATGATGGAGACAATCTTTGTAATTTGATGTTATTGGTTTTTCATGATGTCGGCCTCGAGAATGTTGTCTAAATTATAACGGACAATAGAGCGGGCTTTAAGTCAGCCGGAAAGAAGGAACGGAACACACACAAGTGGATCTTATACACCCCATTGTGGTGCACTATATAGATCTGATCTTTTATATCGTGGTTTAGGGATGTCACCACTTTTATATACAACCACACTAGAGTGCTAGACGTAATGAGGAAGTACATGAAGCGCCGTCAACTATTCCGGCTCCGGTGACCCGATTTGCCACAGTCTTCCTCACTCTTCAAAGTGTCTTAAGAAGCAAAGAAGGGTTGATAAAAATGAGTCGAAGCAGGTCATTCATGGAAGCATTTGACATGAGGATTGATGAACATAGAAGTACTACAACACCATTACATGGTTCTCGGTTACCAGTTCAATCGAGCTCCACAATGATTGTTGTGCAAATTTTAAATTTATAACTCGTAAGCGCACGAACCAGTAGATAGTATAGCGATTGAGTGCAAGGTCGAACCCATTGGAACTTAGAAAAATATATCCATGAAAATACACCGTTGAATTATATATTTTAAGAAATTTAGAAAATCATAAAAATAAATCTTAAATGTGGGATTAATTATCTAATCTATGAAATCTAATTTTAATTTAGAAACATTCTAAAAATATAAAACATTGTCCAAAATTAGAAACCATATCTAAAAATAGAATTGAACAATGAAAGAGATCTAATTTTAATTAAGATGGTAGATTTGATCTAAAAATTATAAATAATCTTAACTTAAAATACAAAACTAAGATGCAATTAATTAATTAACCAACCTACTTCCACAATTCTCAAGAGTTTTTGAATTTATAAACAAATAAAATGAAAATAAAAATAACATCTAAATTACCTATATACATATTTACAATGGAACTGGATCAAAGAATCAAGAAGGCATTATCATCTAAATTTTAATAATAAAATAACGGCCTAGAACATGGAGCTCATGTAAATTATTTAACACGCATTCAAATCTCAAATTCATTAAAATTCTAAATATGAAATCTATGAAACCCATTTAACTAAGAAAATTCAATTCCGGCCTTACGCTTAGAAAATTTATACTTGAAATTCCAAATCTAAAATAATCTCACTTTTGAAAAAAGCCTTAGAAGGGAAAAATCAAGTTCTACCAATCCTAGAATAATCTCACTTTCCTTAAATCTCTTAGAAAAATAAACAACATAAAATCATTAAAATAATATAAGTAAAATTGAAATTTTCATTACACATGAAAGAACAATTGGAAAACCATAATTCTAATTCTCACATTCTTTTATTAATTAAAACATGGAATTAAAAATTATAAATCAATGAAATTTTGGAATAAAGACATAAGAAAAATACAATGGAAATCAAAATCCACCAACCTTAGAACCCAAATGTGGATTGAAAATCCAACAGTCTTTTTCCTTCTCTTCTTCCTCTCCTCTCCTTTGCACAGCCTTTTCTTCAATGCCCAAGTTCAATTTTCTCAATGGGAGAGGGATAATATTTATAGATGAAAAGATGTGGAATGAATGGATTGGATTTACAGATTTAAATAAAACAAGGGACACATGAAGGGCTGATATGGTTTGTGCTAAACATGGAATGGCTCAAAAGACGTAAAGAGGTGGAAAAAAATAATAAATTCGTGTAAGGAAAGTGGGTGTAAAATCCCATTTTTTTACACATATACCACATTGCTGCTCAGTTTTGACATATTTAACTTCTGAATCACGAAAAGTTGTAACTAAAAGTTTTAGCCCTTGAAGTCAATCAAAGCAATCGGACATTGGAGTGGAACTTTATGACCAAAATACTAAACATGTGTCAAACCTTCCTTATTTTTCTCCCTTTCTTATTTTGTTTCTTTTTCCTTAATCCCGAAAATCCTCTTATATTGGCTTGTAAATTTTGAATTTCCTCATATGTATCTTGAAATGATGAAAATAGTCTTCACACATGTGGATTTCTTCATGGACTTTTCTTAATAGGCTTCATAATTGGGCTTTTCAAAGTATTGAAAATCTAATAATTAATTTTACCACTTACAATCAATTCTAAAAATGTACTAAATTAGTCCAAACTCTCATAAATGGATTTGAATTAATTAGTTTACAAATAAAATCCCTAAAATTGTGATAAAATAATTATTAAAAATTCTAACTTCCCAAAATATCAACTTATGCCCATAAATTGCAAAATTCCCCTTTTGAATTCTCATATCTTGCATTTCCCCGTAAATCCTGCAAAACGTCCAAAATCTCATTAAACATATTCTAAAACGCACAAAACAAGAGGCTAACTAGTCCAAATAAAAGAGTAAAATAGTCATTTTTCTGTGCTTATCAATGTCGTTACATTTATTATATTTTATACAAGTTTTAATGCATTTACTATTTAATTATACAGCATTGAACAAAAATTATTTGAATATTCAATTGTATTACATACATTTGAGTGGTTATCAGTTCAATAAATTAGCACATCATTTCTATAATTTTTATTTTATTTTTTCTACTTTTTTTTTGTAATTTTTCATCATTTTATTAATTAATTTTCAAATTCTATATTTTGTAACACTCATTAACTAAATCAATAAATTATCAAAATATTTATACAATTTTAATTTCATCATTTTATTAATAAATTTTGAAATTATCTATTTTTTTAATTTCAAAACAATGTTTGAATATGTAAATGATCGATATTTAATGATAAAATGACATTTCCATAAATCACATAATTTTCTTCAATTACTGTAATTTTGTCTTAAATTTAAAAAAAAAAAATCGACTGGGAGAGAAAAATATCACTTTTATATCGGTATCACCAACATTTTCACATTGTCGATATATCGACAATACCGACATTTTAACCCTTGTCTTGACTGTAGCATAAGCTCAGTCCATCTAGGGATTCATTCTGATAAAAGAAAAATTTAATAAAACAAAGTTAAAAGTGTAAAATGATATTTAAAAATATAAAATTGTTTTTAACTTAGCTTATTTTTTTCTCAACAACTTTTCGCATGCTAGAGGAAATTCCTTTCCTTTCAAGCGTGATGTTTCTAAGAAGTATTCATTTCACCTGTTTATAGTCAGAACACCAAATTGGCATTGTGGCCGATGTAATCCACCTGATTAGGGCCTAATGGTCCAATTAACCTTGTAAGCCCAATATGCCCAAACCTAGGCCCAAGTCTCCATCAAAATCCATGCATGCAAAATTCATGTTAAGGCAAAACACGTCCAAAGCCAATGTAATTCCATGCAAAAGTCCACTCAAATCCCATTATTTTCTCACCTTGGATAAGCATCAAACCCATTACCAACTCATGGTACGTTGGAATGCATGGAAAATCCTATCACACCACGTGATATTTGGCAAGCAAATCATTCAAAATCATCTCCAAATTCCTCTCAACTAAAACGTGTTGGGTTGTGATGAAAGATTCAATAGTGGCCTAAGTTAGAAATTTAAAATGGAGAATAAGTGGGTACGAATCGTTGGTGGACCTTTTAGCTTTGTTTCTTAATTTTGTTTTATTTTATTGTTTAATATAAATCCACAAGATGTATGTGGATCGTTGGTTAGCCTAGAGCTTAGCAATTGCCCTTTTTTTTTTTTAAGTTTAGCAAGGTTAGCCAATTTCCCTCCTTAGGGTGGTGGTCAACTAAGGAAAGGGTATTTTGGTCTTTTTACTACTTTTTTCTTATAAATGCCAATTTCAAGTTTAACAAAATTGATTTTTTTGGAAAAGACAAAGACTCTTGGAGTTGGGTGTTCTCACACTGGGCTTTAGCCCTGGGCGAAAGCCTGTGATCATTGAACTAGGATTAAACCTTTGCAAGTAAGTCTTGGTGATTAGAATTCAATTATGTTTTATGGGTTTTAAATTAAGAATTATCAATTTCAAATTTCATATGTCTTTTAATTATTTACTTCTGCATCATTCAATCCAATGAATTAAAGGAGACCTTAATCTAGATTCCATGAAGTATAATTGAATTTCTGGACACTTGTGTTTTTTGTTCGGGTATTGTTTGGCAAACCCTTACCAAGGCAGAATCATTCCACGAACCGTGATCGGCTGCATGGGTTCTAAGACACCATAGATCTGAACTATAATGCACTCTAAATTTGCAGCCTACTAGCGAATTTCACTGATTCAACCCTAGGCTTGCTTCAAGTGGATATCAGAGCCTCAGTTCTTGGGAATATTGGTCATCAAAACGTTTGTTGCCTTTGTTTGCAACCTTATCAAGATTCTTGGTAATTTGACTATTGCTTGTAGATTTTTGTTGTTCAATCATACATTTTGTTTAAAGTCCATTGTTTTTCTTTCAGTGCAAATTGAAAAAAAAAAAAAAAAGGAATTGAGACTTTGCTTCAATTCTATGAGCCTGAGTATCTAACCCAGATCTGCACTTTCCTCACCCTCTACTTACCTTCTAGATCTGTTCTTCAATCATATCTTCGCGCCAGTTGGTATTTATTGAAATATATTTAGATTATCCTAATTATAATGTAATTAGGATTCTAGTTTGGGTTTACCTCTAATTAAGAGGTGTATTTGATTTATAATTAGTCAAGTGTTTGAGTCTGATTATGATAGTCCTATGGCTAGATAGAGGCTATATATACATGTAATAGCATAGGGATTTAATACAACATACAATTTTTCTCTTTTCTGACATGGTATCAGAGCTAGAATTCGTTCCTATTGAGTGAGGCTCATTAATCACGCCTCTTCTCTCTCCCTCTGCCAGAGATACATCGGCAGAGGGAGGGACGGAGAAACATCTCTTGGACTCTGCACGGCATAGTCATACGAAAGGAGACCTGCAGGAGATCTGAGACAAGACAGATCTGGGAGTTCTTCAGAACAGTCTGAGAAATATGCTTGAAACTCAGGATTGTTGAGATCTAATCCTCAATCCGATCAGCAGCATCCACAGTAAGATGAAAGTCTTACAAAGTTTCTGTCTCCCAAGAAAACTACTCTCCGTGCCGCGAGAGGGTCTATAGCAAAACCCGCCGTACAGACCTGAGACATAACAGATCTGGGTTTCCCTCATCCCCCGCACCGACATACATCTGGATCTTGCCTGGGTTTCTTCCGATCGCGTTTTTTCAGTCTCTGTTGAATCTTCCCAAAGCCAGATTTGGAGCTTGCTTTGGCAACTCTGAAATCCAGCTCCGACATCGATACCCCTCAGATCTGGATCTTGACTACAGATCCAGCCAGCGGTGACGTCCAGATTGGATTGAACAGAAGCGCCGTAGAAACCCAGTTTTTGGGATTTCTTCACCAGTGGCGCTGTCGCAACAACCCTGCCGGAGTCGACCGAGGCGGCCATCTTCACCCAGCTGTTCCTGTTGTAGTTGCCAATCACAAACTCAGTCCAGATCTGCTCCTCCTCTGGCCTTTTTACTGTAGCTGCTGCCGCGTCGCATAGAGTTGCCATCTCGCTGATCTGTTTGCAGCAATCTGGATGAGATTTGGGCGATTTCAGTCCCAGATTTGGGCGTGTTTTGTTCTTGTCGGCTATCTCTCTGTTCGTCATTCTCAGATCTGTACTCAGATCTTACTTCTTGCTGTCGCTGACCGTTGCTGCACCATTGTTTAGATTTGTTTTCAACGCCATCTCAGTTGGCGATCAAACCCATCCAGATTCAATCTTTTCAACTACCGACATCAGATCTGTATGCAAAAAATTAACCTTGGATCAGATTTGTAGGTAAACCTTGGCCACTGCTGCTTCACTCTCTTTGTTACAGTGGGTTTCCCCAACGTCTGACTGTGCTCATCGCCGTTGTTACACCACATGCTGCTCGGCAACATTTAGATCTTGTACTGTCCTGCTGATCGCCTGACTCTACTCGGCTGCCCTCGGGTTTCATGTGTTTAGCAGATCTATTTCTGCTCGCTTCTCTCCTATCTAGATCTGCTGGCCTCTCTGCTTGCATCTCCGGCGAGATCTTTCGACGCTGACCTTGCAGCGATCTTCTCTCAGATTGGAGAAGCACTGAAGCTGCCTTTCTTCTCTCATTGTCTCTTGTTGCTGCGTCCGATCAGTAGCTGCTTTGTCTTCTTTGCCGCCGCCGTGTGTTGGCAAACAAAATCAACCAAAAGAAATCAGAGGGCTACCCAGATATTTCAGTTCAAGATTTGCTGCAACGGATCAGTGCTTTGCCTCTGTCTACTTATGTTATCCCATTCATGTTATTGTTGTGCACAAGAAGAACTAATGTTCCAGGTGCATAAATTTGAACTTGGCTAGTGCTTGGTGCGCAACTGGAACCCAGATCTGCAACTTCTTATTGCAGATATTGATCCTTTGGGTGTTCTCTTCACTGCATCTTTGTCCATCAATCACGATTCAAACCTGTATTCAGGTATTTCTTCTCGCCACCATCGGTGAGATCAGTGCCAAGAAGAAAGGGGGAGAACTGAAGAAAGGGACACAAATTGCCCTTCTCCTCCTACTCATCCCTTTAGCTGTTTATCTAATATGAGACGGAACTGAAGAAAAGGACACAAATTGTCACTCTCCTCCTACTCAGCTACCCTTCGTTCGAGCACGCCTTGTTTTGTCGTTTCTCGAAAATGAGACGGCATATTTTGGACACATGTCCATTTATTGTGGAATTCATCCACTTATTTATTTGGAGGACTCTGATTCGTCCTCAGTCATTTGTTGGCCTTTTATGGTTACAACTCCATTTGCTGGCCTTTTATGGTTACAGCTCCATTTGCTAGTCTTTTAAGACTTCAGCCCACATTTGTTGGCCTTTCATGGTTATAGCCCCATTTGCTGGCCTTTTACGGCTTCAGCCCTCATTTGCTGGCCTTTCATGGCTTCAGCCGTCACTTGCTGGCCTTTCACGGCTTCAGCCCTCATTTGCTGGCCTTTTATGGCTTCAGCCCTCATTTGCTGGCCTTTCATGGCTTCAGCCCTCATTTGCTGGCCTTTATGGCTACAACTATTATTCGCTGGCCTTTCCGATCTGATTGATCGAGGTAATGGCTTCAACCTCTTATTTTTCAGGCCATTCGTCGCCTGCATTTATCGCATATTGCGATCACTATTTTTGCCGGACAACTGTCTTTCAGCCACTGCCGTCGTTAGTGCCAAGTTCTTTATTTCAGGCCGCCATCTGTGTTCGCCGCCTGTCATTTTGCAGCCAATCAACGCTGCGACATAAACACATATTTTGCAGCCAGTCAACGCTGCATCTTCAACAACTTTTGCAGCCAATCAGTTTGCTGCCACTTTTGCAGTTCACCTATCGTTTCTTCACGTTCAAGCTTCGCGTTCATCCACGCTTCAGCTTGCGGGGGAGTATTGAAATATATTTAGATTATCCTAATTATAATGTAATTAGGATTCTAGTTTGGGTTTACCTCTAATTAAGAGGTGTATTTTATTTATAATTAGTCAAGTGTTTGAGTCTGATTATGATAGTCCTATGATCAGATAGAGGCTATATATACATGTAATAGCATAGGGATTTAATACAACATACAATTTTTCTCTTTTCTGACAGTATTCTGTTGGATATGATTTGTTGTAGCAGATGCAACACCTCCTTAGATCTTTCAAATGATTGCAGCAACCCTTTCACATTCGACTGAGGTGATTAAATTTTTCGTAGGTGCATGGCACTATTAAGATTCAAAAGACAATCGACTTGTGTCCATGACTTTTTAATTAAAAGGACATATTTTGTTTAAATTCACTAAGCTTTATTTACTTGACCAGACTAGGTTAAATGTTGGACTTAACTCATTGGATTTTCTAGTTGAGTCCAAAATTACAAGTTTATAAACGATAGCTAAGATTAGATGCATGACCTAGGCTTGAAGCTTGGGCATGTGATTTTGATTAAGATATTTATATGAATTTTCAAAAAAATTATAAACTATTTTATGAAGAGTTTATATATCTCAAAAATACATAAAAGAAGTTGATCAAAATTATATGAGTTAAATCTCAATAACCATACAAGAAATTGAATATCTAGTGTCATAAAGATGAAAATATGAAGCCTAGATGTTGATATCCACATTGAGGCTTTCAATTGAATTTGGGACACCTAAAAATTGCTATGTATTGACCAACGAATTTTCTCTATTTATTTATAATGTTATGGTTTCTTCCTATTTTAAAAAAATCCTCTAAATATAACCCATATCTCTAAAGATTTACCACCAAATTAATTTCCTAAAATAGGATTAATAAAATTTAGAATTCAATTTTATTAAAAATAAAAAACTCAATTTATGGAATATTGTATATTAACAAGTTGGCACACTAAAGTGGTCAATCGAACGCAACCACTCGGTCGACAATGACCACTATGGTGATATGGTCAATTCTCGCACTTATTTAACAATGATGATTTTAATATATTCCATAATTAATTTAGATTTAAAGAAACATCATTTTATTAAAATGATTCTTCTTGGATTTCATAAAAAGACTCAATGAGTGCACTCTTTTTCAAAAACAATCTATCAAATACTAATATGAGTGGTTTTTCATGCTTCTACTAGATAACCTATCAATAAATACTATAACATTCAAAAGCCTGAAGTTTACAACATAGTTGGCTTGTGTATTAAATGACTTAGACACAATTAAGACAAGCTTTGAGTTGACCCATCTTAACAAATTTATTAAATGGACTAGCTTGACTCAACTTAGATGAAAATAATTTAAAATTATTAAATGAGCTAGCTCAACACACTAAGCTTAAATAAATTAACCTATCCTAACACACCTATCAAATTGACTAACTTAACCTAACTTGAATTAAAATGGTAACACCCCATTTAGATCATTTATAAAAAGGGTTGACTCAGCGAGTGTCAACCTATTTATTAAATGAAATATTTTGATTTAAATGCTCAATCAGATTAAAGGAGTGAATTCAATTCAAAAAAATTACTAAAAACTTAATCTAATCTAATTCATGTAAAATCGGGTCTACTTATTGTAACACCCCGCCCTTTTCACTCTAAATTTTCAGAGTTTATTTTTTTTTTTTAATAATGATAATCAATAAGTGATCGGGGCGGAATGTCACGACGCGAGTTAAGTTCGGATCTCTAAATCCGACCCTTAACTGGCCAAGCCCATGTGCGTATGAACTAAGTCCATAAGACTGATCCGCACATGGTATATATATAACTTGCGGAATTAACTTAGTCTAGATCTAACTGAAATTATAATAGAACCTATGATTAAACCAATTTCCATTTTTAGATAGCAAAGTACCTTATTTATTCTCCAAAATTATTATATAACCTTAGTCTACTATTCATTCCAAACCATTCAAATAAATCCAACCATAGCATCTACTTAGCTACTTATTACATGCCAACATCTAATTTAACAAATTACATTGTTCCAAATAAATCAACTAACAAGTCCATAAATATCCATTCATAGTCCATTGCAATCATTCGAATCGCCCAAGTTTTCGTACTTGGTCCTCTTCTCCAACCACGTTCTTTCCTTTCCCTGCATCATCCACTAAAGGTATAGATAGGGCGTTAGATCAACGCGCCCAGTAGTGTTTCCGAATAGGGCTACCACATGGTTAGTCAAAAACATGCAAATAGGATAATAATTATACATGTGTGACAAAATTCTGTAAAAATATGCTATGTATGAAATGAACATGTAATGAGTCCCACCCATCACCATTCTACATAGCCATCACTTGACGGGATTCTCATCGTCAAGGTAACCCACAGTGGTCTTTCGGACGCCCCGACGGAGTGTGGCCTCCGGATTCCTCCTGATGGGATTCTCATCATCAGGGTACCCCACAATGGTCTTTCGGACGCCCCGACGGAGTGTGGCCTCCAGTTACTTCCCCATCATCCCATGCTATGCATGAGATGTCTATGCAAACATGTCATTTGTAAATATAACATTTGATTCAAATAACTTATTCAAATAAACATAAAACAGCGAATAAGTGGTGTGGTTACAACAAGGTAGGAAACCTACAATATTTTACTTTGTTCGACCCTTCCTTTGGACCGTCTTTCGATCACGACTTTGTACACCGTTCTAGAAATCCGAATACCCTATGTACATGACAGCAAGTTAATCATTTGACCATATGATTATAATTTGATTTAAATCCCAAAAATCCACTTTGTGGGGTTCGGCCATACCCCATGGCCGAACCTCACCCATTTAAACTTTGATAAATCTTTTATTTACTTAATACCATCTAAGTATCCCAAACTTTTCAAATGACACTTGGTAGGGTTCGGCCATACTACATGGCCGAATCTTACCACCTTAGGTTTTGGCTCATCAGTCCATTCTTTTGATCATTTCATCTTTTCATTCTTATTTACCATAATGCCATTATACTATCTTTTACCTAATTTTTCCTTAGACCACAAAGTCCATCACATGACAATTGGTGGGGTTCGGCCACATAACATGGCCGAGCCTCACCCTAAAGATTCTAATCCTATTTTCCATCATCACCTTAATACTAAATCCATAATTGATGTGATTCCCATCTTTTTGAAAGCCAACCCAAACAACCAAATACTTACATGGGGTTCGGCCATCCAAGGTGGCCGAACCCTATGTCCATGTTTTGGTCTTCTAAAACATGTGTTTGGTGTTATTTAAACATACAAAAACAATATAATATTGCTGCCATTATACCTCTTAAACACCATCTAAATCAGTTCATCTACTTGTCCCAAATGACCATATTATTTCATGAAATTCGGCCATCCAAAATGGCCGATTCAAATGATCCATTTCATCAGTTTTGGACCACTGTTTTAAACCATGCTAACTTCAGTCCTTTGTCATACAGATCCATGCTTTTAACCCTTTCCAAAACATGTATTTGAATCTTAAATAATAACCCAAAACAGTCCACATACTTCATGGTTTATATGTTCCAAATATATCAAAACCATATCATTATTTGCATGGGGTTCGGCCCTCCATGGTGGCCGAACCCTATGACCTTTGGGTTTGAACTTCTTAATCATTCATTTTTGTCCAAAACAAACTTCCTTATCTATGTTTTATCCTTTTTAAAACACATACTTAAAATCATCTAAAAACAGTCCATGGGGTTCGGCCATATACATGGCCGAACCCTATGGTTCTCTTAATGGAAATCCACCCATATTTATCTATGAAATTAATCAACAAATTAACATAAGATAAATATGGTTCAGCCATGTCATATCTACTCCAAAACAGTAAGCTTAATTCCATATAAAAATCTTTTAAAATCCTCACTCCAAAATATGGATTTTAACTTTCAAATACCATAGAATCCACCAAGTTTTTCCATGGGGTTTGGCCATCCAATGGGGCCGAACCCTATGGTCCATATTTTATTATTTTAAACATCATAATACTAGGTCTAAACCATTGATGGATCTGGCCATATAATGGCCAAATCTCAATTTCTTAACCAATCTATTAAACAAGGGTTCAAGATGCACTTACTAATACCGCGTCTCCTTCGGTTCTTTTGACTCCTTCTTTGACCCTTTATCTCCTTGACCTCTCCTTCTCTCTTACTGTTCTTTGGGCTGAGACTGATCTTGATGCAAGCTCCTCGAGATAATACAGCCAGGTGACAAGGACTTAAGAGAGTGAGAGAGAGAGAAAGGGAACTTTGGTCTTGAATAAAATTGCTATCCTTGTTGCCAAAACCCTTTTGCTGATTTTTGTCTAGATGAAAGGATTACCCAAAACTAATTGAAAAATAAACAACCAGCTGCTGCTCTTGGTTTAGAAAGATAGAGGACGTCTATGAGTGATAGAGGGATAGAGAGATAGAGAGAGTAAAAATGAAAATCCTTTCCTTGACCAAAAACAGCCCAAGGTTAATCCTTGTGTAACTCCCTCTCTACAATCAAGGTTCTTTATGTTACTTGGGGGTTTCATCTATGAAATGAAACACCCCAGGCAACCAATGTCCCTTGTGGTTGGACTAGTGTAACCCCCCTTTTCCTTAGATTCTCACATGGGAGTTTCATATTGAAATGTAACTCCCATGTGCTGCACCATTCTCCATTGTTTGCCTCTATGTTTTGGCCTATGTAACAGCCACCATTCCTATGTGTAACTCCACAAACAGCAGCTCCATTCAGCCCTCATCAACGTCCCATGTGGGAGTTCTATCATGGGAATAAAACTCCCCTCCTCCAAGTGTGAACACACTTTGTAACCCCCATTGGTTTAGTATCTAATTTGAATTTGGAATGCCATAGAATGCCATAATCTATTGTGTGTAACTCCTCCAATAAGCTACCCATTTTATTCTCCAACCTTGGAGTTACATGCATGAACCATTACTCCATGCATTGGCTGTCTTTTGGAGACCCAAGCAAGGCATAAACCCTATACCATCTTCAATGTGCACAATGATTTGAAAACTCAACTCTCACCCATGTAACTCCATGTAACGTCATTTCCATTCTTAACTTGGGTGGGAGTTACATGCATATAAGTTTCCCATGCAGCCAACGTTTTTAGTGTTTGAATTTGAATCAGCCTACAATCCTTCTATCTCTACATCTTACTCATTTAAAATACATATTCATTCAACTCATTTATTCAACTCACCCAACCTAACTCATTCATTTAATTTAACTAATAAATTCAACTCAACTAAACCCATCATTCATTTCAACTCAAACCAAACTCAAGAAATTAATAAACTTAAATTAACTAAGCTTGAACTCAATCCATGGTTAATCATGCCATTCACACGACCCATTGGGTCCCATCTAGCCATTTTGACCCATTTATCAAAATTTGACCCAAATATGATTCTTGACCCGTTTAAATTTATCTTACCCATTTATTTGTTTTGTAAACCAACTATCATCCTTTGGGTCTTCATTGAGCCATTGACCCATTTAAATTCAAATCAATTTTTATCACAATGGCAATTCCGTAAATATGAATATTTTCATATAAACTGATAACTTTGAAATTCCAGAGTGTTACAATACAATAATCTTTTTATAATTTTCGTCCCGAAAATCGAACGAAGTAGGATTTCAAAGTAAATCATACAAACAATTCAGGGTGAGATGTTCTCATCTCCGATTCTAATTCCCAAGTGGCTTCCTCAACACCATGTCGATCCCAGACCACCTTGACGAACTGAATCGCTCGGTTACGCAACACCCTTTGCTCACTCTCCAATATTCTGACCGGCTTCTCAACATAAGTGACATCGCTTTGCACATCTATATCTTGCACATCCAAAACATGAGACGGATCAGGGTTGTACTTCCTCAGCATCGACACATGGAACACATCATGTAGAGACGCCAATTGCGAAGGAAGTGCCAACTGATAGGCTACATCTCCCATCCTTCTGATAATTGAAAACGGTCCCACATATCTTGGCGACAATTTTCCTTTCTTCCCAAATCTCATGTGCCCTTTTCGTGGCGAGACCTTCAAGAATACCATGTCTCCCACTTCAAATTCGAGAAACCTCCTCCTTTTATCCGCATAACTCTTTTGCCGACTCTGTGCGGTCAACAAATGTTGACGTATCAACTGGATCTGTGCAGTAGTTTCTGCAACCAACTCAGGTCCTATTAGTGCAGGTTCGCCGACCTCGGTCCAGCACACTGGTGACCTGCATGGTCTACCATACAAAGCTTCGAATGGTGCCATCTGGAGGCTTGCCTGGTAGCTATTGTTATAAGAAAATTCCACCAATGGCAAATGATCCTCCCATCCACCTTTGAAGTCTAGCATGCACGCCCTCAACATGTCCTCCAACGTTTGTATTGTTCTTTCCGATTGTCCATCGGTCTGTGGATGGAATGCTGTGCTAATAAGTAGATCGGTTCCCATGGCCGACTGCATGCTCTGCCATACCCTGCCGGTAAATCGGCCATCTCTATCAGACACTATAGTCTGTGGAATACCATGTAATCTGATGATATCTTTGATATATCTCCGACCCAATGTCTCTGATGAATCTGTCATCTTGATAGGAATAAAATGCGCGGACTTGGTCAATCGGTCTACCACAACCCATATAGCGTCATTGCCCTTCGAGGACCTCGGCAACCCCGTCACAAAGTCCATGGAAATGTGCTCCCATTTCCATTCCGGCACTGCTAAGGGTTTGAGTAACCCTGGTGGCTTCTGATGTTCCGTCTTAACCTGCTGACAAGTTAAACAATGAGCCACGTAGTCTGCAACATCCTTCTTGAGTCCATGCCACCAATAATGTCTTTTTAAGTCATGATACATTTTTGTGCTACCTGGATGAATGGACAGCTTGCTCTGATGTGCCTCTATCAATAATTCTTTTCTGCAGCTTCTTGGCACATATATTCTACCCCGGAACATAAGACCCTGTCCTGGTCGTAATTCCCAATCCGGTACAACCTCGCCATTAGACATCTTGGCCCATGTCTCTGCCATTTCCGGATCTGTTCGTTGCTCCTGTTCAATCTTTGTAACCATGTTGGATCGTATGATCAAATTGTACATACTCCCATGGTTTGTGATATATAGATTAAACTCACGAATGGAGTTCAACATCTCCCATTCAGTCCTGATCAAACATGCCATTGTTGCATGAGACATGCGGCTGAGAGCATCCGCCACTTTGTTGGCCTTTCCCGGATGATATCGGAGCGCAAATTCATAATCCGCCAGATATTCCATCCATCTGCGCTGCCTCAGGTTGAGCTCTTTCTGATCAAATAAATACTTCAAGCTCTTGTGATCTGAAAATACTTCAAACTTCTCCCCATATAGATAGTGTCTCCAGCTTTTGAGAGCGAAGACCACCGCAGCTAATTCCAGATCATGTGTGGGGTAGAGGCGTTCATGTATTTTTAGTTGTCTTGAACCATATGCCACCACCCGATTACGTTGCATGAGTGAACATCCCAGTCCCTCTCCTGATGCATCACATTGTACTTCATAACCTTTGCCCCTTTCCGGCAAAACTAGAATAAGAGCAGTTGTAAGTCTCTCTTTCAGCTCCTCAAATCTCTGATTGACAGCTCTGACCATTCATATTTGACTCCTTTCTGCGTGAGTCGAGTCAATGGGGATGCAATTTTGGAGAAGTCCATGATAAACTTCCTATAATATCCAGCCAAACCCAGAAAACTACGGATTTCGGTGACATTCTTTGGTGCTTTCCACTCACTTACTGCTGCCACCTTAGCCGGATCAACGGCTATACCATCTGCTGTTATAACATGCCCTAAAAATTTGACCTCAGGTAGCCAAAATTCGCATTTGCTTGCTTTGGCATACAGCTGGTTCTGTCTCAAGGTGTTCAATACTATTCGAAGATGCTCAGCATGATCCTCCTGACTCTTGGAATAGATCAGGATATCGTCAATGAACACTATAACAAACTGATCCAAATATGGACGGAATATTCTGTTCATTAAGTCCATGAACACAGCCGGTGCGTTGGTAAGCCCAAATGGCATGACTACAAATTCAAATAGTCCATACCGTGTTCTGAAAGCCGTTTTCTCGATGTCTTCCTCTTTGACCCGGATTTGATGATAACCGGACATCAGATCAATCTTGGAAAAATGACTGGATCCCCTCAACTGATCGAATAAATCATCGATCCTGGGTAGAGGATACTTGTTCCGGACAGTTAGCTGATTTAACTTCCGGTAGTCCACACACATTCTAAGTGAACCATCCTTCTTTTTCACGAACAACACTGGAGCTCCCCATGACGATGTGCTGTTCCGAATGCAACCCAGTCTGAGTAATTCATCAAGCTGCTTCTTCAACTCGGACATTTCTGCTGGTGCCATTCGATAATGGGGTAGAGACACTGGTGAGGTACCAGGATATAGCTTGATCTCAAAATTGAGCTCCCTCATAGGCGGTATACCAGGAAGTTCTTTTGGAAAGACATCAACAAATTCTTTCACAATTGCTGGAAGTTCAGTAACTGGTGCTTTGTTGATGACAATATTGTTCAACACCAAGTGATGCAACCCTTCCTGCAATCTGCTTTGCTTGTCGGCACGAACTATATACTGCTTTCCCTCGGGTGACCAAAATGTCACTCTTCGGCGATAACAATCAATATTGGCTTCATAACTAGCCAACCAGTCCATGCCAAATATAATATCGTACTCAGTCATGTCGAGTACCAAATAATTGAACTCAAATCTGAGTCCAGCGAGTTCTGTATTTATGGCCGTGCATATGAGTCCCAAAGACGTGTCTCCGACAGGGGATACTACTGTGAGTGTGGTGGACAGCTTTTGAACTAGTGTTCCAGTAGCAGTTATAAAGGATGCAGATATAAAAGAGTGCGATGCTCCAGAATCAAACAATGCATAAGCATATGAACTATTGACAACGGCCATACCTTGAATCACAGAATGATCCACATCCTCAGGAGGTTCCAGAGCAAATAGTCGTCCAGATCCGGTAGGAGTAGGCGCCCGTCCCGCCTGATTATATGTCCTGCCTCCTCGGGAGTTAGCTGGCCTAGCTGGTGGACGGAAAGATCCTCTGGAATATGAGAGCCTATTGAGCTTTGGACAGTCTCTCTTGAAGTGACCCGGCTGGTTACAGTGAAAACAGTTGTTCACCCCTTTGAATGACTGGGTGACTGATGCAGATGGGGAGGGCTGGTTAGGACGAAAGCTCCCCGCGGACCCAGTAGATGGTGAGGGTCTACTGAAGTTCGGACGGAGCCTCTTGTTGGGCTGAAACCCACCCCTCCCACTTGGAGCTCGACGATTTTCAAACCGTACTATTGCATTCAACTCCTTTTCTGCTATTGTGGCCTTACTGACCACCTCAGCCAACGTGGTGCACTTAAATATGGTCACTTTGGCCCTGATGTTTGGCCGTAGACCCCTCTCAAACTTTCTTGCCTTACGAAGTTCTGTGTCCACCATATAGAATGCATAAATGGATAAACTGAGAAATTCACGGTGATACTCTGCCACCGTCATAGAGCCCTGTACCAAGGACAGGAAAAGTTCCGTCTGTCGCTCCTTCTCCTCCTCCGGAAAGTAATGTTCCAGAAAGGTTGCTGAAAACTCATTCCATGTCATGGCCGTCCTCTCCCTAACTGGTATGAGTTCCCTCTGCTTCTCCACCACCTCCCACCATTTACCGGCATCTTCTATCAATTGTGAAGTAGCCAGTAAAATCCTGTCAGCATGACTTGAGATCTTAAGTAATTTTAAGATCTGAGTGATCTTCTTCAGCCAGTGCTCGGCTCCGACAGCCCCTTCCTTCCCTTTGAAGTAGGGAGGACGCTGTTGTTGAAATTCTCGTGCCATACTACGGTCACTGGCATCCCTGGAACTTTCACTCCCATTCATATGTTGCTGGAGTACTGAGGTTACCACTGCTTGGACTAATCCCTGAAGCTCAGGCGGCACATGTGGTATATGTACACCACTGTTTCCTTCTCCCTCTTTCTGTGATGCTTCCTCACTCCCCTTTTCTTCCCTCCATGAGTGCTGTGATTCTTCCGCATTGTGAGACTTTTCATGAACAGATCGCTCCCCATCAGGTTGAGTTACCTCTTTCTCATGTACGGATGGCTCCTTCTCATGCACAGATTTTTCGTGTTGTGATAACACTTTCTCATGTTGCGTGATTTGCAACACCTTTTCCTTCCCTTTCTGATTCTGAGGGATCTTTTTCTTTGGAGCCATTTCCCTAAGTCATAAAACATTATTGACTTAGTTTCCTCATATAGTTTGTATTTTTCACAATGTTGGGGAGATTTCCAAATAAGCAAACTTGATTTTTTTTTTTCTATTTTTTTTTTTTTTTTTTTTGAGGGGAGAGTCTCTAAATTTCCTATGCTTGTTTTTCTCAATTGGGGAGTATTGGGGAATGTATATCCTATTTTGCTACGTTTGATAGATGAATTACAATAATGTACTTTTGCTATCTTTCACTGTTGTTCTCAGATTGATTTGTTCAGTCTGAGTCCACGAAGTAAATTAATCCGGCCCCCAGTCAGCGGACTCCGAAGAGTCGGTCAGTTGGGATTCTTATCCGTCAGTGAGACATGAAACCGTCTTAATCTTACTTCGGAAGATTCAACTTCCCGTTTCGCTCTGATACCAACTGTAACACCCCGCCCTTTTCACTCTAAATTTTCAGAGTTTATTTTTTTTTTTTAATAATGATAATCAATAAGTGATCGGGGCGGAATGTCACGACGCGAGTTAAGTTCGGATCTCTAAATCCGACCCTTAACTGGCCAAGCCCATGTGCGTATGAACTAAGTCCATAAGACTGATCCGCACATGGTATATATATAACTTGCGGAATTAACTTAGTCTAGATCTAACTGAAATTATAATAGAACCTATGATTAAACCAATTTCCATTTTTAGATAGCAAAGTACCTTATTTATTCTCCAAAATTATTATATAACCTTAGTCTACTATTCATTCCAAACCATTCAAATAAATCCAACCATAGCATCTACTTAGCTACTTATTACATGCCAACATCTAATTTAACAAATTACATTGTTCCAAATAAATCAACTAACAAGTCCATAAATATCCATTCATAGTCCATTGCAATCATTCGAATCGCCCAAGTTTTCGTACTTGGTCCTCTTCTCCAACCACGTTCTTTCCTTTCCCTGCATCATCCACTAAAGGTATAGATAGGGCGTTAGATCAACGCGCCCAGTAGTGTTTCCGAATAGGGCTACCACATGGTTAGTCAAAAACATGCAAATAGGATAATAATTATACATGTGTGACAAAATTCTGTAAAAATATGCTATGTATGAAATGAACATGTAATGAGTCCCACCCATCACCATTCTACATAGCCATCACTTGACGGGATTCTCATCGTCAAGGTAACCCACAGTGGTCTTTCGGACGCCCCGACGGAGTGTGGCCTCCGGATTCCTCCTGATGGGATTCTCATCATCAGGGTACCCCACAATGGTCTTTCGGACGCCCCGACGGAGTGTGGCCTCCAGTTACTTCCCCATCATCCCATGCTATGCATGAGATGTCTATGCAAACATGTCATTTGTAAATATAACATTTGATTCAAATAACTTATTCAAATAAACATAAAACAGCGAATAAGTGGTGTGGTTACAACAAGGTAGGAAACCTACAATATTTTACTTTGTTCGACCCTTCCTTTGGACCGTCTTTCGATCACGACTTTGTACACCGTTCTAGAAATCCGAATACCCTATGTACATGACAGCAAGTTAATCATTTGACCATATGATTATAATTTGATTTAAATCCCAAAAATCCACTTTGTGGGGTTCGGCCATACCCCATGGCCGAACCTCACCCATTTAAACTTTGATAAATCTTTTATTTACTTAATACCATCTAAGTATCCCAAACTTTTCAAATGACACTTGGTAGGGTTCGGCCATACTACATGGCCGAATTTTACCACCTTAGGTTTTGGCTCATCAGTCCATTCTTTTGATCATTTCATCTTTTCATTCTTATTTACCATAATGCCATTATACTATCTTTTACCTAATTTTTCCTTAGACCACAAAGTCCATCACATGACAATTGGTGGGGTTCGGCCACATAACATGGCCGAGCCTCACCCTAAAGATTCTAATCCTATTTTCCATCATCACCTTAATACTAAATCCATAATTGATGTGATTCCCATCTTTTTGAAAGCCAACCCAAACAACCAAATACTTACATGGGGTTCGGCCATCCAAGGTGGCCGAACCCTATGTCCATGTTTTGGTCTTCTAAAACATGTGTTTGGTGTTATTTAAACATACAAAAACAATATAATATTGCTGCCATTATACCTCTTAAACACCATCTAAATCAGTTCATCTACTTGTCCCAAATGACCATATTATTTCATGAAATTCGGCCATCCAAAATGGCCGATTCAAATGATCCATTTCATCAGTTTTGGACCACTGTTTTAAACCATGCTAACTTCAGTCCTTTGTCATACAGATCCATGCTTTTAACCCTTTCCAAAACATGTATTTGAATCTTAAATAATAACCCAAAACAGTCCACATACTTCATGGTTTATATGTTCCAAATATATCAAAACCATATCATTATTTGCATGGGGTTCGGCCCTCCATGGTGGCCGAACCCTATGACCTTTGGGTTTGAACTTCTTAATCATTCATTTTTGTCCAAAACAAACTTCCTTATCTATGTTTTATCCTTTTTAAAACACATACTTAAAATCATCTAAAAACAGTCCATGGGGTTCGGCCATATACATGGCCGAACCCTATGGTTCTCTTAATGGAAATCCACCCATATTTATCTATGAAATTAATCAACAAATTAACATAAGATAAATATGGTTCAGCCATGTCATATCTACTCCAAAACAGTAAGCTTAATTCCATATAAAAATCTTTTAAAATCCTCACTCCAAAATATGGATTTTAACTTTCAAATACCATAGAATCCACCAAGTTTTTCCATGGGGTTTGGCCATCCAATGGGGCCGAACCCTATGGTCCATATTTTATTATTTTAAACATCATAATACTAGGTCTAAACCATTGATGGATCTGGCCATATAATGGCCAAATCTCAATTTCTTAACCAATCTATTAAACAAGGGTTCAAGATGCACTTACTAATACCGCGTCTCCTTCGGTTCTTTTGACTCCTTCTTTGACCCTTTATCTCCTTGACCTCTCCTTCTCTCTTACTGTTCTTTGGGCTGAGACTGATCTTGATGCAAGCTCCTCGAGATAATACAGCCAGGTGACAAGGACTTAAGAGAGTGAGAGAGAGAGAAAGGGAACTTTGGTCTTGAATAAAATTGCTATCCTTGTTGCCAAAACCCTTTTGCTGATTTTTGTCTAGATGAAAGGATTACCCAAAACTAATTGAAAAATAAACAACCAGCTGCTGCTCTTGGTTTAGAAAGATAGAGGACGTCTATGAGTGATAGAGGGATAGAGAGATAGAGAGAGTAAAAATGAAAATCCTTTCCTTGACCAAAAACAGCCCAAGGTTAATCCTTGTGTAACTCCCTCTCTACAATCAAGGTTCTTTATGTTACTTGGGGGTTTCATCTATGAAATGAAACACCCCAGGCAACCAATGTCCCTTGTGGTTGGACTAGTGTAACCCCCCTTTTCCTTAGATTCTCACATGGGAGTTTCATATTGAAATGTAACTCCCATGTGCTGCACCATTCTCCATTGTTTGCCTCTATGTTTTGGCCTATGTAACAGCCACCATTCCTATGTGTAACTCCACAAACAGCAGCTCCATTCAGCCCTCATCAACGTCCCATGTGGGAGTTCTATCATGGGAATAAAACTCCCCTCCTCCAAGTGTGAACACACTTTGTAACCCCCATTGGTTTAGTATCTAATTTGAATTTGGAATGCCATAGAATGCCATAATCTATTGTGTGTAACTCCTCCAATAAGCTACCCATTTTATTCTCCAACCTTGGAGTTACATGCATGAACCATTACTCCATGCATTGGCTGTCTTTTGGAGACCCAAGCAAGGCATAAACCCTATACCATCTTCAATGTGCACAATGATTTGAAAACTCAACTCTCACCCATGTAACTCCATGTAACGTCATTTCCATTCTTAACTTGGGTGGGAGTTACATGCATATAAGTTTCCCATGCAGCCAACGTTTTTAGTGTTTGAATTTGAATCAGCCTACAATCCTTCTATCTCTACATCTTACTCATTTAAAATACATATTCATTCAACTCATTTATTCAACTCACCCAACCTAACTCATTCATTTAATTTAACTAATAAATTCAACTCAACTAAACCCATCATTCATTTCAACTCAAACCAAACTCAAGAAATTAATAAACTTAAATTAACTAAGCTTGAACTCAATCCATGGTTAATCATGCCATTCACACGACCCATTGGGTCCCATCTAGCCATTTTGACCCATTTATCAAAATTTGACCCAAATATGATTCTTGACCCGTTTAAATTTATCTTACCCATTTATTTGTTTTGTAAACCAACTATCATCCTTTGGGTCTTCATTGAGCCATTGACCCATTTAAATTCAAATCAATTTTTATCACAATGGCAATTCCGTAAATATGAATATTTTCATATAAACTGATAACTTTGAAATTCCAGAGTGTTACACTTATTCACAAATTTACTCAATAAAACTTAAAACTTAAATGAGTTGGCCTAGCTTTCAAACAATTTATTAAATTAGTTGATTTTTTAATTAAAAAAATTGATACAACTAAATCCTATCGAAAAAGAAATAGACAATATAAATGTTTGTACGTGAACAAACTTTTTATTATTTATAGTGATGAGGTCATTTTAATATTATCTTAATTAATTTAAACCACTGAAGGTGAATAATAGTAGCCATAAGATCATTTATTCTTAATAATAGTAATTATGGCCTATGTTATGGTGTGTGGTGTATTACATCGAGCATTTAGATATAAGACTCACTAATTAAAGTAGTGTGTCAGAAATTTCATTTTTTATATGTAATTTAGAAAAATATACTTTCATCAAATTATTATAAATATTTTTTAAAGGTTATAAATTTAAATATTAAAAAACATTTAAATTGATAAAATCTTAAAGAGTTTAAAAATGTAGTTTAATTATTTTAATTTAAATATTTTTTGATAAAAATAAATATTCCAATACATAAGTGACTATTATACTTATGTAGAGGAGATTATATCGATAAGTAGTGAGAGATGGGAGAATCTCCTTGCATGGCTGCAGAGGTATAGTATGGCAGAGATATCTTTGGTTTTCGACGACATCTCGGCCGATACGCATAGTATCGGCCAGAGAAAAAAGAAATCGGCCGAGATTTCGGCCAATTATCGATTGATTTCTTTTTTTTAAAAAAAAAAAATAAATATCAGTTATGGTCCCAGTCTATATCTCGTCCGATACAGGCGAATATCGGCCAATATTTATATTTTTTAATTCTTTTTTTTTAAATAAGTTTTTTTATTTTTTTAAATGATTTTTTTCAAAAGAAAAAGTCACTGAAATTTCCCAAAAAAAAAAGGAATTTTAAGAAGAGAAATAAATTTGGCCGAGATCTCCGTTGAAATTTGGACCCTGGCTGTGAAGGTAAGATGAAAACAAACATGTGAATAGCAAAAGAACAAAAATCAAAAGCATCGTATCGTCTAGTGAGGGTTTTCTCCCAGTGAACTGTCAGATGTCATTCTTTTCCACTCCACCGGTCCGTGAATATCTCTGTAAATACTGTGCAGTTGCTGATTGCCTGATTCCACCACTTTCTCTCCTCCATTCTCGAGGCTTCTCTTCTCTCTCTTTTAAGAGCCTTCCTTTCCTTCCTATTTTCTATCTAATCTTTTAAGATTAGCAAATAGAATGTTAGATACTAAACTTAATTAAACAAAGTGAAATTAGGTCAAGTGCATGGTGGAAAACGTAAAAGTCAAACCAATATATATTTTAATCCGATAAAATAGTATAGGTCAAAGGCATCATCAATTCAATACCAAGATTATTTGAACATTTATCCAATTGAACCAACATTACAATTTTTAATTTAAAAGGTTATTAAAGGTGTTCTATGTAACCCAAAGGAGTATCCAATAAAACTTAAATGAGTTGGTCTAGCTTTCAAATAATTTATTAAATTGGTTGACTAAATTTAAAATAGCTTTTTTAATTAAATAGATTGATACAAATAAGTCCTATTGAAAAAGAAATAGACAATATAACATGTTTGTACGAGACCAAACTTATTAATCATTTATTGTGATCAGATCATTTAATATTATTTGATTTAATTTGAACTACTTAATAGTAGTCATGAGATCATTTACTGTTAATAATAAGTAATTAGGGCCTATACCGTCGCGTGTGGTGGTGTATTAGGTTGAGTATTTACATATGAGATCATTTTTTTGTATATGTAGTTTATAAAAATAGGTTTTTATCAAATTATTATAATTAAATTTTAAAGGTTATAAAATTTAAATATTAAAAAAAAATCAGCTAGTAAGACTATTGTCTTCCTTCCTTTTTTTTAAGATGTTAGCTTTTCATGGAGATCTTTAATGTAGAATCGATTCTTCAAAAGAGATTTTTAACATGACACACTCTCTAAGCCATATGTTGTCTGTGACTCTGTGTCGTTTGGATCCTGGACTTTTTAGAAATGAAAAAAGTAAGCTGTTTGAAATAGTTGAATTTCCTTGTACGATCGAGTACAGATGGGTAGACCCAAAAATTATGAATTCCAATTCTATGCTTCCTTTCTACGTTGCATAATGTTGTTTAAAATGAGAAGAGTCAGTTTCAGAAACCGGTTGAATATGCTTGAATTTAAAAAATTTGGAAAATAAATAGGACATAAATGCAAGGCACGTTACTTTAACAAATGAGCAAATTTGAAATATTTCTTTTTTAATTTTTAAATGTTATTTAGCATATATTAGTGTTTGTTTCAGAAAAAAATTGCCTAATCTTAGAAATAACCATCTATTTTGTTGTTGTTAATTCTTCCTTATTGTACTGATATTATGCTTCTGCTAAATCTGATTATTACATGCATTTGCATATTTCTTTTTATTTCTTAATGTTATTTAGCATATATTAGTGTTTATTTCAAAAAAAAATTGCCTAATCTTAGAAATAACCATCTAATTTTGTTTACTTCATTCTTACATACTGTTACTGAGATTATGTTTCTGTTAAATCTAATTATTACGTGCAATTGCATATTTCTTTTTATTTTTTAAAAGTTATTTAGCATATATTAGTCTTTGTTGTCCAAAAAATTGCCTATCTTAGAAATAACCATCTAAAATTTTTACTTGATTCTTACTTGCTGTTATTGATATTATGTTTCTGTTAAATCTGATTATTACATGCATTTGCATATTTCTATTTATTCTTTAAATGTTATTTACCATATATTAGTGTTTATTTAAAAAATTTGCCTAATCATATCGGCGCTATATCTCATAAGATTGAGCTACGGCTGAGTTCTTTATTCCACTGGTCGGCCACACCTAATTTTATACTCCCATCCCATTTTAATTGTCTCATATTTGAAACATTTGTATTTTTTAAAGAACTTTCTATATAAGGCTAGTACTATATGTGATCTCATCCATTTTCAACACACTTTATGTTACTATGAATGAGACAACTATTTTGAGAAAATTCCAAAATCCATATAAGATAAATAAATTAAGACAGAGAAAGTATTATTGTTTTAAATCACGAGAATCCATCAGGTCCAATTTTTATTATAAATAACATCTCACCTTTCTCATTTTCACACTTCTATTCATTGTCAAATCAAGGATTTCACTCTCTACCCAAGCTAGTTTCATTCCTCATTTCTTCAATTCCTTTAGCTCTAAAAACCTAGGCTTTGGCCTAAATTTCACAGATCCATACGTTAAGAGCTTTCTAGATTCATATATCTACAAGTGTTGTATGTTTTTTCCCAGATTAAATTTTTAAGCCTTAATGTCTGTAAATTTTTATAGTTGAATGTTATATTTCACATTTAATGCATCCTTTATTACGTTTTTTAATGGTTTTTTTATACTTGGAATGGATTAATTATGTTCTAATATTTAGCTTAGTAGTTCTTATAATGTTTACTAATTTATTTTCAGTCATTTGATATTTATTATTAATTTTCTATCTGAAATTAGTATAAAAGTGTGGAAAAATTATGTAAATTAATTTCTGTTCCCCTTGGTGTGTACACAGTTATTCTTTGTTGAACTTTTCATTTTTATGCATTTCATTATATATTTATATTTTTTAATCTGAAAGTACATTTCGTGTGTTAAAAATAAGAAAAAATGGCTAAAGTTAAAAAAATTATGTGAAAAAATTATTTGAACTACCCATTGCTGTGTACATTGCTCATCTCTGTTAAAATTTTCACTTCTTTGCATTTTGATAATTTATTTTAATTCGTAATCCAAAATTAGCTTAGATTTGTAACAAATAGAATAAAATGGCTAAAGTGAAAAAATTAGTTTATGTTCCCCTTGCTGTGTACACTGTTATTCTCTGTTTTTTTTTTAAGCTTTTTGGGGAATCCAGAATTTTCTTTCACAACCTTCTCCCAATCCTTTACCAGTGTTAAATCATTTGAAAGAGGTTTTCTAGTCCCTTTCTAACTTGAAACGTAGGTTTTAAACTTGGACTATATTTAAGATGCAATTAGGTGCTTCAATTCAGTTGATCTCAAGTCAATTTTATAAGATTTGTTTGTTTTTCTAAATCTCTACTTTTATTAGATCAAGGATATCTATCCTTTTTAGATATTCTTAACAAGAGATGTTTGTTGTAAATATTAAAATGTCTATATTTGTAAAATGTTTATTCTTTATGTACATTTGTAAATGAACTTTAGAGTAATAGCACCAAAGACGACATGGAGTTTTGTGATCGGGTGAATTGCAATTTTTTGCGAGAAAATGATGACATGGAAGTACCCATCTGGAAGAACATATATCCGAGAAGACGGGTAATGTTGCTATTTGCAAGAACGCGTAATCGCAAGCACAACGTATTTGTCGCGAGATGCTCCACTCTAATGTTGTGAAGAGAAGAATAAGAACTGAAAGAGATGAGACTGCAATTGGGCATATCATGGAGGACGTTTGGAGTAAGGAATGATGGATATAATAGGAGTCATGGTTCCCAATGAACGGGCGGCTTGTTTCGAAAATGTAAAAAAATAGTTTATTATGTTATGTCATTTTTGTTTGTAAATTATTTTTCTTATTTGAACTAATTGTGTTTGTGGCTGTTACAGTTTCTCTTGTACGAGTCGCAGCAGGGATCATTTGCTGATGCAGCAGCTGGTATTACGCTGACTAAGACAGCCAAGATGAGCCGAGCCTAGTGGTGGACATGGTTTGGATCATTGCACCTGTGTTGAGGAAGTACGTAATTAAGTTGTTGAGTCAGACAAGCAATGTTTCTAATTACGAGTGAAATTGGTCAACATTCAAATATGTTCAAAATAAGCTATGAAATAGGTTGTCATCAAAATGACTTAATAATTTGGTGTACCTCCACTGCAACCATCGGCTTCGGGCAAGGAATCTAAAGAGGTATACGGAGCTAACGCGTACTAACCACAATGAATTCTTCGGCCCCATTGATTTCGAACATCTATTCATATACGAAGATCCATTGAATGAATGGGTCGAAGAGCGTGAAGACCCAGTCCTCCACGATCTCGTTACATCATTTCTAGACAAAGATATCGTGATTGGAGAACTTGAAGACGATGAGGAAGACACATATAATGACGTTCGTCACCATTCAGTTAGTGGGCCTCGGGCCATAGCTCCGTCCAGACGATGGGACTGTAATCAAACAAGTAACGAGATGGTACTAAGCCGCCATTCTATTATTGAGCGGCCTTTTGGCGAAGCGGGAGAGGGCCACCTCAGCACAGAGAGAGAGAAAATCGATAATTGCCAGCAATCAACCACCAAGCCATCAAAACCATGGTTTTGCTGCGACCATGATTCTATCAGTGATAACAGTTCTGGTCGTTCGGACAAATACCCATAGGATATTGGGGTGGTTATGCTATGAAAACATAGACATGGACTCTCTATTGGTCCATGTCCATTTCTGATCAGCAATCATGCCAAAGTTCTGGAAGTTGGCAATCTGTAACCTTCACCATCTCCATCCGAGCACATGTCGGCTGAGGAGCAATTTCTGGATGAGACATAAGCGAGGTTTTATTTTAGGTAGCACTTACACACACCCGGAAATTCTGCCTCTACACACTCGAAATCGGATTTTCGTGGCAAATTACCATTTTACCCCTGCGCTTCCAAACATTCGAATGAATGCCTAGTTTATTTTCTCATTCATTCGAATGACTGGGCTGAACAGTATCCTGTGTTACTGTTCAGCCCAGTCATTCGAATGAACGTTCATTCGTATACGTGTCGAATGAATGCCCAGTTCATTTTGGCATTCATTCGAATGAATGCCAAAACGAACTGGGCATTCATTCGAATGATTGGGCTGAACAGTAATACGGAATACTGTTCAGCCCATTCATTCGATTCATTCGTATAGACAACATTCATTCAAATGAATCAACTGATTCATTCGAATGAATGCCTTCAAATGTGCATTCATTCGAATGAATCAGCTGATTCATTCGAATGAATGTAACAGAGAGAAACTGGGAATGATAGTCCCTCTGGTTCAACTGATTCATTCGAATGAATGCACGTTTTCAAGGCATTCATTCGAATGAATGGGCTGATTCATTCGAATGAATGCGAACTTAATATATACGAACCGATGATTTATTCGATCAACACAGAACCCTAACCTTCTTCCCTCATTCGCCGTCACTCGTTTGGAAACCCTAAATCGAAGCTCTCCCTCCCCCTTTCACTCTCTGGCTCCGGCTCCGGCTCTGGCTGTGTCTCCCTCATTCTCAGCTCTCCCTTTCCTCATCCTAAGCTCGCCCGTCCCTCATTCGCACGTCACTCTCCCGAGCCCGTCCCTCATTCATTCGAATCACACCCCACTCATTCGAATCACACCCCCTTTCATTCAAATCACCCCCTTTCATTCAAATCACACCCCCTATCATTCGAATCACCCCCATTTCATTCGAATCACACCCCATTCTCCCTCTTTCTTCCTTTCTTTAAAAAAAAAACCCTGTAACCCATGGCATCGTCGAAAAGGAAAGCAACCTCAACAAGGGGAGAGAAAAAATAAAAGAAGGACAGGGCATTCGACCCCAACTATTTCGTATCTTCGGAAGCCGTGACCATGTACAAAGAGGATTTCTCCACACGGTCCTATATATTTGGTAAAATCGTGGACCTTTCGTTTTTCACACAATTTGGCTTGAAAGTTGAATCTTATTTTGAAAAAATGGGTTGGGGGTCTTTCTTGGCATTAAAATGTGATATGTATCCTATATTAGTTAAAGAATTTTATGCCAATGTAGAAAGAATTGATAATGACTCGGTTAAAACATCTGTCCGAGGGCAAGAAATTGTTGTTACACGGGAAAGGTTAGACGTCATATATAATTTCCCCAAAGATGCCATTAGAAAGTACGACAGTCGTACATAGCCCACTGATGTTAAGGGCTTTGATGTTTTGGTAGCCCTGAACGAAATCTGTGGGAGGACAGATATTATAGAGAAGAAGACCCCCCTCTGACGAACTTGACATTAGAAGCACGAATCATCCACCACATAGTTGTCAACTGTATTTGCCCTAAAAAAGGGCATACTATTGTGACATGGTTCAATGTCTTTTTGATTTGGTGCATCATGAATGGGAAACAAATCTCCATCTCCCATATCATCATTAGTCACATGCGCGCCTGCCGGAAGACCAGAAGATGTAGTCTTCCGTACGATCTTTTTCTATGTTCATTTTTTGAAGAACGCGGAATCCCTCTTCCCCCCGATGATAAAGTTTGTTTAGACCGATTTGATTATTTTAATGATTCAACTTTGAAGAAGATGGGATTCCAACTCGACACTGTGAGTACGAAATGGGTACCCAAAGTTGTCGAGGCACTTCAACTTGAGCCACCTCCACCACCTGAGCCATCTGAGGCGCATGAGGCACGCGAGTCACGCCAGGCAGGGACTCCTCCTCAAGAAGGATCAACTGAAATCAACACGCAACAGATTCTTGATAACATCTCTTCTTTGGAGGAGAAAATGGATTAGTGATATGATCAGGTTTCTGCAAGGTTGGATGTGATGCAGAATCAGATTATAGATACTTTGAGGTTGGCAGTGCTTATAACACAAGAGAGGGGGATAACAGCAGCATTAGGAGCAGAAGCAGATGAGAGTTTACGAGCAAGGGTATCTAAGGAATATGCAGGAGCTAGTTTTGCCCATATTCGTCCATTTGGATCAGCAGCTTTAGCTTTAGGAGCAACATCTGGCACCTCTGCTCGACCATTTCGATCAGCAGCAGTATCTGGCACTCCTGTTCGTCCATCTGGATCAGCTGCTTCAGCTTCAGGAGCAGGATCTGGCACCCCTGCTTGTCCATCTAGAGCAGGTGTTTCAGCTTTAGGAACAGGTTTTGGCATCCCCTGGTCGTCCATTTGGAGCAGTTTTAGGCCCCCCAGTTCGGTCGAGTGGATTAGTAGCTTCTGGTCACTCTGCTCGTCAAACTGGATTAGCAACAGCTTCTGGCCCCCGTGCTTCTCCGACTGGAGTTGCAGCTGCTACTGGCCCCCGTTTTGTTCTGAGTCCAGCACCAGCAGTTTCTCGCCCCCGTCCTCGTCAGACTGCAGTTATTCCATATGTACCTCCAGTTCATGCACCTCCTGTTGCACCTCCTGCTGCACCACCTGCTGCACCTCCTGCTGCACCTCCTAATGCACCACCTGCTGCACCTCCTGCTGCACCCTCATGCTGCACCACCTGCTACACATCCTGTTGCAACTCCTACACCTCTTGCTGCACCTGCTGCGCCACCTGTTGCACCTCCTGATGCACCTCCTGCTGCACCTCCTGATACACCTCCTGCTGCTTCACCTGCCTCACCTTCTACCTCTGATCCGGATATTATTTGTCTTTGATGTACTATTGATTTTCTTTTTATTGACATGTAAAAGAGATGTAAATTTCATATTTGGAATGAACATGTTATATTATTTATCTCCTGCTTATTGTGAATTGGGTCGTTACTTTAAACATGTTATTTTGAACTGAAGTAGCATTTAAATCTTATATTTCATTTGATTTTCATACTCTGCATAAATCAACTTCAATTTCCACTTAAAATGAATACATTCAAGCTGACAAGAGCATTCCTAACTTAAATATCAGAATAAGTCTACTTCAATCGGAAGCCGTTCAAGACCATGTTTAATATACAGGAGAGTACACTCAAGAGCATTCTTAACTTAAAATGAATACATTGACACTCCTATATTCACTTCATTGATTCCACCACTGTATGAAATCGTCATTATCTCTAAGATCAGCAGACCATTGGATAACATTTAAAAAAATCACATTAGAACATATAGAAAAGTTATATGTCGATTGGTAAATACATATAAACTCTTTAAGGAATGAACTTACTTCGGTCATTTCTGTAGAGTTATATGTTGAATCGTCACCAAAGTTGTAAGATCCACTATCCTGTAGAAAACTCGCTGTTTCTGATTCATGGAAATCACCTACAATATAATCAGCATTTAAATCTACACTCTTAGATGCCTGTGAAGAAGGTGACCTATTTGGACAAGTTCTCCTCGTATGACCAGTATTTTTGCATAACCCACCTCTTCTTCCATTTAGTTGACTTTCTACAATCTCAAATACAGAAGGATTTCGACGTGTAGATGTTTGGCCCTGTGATGAATTCCTCGAACCTGGATGACGTCCTCTAGAATATTGCATTATAGGATCATTGACTGGCTTATCATGGATGGCATGATTTTGAAGATGATTTAGGAGCATCTCTTGATCATACAAAGACAAATGTCCATATTTGTTCTTAATACCTTCAAAGTGTACATCTAATACATCCTCAGGGATCCTCCTTTCAATCCTCAAGTCGTCCAATGAGATTAAGTCGATTCTCCATTGTGGGTGTATGTTATCCAAATGTAATTTGTCCATCAATTGCATTTTGTGCGCACACGGTAGGCCCATTGAAGCTGTAAACTCTTCCGTACAAATGCGTGAAAATGATCGGTTCATAAGCATATCATATTGGTTGTAAACCTCATTCATTACGAAATGAGAAATTTTGCCGTTCAATTCATCAAAAAAAAAGAATAGACACATCACATGCAAACTAAATATTCTCATCCTCAAGTTGAATCTTGAACTCTTCAAATTGATTTTCAATGACATGGGCTATCTTTTTTTGGACAACATCTAGATCACCTATAGATGTAGATATATAACTTTTCAGAATAGCATGTGCACCCTCAACTCTTGAAGTACCTCGATTATTAAAATGTAAACTCCATCCGATCCATGCTTTAACGAATTGTTTTCTATGTGGGATCCACGTCCTTGTTAAGTAGTTCACTGCCTACGAATCATCTCTAAAATTTTGTTTGAATGCCTCAAACGCTGTATTGAATGCTTCTTCAGTTGGGGACTCAATCAGGTCATTCCATTCGGTAAAAAATGCATTCCAGTTTTCGATTTTCTTAAACAAAGGTTTACAACGAGCGACAATATTCTTCTTGATATGCCAAGAACATAAAATATGTACAGCATTAGAGAACTCCAAATCAATGGCATTCTTTAACGCCAATTCCCTATCAGTCAAAAGAACTTGTCGATCATGCTGCACTTCGAAGACCTTTTTAAACATCTGTAATGCCCATACATAATCTTCAAATTTCTCATTTCTTAGAAATGCAAAGTATGAGCAGAAATTCTTATTGAAACTTGTCACACCAACGATATGAAGCAATGGCATATGATATCTGTTGGTTTTGTACGTGCAATCCATCAGAAACACATTATGGTAGCTCTCGGTAAGAAAAATTGTCTTCGAATGTGCGAAAAAGAGATGGGATAGATGACCATCACTATCATAGTCAAGAAAGTTTGATAACCACCTTCTTGAAGATCTTCTATCAAAGCTTCAATTGTACTTCGACCCCTTACTTGCTCTTTCCGAAGCGCAGAACAAAAGTTGTACAAATCAGCCACTGATATTCCAATATCTGGATTTTGATTTCTAAGGGTCGTCAAAATTTGCCGTGGTGGTATATTGTTACTCCTCATTTCAATGATCATTCTTTTCTCAGAATCTGAAAAACATTTTCCACTTGGATGACCTAATAATACATCCGATATATCATGATTGTGTTCCAAATTCTTTACGGTCAACTTCCATGACCCATCAATAATCTGTTTTCCTTTAACTTCAAAAGGACAATTACATCAGCGAGAGTATGCTTTCCTCTTTCTGTCATCATCATCCAAGCTAACCGTGCTGCGGTATTTACCTCCTCTATTGCAGTCAAGGACTAATTTATTTTCCTTATTACATGATCTCTTTATCGTACATACAAATCCTTATTCAAGACTTATATTCTTAACATAATTTATAAGGTCCTCACGACTTTCAAAACATCCCTCAACAAACTCCATGCCACTTGAGGATTTAAACCTACCTCTAAAACACTAATAATAATGATTTTTAGAAAAAAACTGAGATAGGAGTTATCTTCGATTCGACATACGAGATCCAGACATTAGTTTGAGAGAGATAACTTTGACCCGAGGTAAGAGATTCAGAGAGTGTGTTGAAAATGGAGTTTGAAAATGGGACTGAGAGGTTTAAGGGTTTGGGATTTAAAAGGGGTTCAATGTTTTTGGATTAAAAAGGGGGTTGAAAATGGGGTTTTAGGGATAAGTCTTTGAAAAAGGTGGTTTAAAATGGGGTATAATTGAAATGGGGTTCAACAGTTTGGGATTGAAAAGAGAGTTGAAAAGGGGTTGAAAATGAGGTTGTATGGAGAAGTCTTTGTAAAAGGGGTTTAAGGGTGAAAAGTGGGTGTTGAAAATGGTGTTTAAGTTTTAAGGAAGAAGGGATTGAGAAAGGGGTTCAAGGGAGAAGGGAGAGGGAGAGGGAAACGAAGGTTTAGGGTTTTGAATGGAATGAAACGAGTGGAATTTCATAGATCGATCAAATGTGTGTTTATATATAAGTTCCATTCATTCGAATGAATCAGCTGATTCATTCGAATGAATACACGTTTTCAAGGCATTCATTCGAATGAATCAACCCATTCATTCGAATGAATGCCTTGAAAACGTGCATTCATTCGAATGAATGGGCTGATTCATTTGAATGAATTTATCAGAGACAACCTGAGAATGACAGTCAAGGCATTCATCCTTGAAAACGTGCATTCATTCGAATGAATGGACTGATTCATTCGAATGAATGTATTAGATACAGCTTGAGAATGACAGTCCAGTCATTCATTCGAATGAATCAGCCCATTCATTCGAATGAATGCCTTGAAAACGTGCATTCATTCGAATGAATGGGTTGATTCATTCGAATGAATGCCTGGACTGTCATTCTCAGGCTGTCTCTGATACATTCATTCGAATGAATCACCTGATTCATTCGAATGAATGCCTTCAAACGTGCATTCATTCGAATGAATCAGTTGAACCAGAGGGACTGTCATTCCCAGTTTCTCTCTGATACATTCATTCGAATGAATCAGCTGATCCATTCGAATGAATGCACATTTGAAGGCATTCATTCGAATGAATTACTTGATTCATTCGAATGAATGCTGTGTATACGAATGAATCGAATGAATGGGCTGAACAGTATTCCGTGTTACTGTTCAGCCCAATCATTCGAATGAATGCCCAGTTCGTTTTGGCATTCATTCGAATGAATGAATTCATCGAATGAATGCCAAAATGAACTGAGCATTCATTCAAATGAATCTATCAACGTATACGAATGAACGTTCATTTGAATGAATGGGCTGAACAGTATCCCATGTTACTGTTCAGCCCAGTCATTCGAATGAATAAGAAAATGAACTGGGCATTCATTTGAATGAATCCATTCATTCGAATGAATACTAAAATGAACTGGGCATTCATGTGTATGAATGGATTCATTCGAATGAATGCCAAAATGAACTGGGCATTCATTCGAATGATTGGAAACTCAGGGGTAAAATGGTAATTTGCAACGAAAATCTGGTTTCGGGTGTGTAGAGGCAGGATTTCCGAGTGTGTAAGTGCTCCCTTATTTTAACGTCCTTGGTTACCCGTTTGAAGAACATTCATGTTGATTTTCATTTATTGTAAAAAGAACAATTTTTATTACATTAAATATGAAATTAGAATACATTTTAGCACAATCTGTTTAAATATTTGAGTGTGTAATATACATTTGAGTGCTAATCAGTTTAATAACTAAGTTAAAAAAATTATCATAATATTTCTACAATTTTTTCTAATAATTCTATAACTTTTTTTAAAATTTTCCATCATTACATTCGATTGGCGATAGACTTTAACAATTATCTAGACTCAAATTGCGACTCAATTCATTAAGAAGAACCTATTGACATTGCTTTGTTTAAAGTTTAAATGGAATTATATGAATTTATACTTTTATTAATTGAATTATAAAAAGATTGCTTGAATCTATATTACAAATAAATATGTGAAAACCTAAAAAACGTGGAAATTAAAATGCATAAATGAGCAAATGGGCACGTATCAATATTAACTATATTTTAATTAAAACAAGGCTACAAAATAGACATATTAAATGTTTCAGTAAAATAAAACCCTACACTTGATAAACAAACTTGCCTTTGCTCTAGTTTTCATAACTATAATTAGAAAGGAGTTTTTTGAATTTAATTCTTTTTCGCCTGTTTCAGTGAGATAATTTAATAGACTATCAGATTATTTTTTCCACTTCAAAGTTCAATAAATTTATACATGTCGGCTTTAAAAAGAAAAAAAAAAAAGCATTTCAAATATTAGGTGTTCCTTAGCTTGATAGATGTTATTTTGAAAGGATAGATTAATTGAAATTCACCTTAGGGTAAATGGATCATACAAGGTCAAAATATCGGTTGATTACGTATCGACCGATAGATATCAATTTTTTGAAGGCCGATATGTATCGGTTGATAGGATACATATCGACCATACATTTATAGTATTGGCGATATCGACTGGGATATCCACCATAATATCGGCGGGGAAAATGATTTTTGAAATATCGGCCAGTTGTTGACTGACTAGAGGTTCTGTACAAGCCTCTCCTCCATGATTTTCTCTCACAATTCCACTCCAAGTTAATCTCTTCTCCTAAATCCACTTTGCTTCAATGGACATTCACCGTGCCACCTTTGCATTACACGGCATTTGAATTATTTTCCTTTGGCTCACACGATTTGGATTTGGAGTTGGGAATTGGGAATTTGGAGAGTCGGTGGGCCCCACTTGTGTTGTGTTGTAAAATTTACCACATTTACAATTTATAAATAATTTTTAAAAATATTATCATAATTCAAACTCTCATATGTGGATTTGAATTATAATAATTTACGAAGAATTCTAAAATAGGTGGTAAAAAATTACAAATTTTCCAATTTTGACAATGTGGCCCACTTTCTGCAATTTTTTTCCAATTTATTCCAATTTCTTGTATTTTCCAGAATATACTGCAAAACTCAAAAATAACATTAAACATATCTAATATTTATAAAATAAGAACTAATTAATCTAATATTAAAGGATAAAAAGGTAATTTAATCAGTGTTTATCACTACCTCTTACCCTTCTCATTTTCAAACCTTCATTTACTTCTAAACGACCGTTCTCACTCTTTCTCTTCCTAAACAAATTTCTTTTCTCATTTCTTGCTTTCATTTAGCTCTAAAAAACTTGGCTTTTGGCTAAAATTCAACGATCCATACAGTTTAAGGTTTTCTTCTTTGACAAATCTACGAGTATTGTATGTTTTTTCCAAGATTAAGTTTTGAAGCCTTCATATCTGAATCTAAAATTGATGAAAGCCAAATTTCATATTTTGGTGCATTTAATGTATTTTTATTTCAAATTTATAATGCTTTCTTTTAACTTTGAAATGTTTAATTGTCTCTTAACATGATAGAGGTTATTATAATGTTTAGACAATTATTTTCATGCATTTACAATTTTTTATTTTTTTACCCGAATTTATGATATATTTGTGATTATTCGGAAAAAATACCTAAACATAGAAAAAGTATGTAATTTTTTTAGTTAATGTCATGTATTTTTTATTTTGTTTATTTTTTATCCGAAATGAACTCATATTTGTTAAAAATCGTATATAACGGATAAGCTTAGAAAAAAATATGTAAATTTTTTAAATTACGTGTTACTTGATGTGTCCATTTTATGTTTATCTTAAACATATTTATATCATTCATTTTCATATATTTTTTATCCGAAAGTACCTTATATTTTTTTTAAAATTATGAAAAATGCCTAAATTTAAAACAAAATTGGAAAGTTAATCTTCGGTAGCCTTTGTTATGACCCTTGTTACTTTCTGTTAAAAATTACATTATCATATTTTATTTTTATTTTTCATTTGAATGTACATTATATTTGTTAAAATTAAAAAAAAATGCCTAAAGTTAAAAAAAAAAAGGTTTCAATAGCCCTTATTGTGACCCTTATTACTTTCTATTAAAAATTACATTTTCAAGCATTTTCGTATTTATTTCTATTTTTTATTCGATTGTACCTTATATTTGTTAAAATTATAAAAATGCCTAAAGTTATAAAAAGAAATGAAAAAATAATTTTCAGAAGCCCTTGCGGTGACCCTTGTTACTTGCTGTTAAAAATTACATTTTCATGCATTTTCATATTTTATTTTTATTTTTTATCCAAATCTAACTTATATTTGTTAAAATTCTTAAAAAAATGCATAAAGATATAAACAAAAAGTGAAAAAATCGCATTCTTTACCCCTTGCCATGAACTTGTTATTTGATTTTTATTTTTATCTGAATATATCTTATATTTGTTAAAATTATAAAAAATGCCTAAAGTTAAAAAAAAAAAGGGTGAAATTTTTATCTTGATTACTACTCGCTGTGACCCTTGTTAGTTGCTGGCAAAAACTTGATTTTAATGCATTTTCACATATTTGTTTAAAAAAAAAATTCATCCGATTCTAATTTACATTTGTTAAAATTCTAAAAAAAAAAACCAAACCAAAAAAACTCCTGAAAATTTTATCTTGATTACTACTCGCTGTGACCCTTACTAGTTTCTTTAAAATTTAATTTTAATGAATTTTCATTTTTTATTTTTTATTTGAATGTAACTTATTCTTTTTGAATTCTAAAAAAATGACTAAATTAAAAAAAAAATGAAAATGTTATCTTGATCAATACTTGCTATGACCTTGTTACTTTCTATTAAAAATTATATTTTAATTCATTCTAATATTATATATATATATATGTACATATATATACATATATATATATATATGTACATATATATATATATATGTATATATATATGTACATATATATATATATATGTATATATATATGTACATATATATATATATATGTATATATATATGTACATATATATATATATATATATACATATATATATATATGTACATATATATATATATGTATATATATATATATATATATATGTATGTATATATATATATATATGTATGTATATATATATATATATATATTTGTATCCGAATCTAAATTACCTATGTTAAAATTATTAAAAAATGAAAAAGTTAAAAATAACTGAAAAATTAATTTTCAGTTGCCCTTGATGTGTTCCTTTTTACTTGCTGTTAAAAATTACATTTTTATAAATTTTCTAATTTTTATTTTATTTTTTAATCTAAATCTATCATATATTTGTTAAAATTATTAAAAAGTGCATCAAGTTAGAAAGAAAAAGTGAAAAAAACTAAATTCAGTAGCCCTTGCTATGACGTTGTTACCTTATGTTAAGAATTTTAATTTCCTGCATTTTCTTATTTTGTTTATATTTTTTATTTGAATTTACCTTATATTTGTTAAATTATAAGAAAATGCCTAAAGTTAAACAAAAATGTGAAAAATTTATCGTGATTACTACTTGCTATGACCTTTTTATTTTCTATTAAAAATTACATTTTAATACATATATATATATATATATATATATATATATATATATATATATATATATATATATTTGTATCCGAATCTAAATTACCTTTCTTAAAAGTATTAAAAAATGCAACAAGTAAAAAATAACTGAAAAATTAATTTTTAGTTGCCCTTGCTAAGACCTTTTTTTTACTTGCTGTTAAAAATTACATTTTCATGCATTTTCTGGTTTTATTTTTATTTTTTAATCTAAATCTAACTTATATTTGTTAAAATTATTAACAAGTGCATTAAGTTCTAAAGAAAAACTGACAAAAAAAAAATCAGTAGCCCTTGCTATGACCCTTGTGACCTTCTGTTAAGAATTTCATTATCCTGCATTTTCTTATATTATTTATACTTGTTAAAATATAAAAAAAATTGCCTAAAGTTGAACAAAAAAGTTAAAATTTTATCTTGATTACTACTCGTGGTGGCCCTTGTTAGTTGCTGGAAAAAAATTGATTTTAATGCATTTTCAAATATTTGTTTAATTTTTTATCCGAATCTATGTTATATTTTTTAAAATTTTAAAAAAATGACAATGCTGGAAAAAAAGTTGAAAATTTTATCTTGATTACTACTTGTTGTGACCGTTGTTATTTTCCGTCAAAAATTTCATTTTAATGAATTTTCATATATTTTTTAACTTTTTATTTGAATGTAACTTATATTTGTTAAAATTCTAAAAAAATGACTAAATTAAAAAAAAAAAAACTGAAAATTTTATCTTGATTACTACCTGTTGTGAGCCTTGTTAGTTTCATTCAAAATTTTCATTTTAATGCTTTTTCAAAAAAAATTAATTTTTAATCCAAATGTAAATTATATGAAAGTTCCCTGTCCTAGAACAAGATTGGTCCTTAGAGGGGGGTGAATAGGACAATGGTCGATTTTTATGGTCTACAAATTTCTTGATTACTGAAAACAAATGTAGCGGATAACAAGATAAATCAAGTGTTGTGTGATAGAAGAGTGTGAAGATATGAAGCAATCACAACAATAAGTCAAACACCTGATATATAGTGGTTCGAAGTAAACCCCTCCTACATCCACTTTGGACTCACCCAACCTTGGGTTATCTCAAATTCACTAGGCAAGGAAATTACGCCATCACAATAGAGTAAGAATTTCACCTACACAATCCCACCTAATTTTGAAAGGTTAAACCACCTTGGTCTAATCCTTATCCTTCTATTTTTTATATTAGTTCAAGCTCCTTACTTTAATCCATTTCACAAGATGATGTTTGAATTTTAAATACAAGAAGAAGCACTTGCCTTTGTAGCTCAAATCTGATGAAGATGTGCTTTTTGAAAAGTTTTTCCAACTTGATGTCCTTGATGATGAAGATGTGCCAATGTATAAGCAACCACAATTTTGGGGAGAAGGTTCTATGATTTAAGATTTGCCAATGCTATCCTAGACTTGTTTTTTTCTCTCTCAATCTCAATCAAATGTTTGATTGGATTTCAAATGATTCACCAATGTATAGTGTTTAGAGAGGGATTCGGAGTGGTTAGGATTATTTGGAAATGCCTTAAGATTTTCCTATTCAAAGCTCTCTGTCATTTCTCCAAAATCTGGACTTTAAATAGGCATCAAGAACTTTTCCCAACATTTAATCGATGATGGGTCGTGGCTTATCAAAATGCCTTCCAACAATATGATCGTTGAGAATTTAATGCATTTGCAATGGATACATAACAGTCACTCATGATGGGTCGTGCCACACGATGGGCGCCAAACCACTTGGCAATGGGTCGTCATCAACGAGTGGATCGTCCTGAGAGCACCTATTGTACGTTTTACATTTATACTCGCAAGCGCACGAATCATTTAATAGTATAACATATGAGTGCGAGATCGATCCCACAAGGAACATACAAAGTATATGCAAAAGCAAATACATGAAATTGAAATTATGTGGTTTAAGAAAATAAATCTTGGAAATAATCTAAACATGAAAATCAAGATTCTAATATTTAGAAATATAACATCAGTTTAGAAACTCTCTAAATTTATAGAACAAGTCCAAACATGGAAACATCATCTAAAATTAGAATTTAACCATTATGGAAACTAACTTTATGAAAACTCCAATTTATCCAAATTAAATTCTAAAATCCAATTAAGATGGTAGGACACTAATTTCGAAATTACAAATGACCTCCCTTCAATTTGAAAGAACAAAATTAAGATGCAAATAAAATAATTTCAACATAATTCCATCTTTATAAAAGAATTGAATAAAATAAAATAAATACAAAAATAAAATAAATACATATGTACAAGTGGACAGAGTCAAGTATTCAAGCATGCATTGTATCACATATTTTAAATAAAATAAATTCACGACCTAGACTACGGAATTCACATAAAAATCCAAATCCATTCAAGTCTTTCATCAAATTTAGTTCTCTAATTAATTGAACCTTAAATCTTAGATTAATCATTTTATTTCTTCGATCTTAAATGTAGCTGTTCAAAAAGAACCTTAGTCTTAGATTAGCAATGTTAATCAAAGATCTAAAATATGGCTGTCCAAATTAAATTACCAAGAAAGGAGTCAAGAACAAAAAAGAATTAAATCATTAAATTTATTGATGAGAAAAAATAAAGAATTACAAAACGAGGAATTCAATTTGAAAGTAAAAGAATTACAATGTTGAAATTAAAAATCCACCAACCTAAATCTCTTGTGAAATTTGAACTCTGCACATTAAATTATTGATTCTCTCCTCTCCTTATTTCAATGTCAACTTTATCCTTGCTCTGGTCGATTTTTCCTCTAACCCCTGGCATCTATTTACAGTGTAGAGAGGAGGTGGAAGAGAAGAGAAAAACCAATGTGAGCGAATTTTGGAGGATTTTTCTCCATGATTTTCGAAATTTGGGTTGGTTTGGTAAGTTTGTGCAAATCCCATTTGTTTTCACTGAGGCCAACTTACAGCTTGACTTTGATCTACTAAACGTTTGAATCACGAAAAGTTTGTGAGAATATAATTTCGTAGACCTTGGAGTCTTCTTTCTAACGCAATAAAAATCAATGCAATCGGATATTAGAGTTAAAAGTTATGACCAAAATACTAAAGTTGTATCAAAATATTTCTTCTAAGATTTCTCCCAAAAATTTCTCATAAACTTTCTCCATAATTCTCTCCTTGATGCAAATTTAGCAGTGTTCCAATCCTGGACACATGGCACTTGCAGGGCCCACCTTCTCTTGAACTTGTATTTGGATTGCAGACTTGGACTTTAATTGGGCTTGGACTTCCATCAAGTATGGACTTTAGGCTTTGGCTCATGAACTTCACATGTAGGCTTTGACTTCAAACTGGAGTAGTGGGCACTTTCACCTAGTGTTGTGAATTTACCACTTTTATAATACAAATCGAAAGATTAATTATCATAATCCAAACTCTTATAGTTGGATTTGAATTAAGATAATTTTACAATAAGTTCTCAAAATTAGTGGTAAATTACACACACTTTCCAAAAGTAACAATTATGGCCCACTTTCATCACTTCTCTGCAATTTAATTCTTTTTTCTTGTATTTCTCAAAAATAATCTACAAAACTCACAAACAACATTAAACATATTTATTACTCACAAAATAAAAACTAACTGATCCAATTATCAAGGGTAAAATAGTCATTTTACAGTTTTCATCAGCAATCCAATAAGACTATTTTTCCAACTAGAACATGTATTTTTCCAGGCGATGGGTCGTGAACCACGATACGTCGTCCATGTCTCTGGTGATGGGTTGTGGGCCAGTTTTCAGCAAAAACGCTCTCTACTAAAATGACCATATCTGAGGTTCCCGAACTCGGAATTGAGTGTTCTTGGGCTCTATGAAAAGCTCTTTCAATTCTCTATCCAACCATAATAGTTTTAATAGTTTATTACATCATTTGATAGATTGAAAGAACCTTACAAGAGATGACATTTTGACAACCCAGATTTTTCCAAGATAAGTTCAAGTATTTTGAGGCTTTGTCCATTTTCTCTAGGCTTGGTCTAATTTTACCAATATGAGTTCTAAGCCTAGTCAATGTCTTCCTTGGTGTGTTGTGTCCACCTTAGAGTCATCCATGGCCAATTGACCTTTTGTGATTACCATACACTTGGTGATGCTTTGAATCATGCACTTGATCTTCCAATGCTTTCCTCTTGATTCAATCTTCACCATTCTTGAGCCTTGATCCATTATCTTCAATCTTCCAAGGCAATGCTCTTCTAGGTCACGGAATTGACAACAAAGCGACTCGGTCAAACCGGAGCACTAACATTATATTTGTTAAAATTCTAAAAAAAAATTACTAAACTTAAAAAAACTAAAAATTTTATCTTGATTACTACTTGTTGTGACCCTTGTAGTTTTTGTCAAAAGTTTCATTTTAGTTTTCAATGGTCTGCACCTCAGTAATAAGGCTCTAAGGGATTTCTTCTATGAATCATGTCAATTGGCAAAATCTCACAAACTATTTTTCTCAATGTTTGGCTTTGTTGTTGCTAAACCTTTGGAATTTATCTATACAAATTTGTGGGGACCAGCTTCTATTTATTCTTCTAATGGTTATCAATATTGTATTACTTTCTTGGAAGTTCATATTCCCTATTTATGGTTTATTTCTTTTCCTTGCAAATCTGATGCATTATCGGTTTTTGTTTCTTTTAAAGTTCAAGTTGAAACCCAGTTTGAGATAAAAATTAAGTCTTTCCAATCAAAGGGCGGGGGCAAATTCACTAGCAAGGCGTTTAAAAAATTTCTTAGTACACATTCCATTACCCAACGTCTTTCATGTCCTCGTACACTTAAACAAAATGGTTCTATATGAAAGAAAACATCATCATTATTTTGAAATTGACTTTATCACTAGTGGCTTGCTCTAGAGTCCCATCCATTCATTAGGATCATACTTGTCAAGTTGTTGCATATTTGATTAATTGTCTGCCGTCTTCCACTATCATTCGACAATCAATTTTTGAGCAACTCTTTTTATCAACAAACCAAATTATGGCCCTCACCGTTCATTTGTTTGTTCATATTTCCCCGAGCTTTGAACATATATAAAATGAAAACTTGAATTCCGGTCATTACCCTGTGTTTTTCTAGGTTATGCTAATGGATTCCATGGTTATTAGTGTTTGCAAGTACCCACTGGACTTATCTTTGTGTCTTGACATGCTATGTGTAATGAGCTTGTTAAAAAAAAGTTTGTCTGATTACAAATTACTCTGAATTAAAAATTTTGAAGGTAGTCTGACCCAAGGGTAAAAATCATTCAAGCTGATATTGATATCCAAATATCGGCCGATATATCGGTGATATTTTTCTCTCATCTGATTTTCTTTTTTTGGAAATTTTTTGAAAAAAATGGCAGAAAATTTAGAAAATTATGGACTTCATGGATATTTTTTTTTTTTATTAAATATCAGTCATTTACATGTTCAAATATTATTTTGAAGTTACAATATTGAGAATTTCAAAAAATATTAATAAGATGATGAAAAATTACAAAAAAATTGTAGAAAAGTTAGAAAAAGAGTATACACATATTTTGATTATTTATTGACTTAGTTAATGAGTGTTCTTTTTAAGTTACAAATATAGATTTTAAAAATTAATTAATTAAATGATGAAAATTACAAAAAATTATGAAATGTTTTGCTAATTTATTAAACCGATAACCACTGAAACCGAAATAATATAGTCGAATATTCAAATAGATTGTAGTACAATGCTATATAATTTGGTCTCAAAATACAATAAATGTGACATCAATATGGAGGTCGCTCGAAATGGTAACCGAGGATGTTAAAAAGAAATCTTGCAAATGTGTGTTCTGGATACTGCTCATCTGCTGACATGTGCTCGGATGGAGATGGGTATGCATATTGGAAACTGCTAGAACTTTGTCATGATTGCTGATTAGAAATGGACATGGACCGTATATTACTTGAAAGAGAGTGTGCGCCTATTTGTCCATATGTAGAACCATTACAATAGCCTCTGGGCATATATTTGAATAATTCATACCCAACACCTTGGCCAGGCATGTTTGGACCATCTTGAGGAAGTGTGCATTGTGTATCCTCCTGTGCGTATTGGATCTGACTCATGTCGGGGTAATACCCAAGTAGACCCGTCGGACTATCATCCACCGCTATATCTGTAACGACTCAACCCAATATTTCAGAGTTTTAGGGAGATCAACGAATCTCCGAGGTGGTTTCTGGGGGTATGGTAGCACTGGGAAGCGTGTGGGCTCACTAGAGAGACCTAGTTTGTCTAGTCTTGAGCTTGGAAGGTAGAGGGGCATTTTCATAGTTTTAGAATTATTTGATGATTTACCATGCAAAAATATTTGAAAATTCACAAAAAAATCTAGAATTGATAGTTAGATTCCCAAATTTAGCAGACACAATCCCTCAAATAGCTACACATGTGAAAAATAGAGACCCACACTTGTCCACAGTGGAGATCCTCCATTTGAATTTCTAAGCATTTTTTTTTCAGATTTGTAAAGAATAGAAATTATTTATTAAAATTATTTCTCAGACTTAGCTTTCAGCAAGACTTCACTCTCGAGTTTGATTTCCATCCTAGAATTTAAGAAAATGCCAAACACCCGTTTGGAGGCCAAAACCATCATTTTAAGCCCGACCCACATGTCGACCCTAAACCCGACTTACAATATATAGCCCTTTTCCTCCAAAATCCTACATGGAATTCCTCCATCTGCCCAATTTAGAAACCTCCCAGCTGCCCATTACTTCCTCTCTCCTTCTTGGTCGTGTTTTCATCCCGGAGAAGCTCGATTTTGCTAAATTGCCAGAATTTATACGTGAGGATTGTCAGGATTTGTTCGGATGCTTTGGATTCTGCTGCTTTCCAACCTGTTGAGATGTGGCTCAATTCACCGCATCTTCTGTCGAGATTTTCTCTATCTACCCTACACGGCAGCAGAGAGAGGAAAGAGGAAATAGCATGTTTGGACCGATTGTATAGGGATGTCTCGGCAATTGCTATATGCAACTTGGGTAAGTTGCTAATTTCAATAAGGGGCAATCTCTATAAATACAGCCAGCATGAAAGGGGCAACTTCTTATCATAATTGGGTTTATTTCTGACAATAGAAACTGCTGATAAAGTGAGGAAGATACTGCATGTAAAAGAGGAAAGGCTCTCCAACGAGAGTCTATATATTGCTGGCTGGTTGATGCTTAAGAGAGGGGGACAACACATTCATAGAGGACATTCATGTTGAATATATTAGAATTAGGATCATGTTGAATATATTAGAATTAGGATTCTAGTTTGGGTTAATCTCTATTAAGAGATGTATTTGAGTTAAGATTAGATTAGAAGTGTAATAGCCCTAGGGTCGGCTAGAGGCTCTATATAGTTGTGTAATACTCCTTATTGAATACAGTTTCTCAGTTTCTAACATGGTATCAGTCTAATTCGATCTTGGTTTATCGTGAGAGAGAAAATCTTGGTTTCTCTTCTCTCCCTCTGCCGGGTGTACCTGCCGTGGTAGAGGGAGGGACACGTTCGTTTTCGTGGGACTCGTCTCTGCTTTTTCGCCCATTCGTATCTCGTCTAAGAGAGGGAGCGGGGACCCAATCGTTCGTCTCCTTCACCGCTTGCACAGTTTTCATCACTATTCAGATCTGGTTTTCGCCATTGCCTCGCTTTGTTGTCGTTGTTGATTTATATACTGGATCCAGATTTGGATCTCGTCCTCATATTCCCTGCAGCCTCCTACAGATCCCAGATCTGGTTTTCCCTACCAGAACTTTGCCCAGCACCGCACCTCTGCACTCTCCGCACCCATAACACCCATCCAGATCTCCTTCACGCCACATTCATCCGCCTTTGGATTTGCCCCTTCTGAGCCCAGGACTCCCATTGCCGTTTTGTTTTCCCTGTCCAAACCTCTATCCAGATCTCACACTGTTGTACCCCCTTGTCTTGCATCTCTGTTTGCCGCCGCCTTTCACCAACACCAGTTGCCGCCCGCCTGGATCTGGTCCTCCCTGCCCAGATCTTGTTCTGCCCTTCCGCCCTGCACCAGATCTCGTTCGCATCGACCAGATCTCGGTCCTCCCTGCCTTCGATCTCAGCCCATTCGCATCGATCAGATCTGGTCCACCTTGCAGCCACCGCTCTGAGCACCCCTCCGCCCACTTTGCTCACTGATTTGGCCTGCAGATCCGAGAGAGTTCTGATCTCCAACTCCTCTGTTTGTTGGATCTCGCCATACACTAAGTTATCGGATTTGACGAGTGTGCACGTGAGGCCGCCCGACTGCCCTTGGCAACTTTGGATTTTCGTTTGGTGGTTTTGAAGAACAAAATGGATTTGCTCTTTCTTGTTTGTTAATCTCTTATCCCTCTCATCAGCCCTTCACTTGCAGTCACCGTCAGATAGCAGCCCCATCTCCCCTTAAACTGTGCTCAGATCTGTATCTTGCTATAGCCTTTGCAGATCTGTGCATGTGACTCGACACCACGCAAATTTGGATCTATTGTGCCCATCGCCAATGGCTCTTCTTCACAGCAGTTAGTCTGGTCTTGTCTGCTTTTGCCACTTGTTCCGCTTGGTAGCCATTTTCTTTCGTTCGAAGAAAAAAAAAATTGATCCGTTTGTCCCTGCATTGAGTTCAGTTTGTGAGAATGCCCTTGGTTCTTTCTTTTGTTTCTCTTGGTCTCTTTCTTCTTCTCCGGACTCGATTGATCTTGATTTGCATCATCTCATTTGATTGATTTGCATTTATTTTCCTCTTGTCTTCTTCTTGTATCTGGACTTTGACCCTGCCCTTTTGTAGTCCAGTTTTGTGGCTGATTTGATTTCGTTTGATACCCTTTGCATTCGTTTGGTACCCTTTGTAGCCGTTTGGCACTTTGTCTCCTCCATTTGCAGTCACATCTTGGAGGATTTGGTTTCTTGATTTGATTTCTTGTTTTCTCTGGAGTTTGCAGCATTCTCGCACTTTAGCCTTTTGTTGGCTTTGGAATTGGAATTTATTCTTCGGAATTGGAACTGGCATTAGTATTGGCGGCATTGGTATTGACATTGGCATCGGCATTGATTTTGCAAGTAACTTTGGACCTTTTCTTTAGGACGCAGCATGTGGAAGGGGGGAGAGTTGGAATGGAGAGTTGGAGTATGTTCAGCATCAGTTTTATAATTTGCAGCACACATGAAATATTGGTTCAGTTTTGGTTGGTTTCGTTGGCACGTCTTCACCATTGATTTGCTTCTGCTCAACTAAATGGCGTCAGTCGACACTTGATTTATTTGGTTATTAGTTTTTTATTTTGTTCAATAATTGTAAACTCAAAGTGATGAACCACTTGAGTTTAAGGGGGAATGTTGAATATATTAGAATTAGGATTCTAGTTTGGGTTAATCTCTATTAAGAGATGTATTTGAGTTAAGATTAGATTAGAAGTGTAATAGCCCTAGGGTCGGCTAGAGGCTATATATAGTTGTGTAATACTCCTTATTGAATACAGTTTCTCAGTTTCTAACAATCCAATCTGTTTGTATTGTGAATTCCCAAGGGCAGTGCTGCAAGGTGTTACAGCAGACATAGCAACAAGGGTTGCTTGTGTGAGGATCTCCAGTAAGAGACAAATCTGACAGCAAACAGAGATGATTCTCATAGGGGGCTTTCTTCTTTCTCTTGGGTCTTGTCATATTCGGATCTGCTAAAGGCAACATCTTATTGAAGAAAACAAGTGTTTTCTGGGTTGCTTTGGGATAATCTTTTCTTATCGGGATAACAGTAAGATCAATTAGAAGTGATCTTATTATTGTAATTGTATTTCTCTCTTAATAAAGGATTTTCACGCTCCGTGGACGTAGGCCGACGGGTAGGCCGAACCACGTAAATCTTTGGTGTTTGATTGTGTTGATTTATTTCGATATTTAGGGTGTGTTTATTATTTCGGCTAATAAATGCTAACAAGTGGTACAATAGCTTTGCTTGGAGACCAGGGAATTGCGGGAGATCGGAATACAACACAATGGCTATGAGAGGAATGCCGAGCACAAAGTTCGAGGTGGAGCCCTTCGACGGGAAAAACAACTTCAGTCTTTGGCGAGTTCTGTGCAGGGTATTCTTTTACATCAAGGGCTACATAAATTACTAAAAGAGAAGGACATATAGAAGGAGGTCATGTCAGATGATGCATGGAATGAACTACAGATGAAGGTGGTGGCAACCATACAGATATGTCTGGCACCGGAGATAAAATATCTTGTTTTTTATGAAACTTCTGCAACAGAGTTATAGAAGAAATTGGAGACTCTGTATATGGCGAAGTCACTCACAAACAAGTTGGTCCTGAGAAAACAACTGTACCAGTTGCGGATGGAAGAATGAACCAACTTCCTAGATCATCTACATGCATTCAACAAAATCATCACTCAATTGGCGAGTGTTGATGTGAGATTCGAGGAGGTCGACAAGGCCGTGATATTATTGGCTTCTTTTCCCCCTTTCTTTAATACAGTGGTGACCACTCTATTGGTTGGTAGAGAGACCGTTACGGTGGACGAGGTGATCGCGGCATTGCTGCAGATGGAGACCATCAGGGCGCCAACAAATACATCCAATTCAGGCGGATTGGTGTTGGCTAAGGTGGATAAGAAATGCGCAAGAGGAGTCGGGAGAGACTCCAAAAACCAAAGATGGTCAAGGTTAAAATCAAAGAATGCAGGTAAATTCAACTGCTATTATTGTGAAAAGGAAGGACACATGATAAGGGACTGCAATCAGCTGAAACGTGATAGGGAGGGCAGATCACAAAATTCAGCTCAATCAAGCGATGCTCGTGATGCTATAGCACAGATGGTTGTGTGTACAGTCACAAAGGTACGAAAAATCTAAATAATAATTGGATTTTAGATTCTAGATGTACCTATCATATGTTTCCAAGGAGGGAATGATTTGATATATACAAACCATGCAATGGTGGAGTTGCCCAAATGGGTAATGGGGCAACTAGTCAAATCATCGGGATCGGGACTATAAAAATCAAAATGTTTGACGGTATGGTGAAGACGTTTAAGAATGTGCGTTATGTCTCGGATTTAAAAATGAATTTAAATTCATTGGGTATTCTTGAATTTGAGGGATTCGCCTTCAAAACTAAGGATGGGGCTCTCAAAGTGGTGAAGGGAGATATGATAGTTATGAAGGGAAAGAGGCAAGGTAGTTTGTATATACTGTTAGGGAACACAGTAATTGACAGACATCGGGACCTCCTAATCGGGATGCGGGCAGAAGGAGAAGAACCCGCAAGACTCCAGTCAGGCAAGGCTTGAAAAGTAAGGTTACTTTTGCACTTGATGGTTGTGGTATTTTGCCTAGTTTCTATGATGCAGGAAAAAGCTCGGGTGGAAATGCGAAAGCGACGACATGCCACACAATGAAAGGTGCGATGGGTCCGACAAAGCGGTGGATAGCTGTCAAGTCCAATCAATGCTTGGGTTTGGCCAATTCTTGGAGCATCCCAGTGCATGGGGATGCGCACATCTCACCAAGAGATGCAAAAGGTGCAGCTGCAGGTGGAGCTAGGCCGAGAGCGGCCACTGTGCATAGTTGCCAATACAATGGAAGACAATTGTTTCAGTTTGTCTTAGGAGATTTGGTAAATTCTCGTCAAGGTGGAGATTGTTGAAATGTGGCTCGATTCACTGCATCTTCAGCTGAGATTTTCTCTATCTACCCTACACGGCAGTAGAGAGATGAAAGAGGAAATTGCCTGTTTGGACCGACTGTATAGGGATGTCTCGGCAATTGCTATGGCAACTTGGGTAAGTTGCTAAATTTAATAAGGGGCAATCTCTATAAATACAGGCAGCGTGAAAGGGGCAGCTTCTTATCATAATTGGGTTTATTTCTGACAATAGAAACTGCTGATGAAGTGGGGAAGATACGGCATGTAAAAGAGGAAAGGCTCTCCAACGAGAGTCTATATATTGCTGGCTGGTTGATGCTTAAGAGAGGGGGGCAGCACATACATAGAAGACATCCAATCTGTTTGTATTGTGAATTCCCGAGAGCAGTGCTGCAAGGTGTTGGGCTTACAGCAGACATAGCAACAAGGGTTGCTTGTGTGAGGGTCTCTAGTAAGAGACAAATCTGACAGCAAACAGAGAGGATTCTCATGAGGGGCTTTTTTCTTTCTCTTGGATCTTGTCATATTCGGATATGCTAAGGACAACATCTTATTGAAGAAAACAAGTGGTGTTTCCTGAGTTGCTTTGGGGCAATCTTTTCTTATAGGAATAATAGTAAGATCAATTAGAAGTGATCTTATTATTGTAATTGTATTTCTCTCTTGATAAAGGATTTTTATGCTCTATGGACGTAGGCCGACGGATGGATCAAACTACGTAAATCTTTGGTGTTTGTTTGTGTTGATTTATTTCAATATTTAGGGTGTGTGTATTATTTCTGGTAATAAACGCTAACACAATCAAACACTCTTGTGTTTGGTAATGTCTTCCCCTATCTCCTTTCTTTTGCTCGCGTTTCTCGATTTAATGCGTAAATTTGTAATTAATTGTGTGTTCAGTGTTTTAACATGTTTTAGAAATGATTTTATAACTTAATTGGACCCTAGGACTCGTTAAAGGATTGATTTTCAAGAAAATGGGATTTTCTTGCGATTTTCCATGTTTTCCCCAAGTTTCCATCACAAATCTTGTCTCTTTGGAAGAGATGAGGTCTCGAAACTTCCGAGACTAAATAAAAAATAAAAATATGGAAATGTATGAAATAATAAAATTTTAACAGCAAGATAACTTCATGACAGCAACTAAATTTTTTATTTTCAGAAAATCACATAAGTAATACTGATTTAGGTATTTTTTCTAAATTTAATTATAATCTATGGTAATTTCGGATAAAAAATACACATAAATATGCACATGCATGAAACTGTTATTTTAAGTAGAAAGAAAATAAGAACCACAAAAAAGTAAAAATGAACATAAATTATTTCTAAGTTTAGGCATTTTTTTTTCTATTTTTCTCAAATACATGATAATTTTTTATAAAGAAATAAAAATAAATATGGAAATACATGAAATATTTTTTTTAACAACAAGATCAAATGTAGACAGCAAGTAATAATGAAGATAAATATTTCAATTTTTTTAACTTTACACAATTTTTACAGATTTTTAACAAATATATGTTAGATTTGGATAAAAAAATTAAAAAAATAAAAATGCTTGAAATAATGATTTTCTACAATTTAATAAATTCTAAGATCAATTTTAGAACTTATTTAAACACTTCAGAAGAATAAAAAATGCATTATAAATTCGAAATAAAAATATACATTAAGTGCATCTAAGTTCTAAGTATAACATTGAAATAAAATACATTCAGATAGGATGGCTAAAATATTTAATCGAGAGAAATAATTACAATAATTGTAGATCAAGGGTTGAAAACAGCTTTAAATGGTTTGTATCCCCAAAATTAAGGGAAAAACCAACTTTTTAAGAGATAAAATATCGAAAGAAAAGATGAAAAATTGAGTTTGGTGAGAGAGACTAAGATCTGTAGCTGGATGTGAGAATACAAGTCTAAAAATGAGAGCTGGAGATCTTGGATACTTGTAACAAAACATTCAAACGGTCTCCATCTCATTTCTTTCAAGAAAAAAATAAATAATAATTTTTGCATGTAGTTGGCCGTTTGAATCAACCACATTTTTTAGTTCCAAAGTCACATTTTCAAAATTTTGAAAAATCATTCTATTATGATATATCGCGGTTATTACGGGCGATACTTACCCGATATACCACTGATATCTGGTGATCTACAACTAATATTTGATATTTTTTTTAAAATATTATTTAGTTAATATTCAAAATATTGGCCGATACATTTTGCATAATATTTTCCATATATTTTTTGATTGGCTGATAAATATCCTATGGGCCGGGCCGCATTGGCTGCGTTTGGATGGGGTAAGAGGGGGTAACCCCTCGTTATCCCTTGTTACCCTTGTTTGGTAACAAGGAGGTGAGGGTAAAAATTTGAAAATTTACCCCTCTCATCCCATTTTTTAATACTCCTTTGGAGGTTGGGGTGTTCACAATACCCTACCCCACAAAACCCCTTGCCTTCCTCTCTTTATCAATTATATATTATAAAATTAAAATCTTTCAAAAAATATATATTATATAATTAAAAAATAATATATTTCAAGTAGTTAGCAATTTAATTTTGTTTGAAATTTATTTTAAAATTGTGTCAACATTTTCAACATGATGCATTTGGATGAGGGGTAAATTTTACGGGGGTTACCCTTGAGTTTGTAAGTAGGGGTAAACTGACATATTAACAATTTTATGCGAATTAATATTTTTTATTAAATCTATCTAATATAAATAATGACTCTCATCACATTCAGTTCGTCTCCTCTCAAGATCAAATTGCTGACATTTTCACGAAGGGGCTACCTAAGCATAGGTTCTCCGTCCTTAGTTCCAAACTCGTCGCTTAACTATCGTCGCGTTTGTAGGAGAGTATTAACGGAAAGTGTTGACTTCCGTGTATTCTCTGTAATTATCCGTGTCCCTTATTCAAAAGATTGTAATTGATTTGTACACAATACTATAAATATAGGATGCAATGAGAAAGGCATTAAACCATTATTTTCTCAATTTCTACAGACTATCGTAAGGTCATGAACGTGTTTCTCACGTCTTCATCCATGTCACTTCTTATGACTTAGAGTCAAGTCTTCTCTGCCACAATTGAATACCATTACTTTGTCGATATGTTTCCCATGTCTTTATCCATGTCACTTCATAGACTTGGGGTCAAGTGTTCTCTCCCACAATCAAGTTCATGTCTTAGAGCCAAGGCCTCAATCATAAAGAATTAAGAATTTAACTTTAAAAAAAAAAAAAATATTGTGTCATTTGAATATACTAATTTGACATAGTTCAGTCACTTTTTTATGATTCAGATTAAAATAATAATATTTTATGATGAATTAAAATTATCTATGTGTTTATTATCTCTCAATAATCTGTCTATTCAAGATCAAGTTAAAGCTAGAGACTCTCCATTTTCTTCAGTTGAACTATATTAAACTATAAAAATTTGGTAGTAAGCAGTAACCGCAAAAGACATTCGCAAAGCCATCTAAATGACAATAGACTTAATTATTATATTATTAAATATTGATGTATCAATAGTATATTGTATCAGTGATGTATTATATTAGCAATTTATAATTATATCGACAATATCTTGACTAAATATCGATGATACGTGATTATATCAAACAAAGTGTTTAAATATTTCAAAAATAATATATATTGGCCGCTATTAAAACTCATGACTCAATTATAGGTAAAAATGTCAAGCAATACATAAAAATTTAGGTGTAGTTAATAAGTTACTAATCAATAGATACTGGGATACTGATACTGCAACATATTGTCAACATTTTGTAAATATTGATGGAGATCTTTATATCTCGGAAGATTTTGGCCATGTATCTCTATCACATTTTAAGTGTTTTTTTTTCTTAACCACATTCCTTCACTCTTTTCCATCTTCTCTAGCAATTGTAAACTTGTAATAGATAATCCTCGTGGGATGTTTCCAAACAATTTTTTAAGCCCATATTTTACCTCAGTTTTGGATTTCTTTTTGGATTTTCTCCTCTAACTAATATCCATTTTTGTTTTTGTTTTAGTGAGAACTTTCAACTGAAAGCAGCTAGAAGGTTAGAGAATGTAATAGAGGTGTAATATTTTAATCTAGACATATTAGATTATGTTTTTCTTATTTTCTTAGATTTTTTATAAATGTCATGTAATTAATTTTTGAGAAATAATTTTTTTATATAATAATGAAAAATAAGGTTTGTATACATTTATATCTAACAATATGAGATTGGTGGAGATTGATATAGGTGTTAATTTATTTTGTTAAATTTCTCTATTTTTTTTAGATTTTTTCTAAGATAATCTTTGTTTTTGGCTGTTTTAAAAAAAAAAATCAAATGAAAGCATGTGTGACATTTAAAAAGTTAATGGAAATTCCATATTTTTATTTACATAATGTTAGAATTTTTTCTGTTTTTTATACATTTTCGTATTAAAATTGTTGTTTTCAACATTCTAATACTTCTAAAATACCTGAGATTTAAATAATAATTATGTAAAACACACCTATCTCATTCGTTTGGCCAAAGTAGACTTGTAACTAAAGCAAAAACGAACAAGTTTTGCACATTAGAAAGAGGTTTTCATTCAGATTTTCAAATTAATGATGGTTGCTAAATTCCATTGACTCGTGAAATTGCAACAAGTATGTGGTTTCTTCGTTGCATGTGCACCACTGTGTTATTTTCTTTTAAATTCGGGTTGGCCATTTAGACACCGCTCTTTTCTACCAAGAGAAACCGCCTTTTTTGAAAACTCAAGCCAAACGCGCAAAGGTTACAGTTGGCAAGGAGGCGATTTCTTAACCAATTTTTACAAACAAGGTATCAAAATTCATCTAGTCTGAATTTATGAACTCCAGTACTGATTTTAAGTGAAAATGGTATAGACTTCAAAATCATATCTAAAGAATTAAGAGGGAATACAATTTTTCTTTAATGCTTTGAGTATGATTTTTGAAGTGCAAAACTATACCATTTTCACTTAAAATTAGTACCGGAGTTCATAAAGTTTAGAGTAAATGAATTTTGATACTTTTTTGTAGAAATTGGTCGAGAAACGGCCTCGTTTGAAAATCTCTCTCCACAACCCACAGAGACAAGATCATTTGAACGAATGCATGTCAAACTGATAATTTCATACTATTTTTAGAAACAGTGTGTCTCTTAAAAAGACCTTGTCTAAATGGCCAGCCTTCTTCATATATTGAGACATCGGTCGAAGTTGATTGGCCAAAAGCCATCAACATTAAAGCCCGTAATAGGGTCCACTGTTTGTAGTCGCAAGCCACTCTTCTATAGATTGAGACCACCACCAACTTTGCATCTTGTGATGGGTTTTAATTTCTTTTCTTCTATTATGTCATAATTTTAATTTTAATTATTGTTCTTATTATCTGTCTCAATTAAATTTAGTATTAAGATGAGTTTTGACCTCTTGATAGACAAATATGTAATAACTAAGACTCAATGATTTGGTGATCAAACCATTAGGAGAGAAATTTGAGTCGGGTTTTAACTCGACCTATATGATCCAATATGAGAAATGGGTTAGATTATGTAATTGTAAATTTAGGATCAAGGCGGATTGGAAATAAAACTCGTAGGAAAGTTGAATTGGATTGAATTCAAAAATTTTAAATCAATATGATCCGACTCAAATTGATCCGATTCAATCTGAGTTTCAGAAAATACACAAAACCTACTACTAATTTTTCCCCTGTATTTGAATTAAAACAGGCCGGGCTGTCAGCTAGCAATTCAGGTCAGGTCGGGTTGAGCAATTTGGGCTAACAATTCGAGTCTAGTCGGGTCAAACTAAATAAATTTTTATATGGGTTACATCGGATTTATTAAAACCTAGTTTAACATGTCTGAATTTCAACCCTACAAACCACATATTTGCTGGAATTTCATGAGTCATTGGAATTTAGCAACCATCATTAATTTGAAAATCTGAATGAAAACCTCGTTCTAATGCAATTCTTTTCATTAATAACTATGACGAGGAGTGACCTTGATTTTAATGTTGTTAAATTTTCCATTGATTGACACATTACATAACTTTTGCCTTGGCTATTCATATCAGTCGATTGGCATCACTGGTACCAGCGTTTGTTCTCTTTTGACCTTTTGTACATCATATGTATCTAATGGACATGTCTGAACTCTAAACTAATAGAGGATTTCATCTGATCTCTGTTTGTTTTATGTTTGTAACTTTTCATCAAATTTTTCCATTTAATTTGTTGTTGGTTTAAAGTTATGATGGAGCAGGTCAATCCAAATTCTTTATTTGATTTTTTTTTTTTATTTCAATTGTCTTTATTACACTCTACTATTTCATTTATATACTATGGATTGTTCACTTGGCTTTTAAGTAAGGCTACAATCTTTTACACATTTAAATGCAGCAACGAATTTGTCCATTTCATACATTGTCATAGTAGGCTTTGATTGGAAGATTTGGTGCTTCAAATGGCAAATAGTTTTTCTGGATGCTGCCTCACTCGAATATGGTTGACAAACTTGTGATCAAAGCATCCTTGTCAAAATCCGCATCACTCTTCTCCACAACTTTTGAAGCAAAGGGGTTGGGTGGCGTCCACAAGTTTTCTGCACTTCCTTCCAACATTTGGACCACACGGTTCATACAAGGCCGAGCAACCTGATTCGATTGAGAGAGAGAATGTGGTAACCATCGGGAAAACTATGAAAATAAAAGACATCTCAAGAGAGTTTCTTGAAAAAATAATAACAATCATGTAAGTTCTTGCATTCTCATGTGCTGAAATCATCTAACGTTGGTTAGAAAACCTTAAAAGAAAAGTGCACTTAAAAGAACACCTCTAAAACCAATTGTGTCCAAGAAAATAGATAAATTATACAAAACATTGCTATTTTTTTATGAAAATAGTACTTGAATTTCCCATCGTCGTCAAATTTTCCCATCTATTTGAGATGAGATTTTTGATGCAGTGTAAATTACTAAGTACATAATTGTTATATATTTTATACTGGAATTTATAATTATTAGTTTCTTATTTTATTTAATTTTGTCTAATTAGTGTATTTTTGTGTATTTTAGAGATAAAGAGGAGTCCAACGGGAAAAGAACTCAAAAGTGGTACGTTTTTCAAAGGTTGTGGAATAAATCAAAGACGAGAATACTTCTTGCACAATGGAGCACAATTGGTAAGGAAGGCTTTAGCTTAGTGTTCATGCAGCACAAAGATAGGATTTTTCTTGTTGCATTTGGAGGAAGTAAGAACGAGCCATCAAATCGGGTTGAGATATTGATCGTGGTAAAGAATGAACAGTCTACTAGAACACTCAAATCGTGGGCAGTTGACAAAGAAGGCAGATGTATACAACAATGGAGTCCTTATACTTGAAATAGTTGGTGACAGCAGTAGTGCCAAGTCTACATGGTCAGGGATGCCAGTAAACTTTATCACTACCATTGAATCATCTCCATTTAACTCAATAAACACTCAATCTCATTTCATTAAATTTTCAAGAAAAAACCCAAAATGGAATTATCTTAGAGAACAATTCAAAAAAATAGGTAAGAAATAGCTGAAAATGGATAAACCTAAAGGAAAACGAGGTTAGACATGAAAATACATTTCAAAAAATGAAAATTTTGCTTCTAAACCTTCTTTAAATCATACACGATAAAAGATTTAGACTATTACAAATGTCATTTTCTTCTTTAGACTTAGATTCAACTTTGATTGATGTTCATTTAATGTGCTCTCATCATTAGATTGTACATTATAGATAAAAATATAATTCCTTCATTTAATCTTAAAAGAGCAAGGTTTACGATGATTTGATAGAATCCATTGTGGATAATTTGATAGTCCAATAGTGGTATATTCGATGATTCGATTCTTTTATTGAAACTTTGGCTTAGTTTATCAAAACACTCGAGAATTTGCCATACTTGCCATAATTATTTATTTTGATCTCATCTACCCACTCGCTATGTCATTGATGGCTGAAGTTGAAAAAGGACTACTAGATTGGATAATCTTTACCAGGGCCGGTCCTGAGATCCCTTAAAATCTTAGGGGCCTGATAACCACAGGAAAATGACTAGTTTATCCTTATATTTGGACTAGTTCGCCCCTTTTTTTGTATGTTTTAAGAAAAGTTTAATGGGATTTTGGAAGTTTTGTAGGATTTATAGGGAAAATGCAAGATATGTGAATTAAAATGATGAATTTTGTAATTTATGGGCATAAGTTGATATTTTTGGAAAGTTAGAATTTTTAATAATTATTTTACCTCAATTTTAGGGGTTTTATTTGTAAACTAATTCAAATCCATTTATGAGAGTTTGAATTAATTTAATATATTTTTAGAATTGAATGTAAGTGATAAAATTATTTATTAGATTTTTCATACTTTGAAAAGCCCAATTATTGAGCCTATGAAGAAAAGCCCATGAAGAAATCCATATGTGTGAAGAATATTTTCATCATCTCAAGATACATATGAGGAAATTCGAAATTTACAAGCCAATATAAGAGGATTTTTGAATTTGGAAAGAAGATTAAGGAAAAAGAAACAAAATAAGAAGGGGAGAAAAATAAGGAATGTTTGATACAGATTCAGCATTTTGGCCATAATATTTCACTCAAATGTCTGATTGATTTGATTCTTATCGGGTTGGAAAGAAGATTTCAAGGGCTACAACTTTGTAGTTTACAACTTTTCCTGATTCAGAAGTTAACTAGTTCAAAACTGAGCTCCAATGTGCATGTGTAAAAAATGAGATTTTGCACCCACTTTCCTTACTTGAATTTTACTAATTTTTCCCACCTCCTTACCTCTTTTAAGCCATTCCATGTTTAGCACAAACCATATTAGGTTTCCAAGTGTGCCTTGCTTTATTTGAATCTTTAAATCCAAGCCATTCGCTTCACCTCCTTTCATATATAAATACTCTCTCTCCCATTGAGGAAATTGAACTTGTAGCCTTGAGATTTTGGAGAGTTTGTGACTTTGGAGAATTGGAGAAGAATTTTGGAGTTTTAGAATTTTGGGTTAGTATTTTTATTTTCTATTGTTCTTTTATAGTTAGTTTTTCAAGTTTAATTCCATCTATTAATGTTCTTTTATCTTTATTTTCTTGAATTCAATGTTAACGTGTGATTAATTTCAAGAATAAATTCGAAAATTCTATGAGTTTTCTTGTTTTGAGTTTTCTTAAAACCAAAGTTCCAATGCATTGTAATTCTTAATTTCAATTTTTATTAATAATTGAAAGGTAGAAAAACCCTTAGAAATATGGTTTTCCACTTATTTTTGTATGATAAAAGTTTGATTTTATTTAAATTTTTTTTTTATGGATTTATGTGAGAAATTACTTTAAGTTATTCAAAGAAAGCATAAAAAACCTTTAGACTGAATAGAACTTGATTTTTTCACTCTAAGGCTCTTTTTAAGAGCAAAAAAACTTTTAGATTTGGAATTACAAGTGGAAATTCTATTTAGCCTAAGACCGGATTTGAATTTTTTTAGTTTAATGGATCTCATAAATTTCATATTTAGAATCTTAATGGATGAAAAATTTGAGTGCATGATAGATAATAAATGTGAGCACCGTATTCTAGGCTTTGATGCTATTTTTAAAATATGAAAAATTAAGTCTCCATAATTCTTTGGTCGAGTTCCACTGTAAATATGTACAGAGGTAATTTAGGTGTTTTAAATTGTATTTTTGTTTTTAAAATTCAAAAACTCATCAAATTGGAGAACTAGGTTAGTAATTAAGTAATTACATCTTAATTTTATTTTCTAAGTTAGATTAAGATTATTTATAATTTTTAGATTAAATCCACCATCTTAATTGAAACTAGATGAATTTTGTGTTTTTCATGAAAATTAGATCTCTTGAATGGTTAATTTCTAATTTTAGATGTGTTTTGCATTTTTGGAGTTGATTTCTATTTTTAAAATATTTCTAAATTAAAATTAGATTTTCTATATTAGAGAATAAATTCCACATTTAAGATTTATTTTTATGATTTTCTAGATTTCTTAAAATATATAATTCAGTAGTGTATTTTTCACGGATATATTTTCCTAAGTTCCGATGGGTTCGACCTTGCACTTAATCGCTATACTATCTAATGGTTCATGTGCTTGCGAGTTATAAATTTAAAATTTACACAACAGAGCCCTAGGCAGAGTGATATTTTAAGAGCCCTTTGTGACTGATATATTAAGGAATTGAAGTGTATGGGGGCCTTTTCTATATAAAAATCCTAAACAGCTGTCTACACCGCCTATGCTCAGTGCCGACTCTAATGTTTACCCTTGTTTTAACGGACCAACCCATTGAAACTGAATGGTCTTGATCTATCCGCATACTTCACTAACGTTCTCCGTGACTTTGTCCATATCACTTTTGTGACTTAGAGTCGGTCAACTCATAAGTCACCCATTCCGCCCATTCCTTATCTCTATCGTGACGCACCCATTCCGCCCATTCCTTAACTCTATCGTGAAATGATAAAATCGACCTCTTAAAAAGAGGAATTGTGTGCAGTGTTAGGATAGTGACGAGTTAGACTTCTCCAGTGAGAGAAGACAACAGCTTGTGGAAATTTATTTTTCCACAAAGAAGCAATTAAAGCCTGCCAGAATTGACCAATGGAAATTCACTTCACTCTAATAAATAGACTTGAGCATTGACGACTTTTCCTCTCTCTCTTTCTTCTTCTTGCTGGATTCTTGGCAAGCACATGGAAGCTTCATCTTTTGTTATTTCTGGAGAATACAAAACATAATTTGGATTCTCATATATATATTGGGAAATGATTTTTGCACCCCTACTTTTACCCATTTTGCATTTTTTCTATGTGAAATTTTAATTTTACCCAAAAAAGCAAGGAAGGAGAGAGAATAGAGGAAATTAGTGTTGGAAAAAATCGAAATTTCACATGGAAGAAGTGTACAGTAGGTAAAATGGAGGGGGTGCAAAAATCACTTCCCTATATATTACAAACCAGGAGTGGAGATCAACAGAAAACCTGACTGTGTAGAGGTGAATTTGAATACATGATGAAGGGATCTGAGTTAGCATCTCTGCTTCTTCTTTGGTCTCTTTTCTTCTTGCAAGGTTGCCACTGCCAAGGTAGAAGAAGAAACTGCTCCTCTTCATGTGGGGTTCTTCATAATATCACGTACCCTTTTCGCTTAAAAGGAGATCCAAGCGACTGTGGCGAGCCACAAGACGAACTGTCCTGTGAAAGAGGTCAAGCTGTGGTTAATCTAAGCGGAAATCCTTACAATGTTATGAACATCTCTTATGAAGATCAGGTGATAAACGTTGTCGACCCAGGACTACATAAAGACAACTGCTCTTCCCTCCCTCTCTACAATACCGATTCCTTTCTACCTAGTGTGGGGACTGAAGAGGGTATTTACATCTTCTTCCCAGTGATTTCCAATTACGTCGTGTTCGTGAATTGTTTGGTTGCAGTTAACGATCCATCTTACGTATCAACTGCTCCATGCATCCAAAGCTCTGCCCAGTCATATTTGTATGTTATCGATGGTTCGATGTTACTTTCCAATCTAAGTACTTCTTGCAAGGTCGTGAAGAAAGCTCCTTTGAACTATAGGAAACATTTTGGTAAATTTCCTACAAATTACAGTGAAATACACAATATTATGGTGAGGGGTTTTGCTCTAAGTTGGTGGCTTCGATCAACTTCAACAGATTGGTGTTATGAGTATTTCCATAAAGATAATATGCGTTACTGGGGAGCAAATATTTGGGAACAGGGAAGGTGCTCATCATGTGGAACATTATTCCAATCATTTAGATGTAAGTTTCTCAACGCTAATCTATTCTTGTTCAATTTTCACTGCCTGTTTCTTAGCTAATTCATAGGTAGAATGAAAATAATTTCTTCAATTCTACAACTCAATAGAATTGAAGTCTCCTTTAAAAAAATTGGTGAATGCTCCCAACATTTCCAACTTATACAGGTTACCAAACAGGGTTTTCTCTGTTTAGTGGAGTGGCATGTCACATACGAACAAATATTGAGGTGTAGATTTAAATCGATTCTTCAATTGATGGATCCAAATATTGCAACAATAATTCTTGAAGAAATCATCAAAATAAATAGATCTAGTTTATAATGTCATTGGGCACAGTGTGAAAAGCACAAATTGGGGGTGTAATTTGGGTCGGGAAAAAACTCTTATTTATACATGAAATCGTATAAAAATTAACGAAAAAATAATCCAACACCTTTGGGTTGTCTAAGTAAATGTTTGGTATGTTTGCTTTGCCTTAACTCACCCAAATCATCCCATATCATTAGTAATCTTCTCCCTTAACGGCTATCTGACACAAGCATGAAGTAAGAAATAAACCACAAATATCCTACAGAGCAAGGGAACTTGGGCTAGAATTCATCGTTATTCTTACTATAGATGGGATAAATTAGTCTCTACAATTTTCTTAGAATATGCACCTCTCATATTTTACTCCATTTTACTAGAAAAAATATCTGAGTTTAGAGGTCACATTCATTATTATTAATAATAAATTTATTTAATAAATTGATACTTAATATTTTTTTAAATTTATATCAAGTAAGATATATTTTTAATTCTATTTTATGAACCACATGTGTGTTGCTAAACTGGTTTCCTTCCGCCTCAGGAAATGGAAGGTTGCAGGTTCGAGTCTTCATGGCCTAACCTTGGTGTGGGGTAGTGTGTTCACCCGTGGGGGATTTACGATGGGTGTCCCGCAGTTTCCCACATGTAAATTCAAAAAAAAATATATTTTTAATTCTATTTAAATATAATTTTTAAAAATTACTTTTGAATTTGATATAAATATATGAAAATCTTGGGGTCCTTATTTTGATTTTTTTTTTTTAAAAAAAAATCTTTCTAGATTTAGTCATCTAATTGTTAAGTTAATTTTTATATTTAAATAGATCTAATAAACTCTTTTCATTTTCATTTTCTTACTATTTAATTAGTTTCAAACACCCTCACCTACTATGCAGAGAAGAAGACGTTGTCACTAGAGTAAGCGTCTATTCCTAAATCAGACACATATCTCGATTCTTAATAAGAGTAGATGAGAAAATGAAAATGAAATTAAAAGTATAATTACTAAAAACGATAATAATGCAGAAACTGATAATAATTTTGGTATCAATTTTTAGAAACTGATGCCATGGTTATTATTAGATGATCCGAAATTCCGAATACAAAAGTAAATTAATTGTAATGGAAATGGATCCGTTGAAATGTCTAATATAAAATTTATTAAACTTTAATTTGATTGAGTAAAACATAATTTATTTATAATAAAAAAGACTCCAAAATATAATTAATTAAATTAATCAATATAATTTAGTAGAATTCTATAGTTAAATAAAAAAACTTTTCATGAAACTCACTTTTGTTATTCCCAATGGATCTTGTGTGAAGGAAATCAAGTATTACACAAATATGTATATTGTTATTTGAATTTTATTTTAACATTGGGATTCCAACCTTACATTAGCGGTGAGACTAATCCCATTGCAGTTAATCCCATGAACAAGTGCAAACCTCCCAATTCAAACACATTGGATGAATGGATGGAGAGTAATTTTATAGAGAGTGGCTTAGAAGGATTGAACATAAATAGAACTCAAAACTTCACTTATAGACGAGCATATCCTTACCCTTAATTAAATCAACCCTTCCAAGTTGCTATTTGAATTTTAAAAAGAGTAATTTAATCAGTGTTTTATTTTGAAAATATTTTAAATGAGAATCCTGAGAAATATGCATATAATTCGTTCAAATGATCTTCTTACCTGAATATTTTAGGTAATATTTTAAACTCATTATTGAAAAGTTATGACGTTATTTATACATATTTGACTTACATAAAAAAGACAAATTACGCATGAAAACAAACTATCAAAATATGAAAAAATCTCGACAGATATTATGTATTTGATGGACCAAAACAAACCCCAGAGTGATGCAAATACGATTCAACAGATTGCATGATGCTCTTATGAACTAGCCCAGTCTATATAACTTATGTTGATAGGCTAGTAAATACAGATTTAAATGCTAACATTGCCCCTTGTTTGGCATGCAGGTTTCTTCATAATTTTATTGGTCTGCCTTAAAGGTAAAACCTTCAGAAGCCCTTTCTTCCAACACAGTTCTAATGACCGTCTTCTTTTCTGATATTCTTTTATTTGCAGTTTGCAATAACTGATCTTGTTTTGCTTCCTGTTTTCCCTTGCAGTCATTCTTTTCCACTTCTTTTACGCGAGAAGAATTGGTAAGACCAAACTCATATATTCTAGTTATCCTGATAACCATGCCTCCTAACAACATTTAGATGAAAAGTGTGATAGTATATTTTCTTATTAGTATCGAGCATTTGGGCATGGAAACATCTTTTAATGGATTATGTAATCTCACTAAATATGTGCCCAATTAAAAATGATTTCGATCCATATATATTAATCCACAAGATCTGAATCAAATGGTGTTTTACAACCGTAATTGTAGTATACACAAAGCGGAATTAGAACATCACAATATATTAAACACATACCCGAATCCGTAGCTTATCAAGGTGTGTTTCAGCTGTCTTTTGGCTGCACTTCTTTGATTCCCTTCTAAGCACAGATCCAAACTAGTATGTTGATTCTCTGGCACACACGAACAAGAGAAGATGCAAATAGCCACTAGATTTCTCTCTCTTTCTCTTCCTTAGTCCCTTGGTATATCTCAATGTAGAGAGAAACCTTAGGAGTAGAGAGGAGGACCCATAGGCAGTTTCAAATACATTAACTCTCTTCCCATCAAAGAGTGTAACTGACCTATTTAGTTCTCCCAACCGATACATGCAATGCATGAATATGACACTTGAGTTTTGAATGCAAATGATGTATGAGCCACATCATAGAGATGATTGTTTCATCTTACATTCTCCCACTTGGCTCACATCATCATCATCATTGAATCTAAAACAAAGTTAACATAAGGTGCGCGCATAATTCACATTCAAATAATCATAATACGGTTATCATCATTATGTTAATACTAAACAATCCACAAATGCGAGCAATGGTGGTTGCACATCATCTTGTCCGACATGGTCCCTTTCATCACTACGACACAAGTGACCCATTTAGCATAACTCTTAAGTGAGAATTTTCATAATGGTCCACATAAGTGTCTTAATGTAAAGACTATTCTTCTTAGTGATAAAGAATCACACATAATGTATACAAATAAAAATAAGATAAACAGGAATAAAATATCAGAAACATTATCAAGAGTACTCAAGTTTCAAATATCACATAAATACATAAAGTAGTCCAAAAATACATCAATAACGTCAAATACATCAAGCTGAGTTACGTTCAAAACTCATTCTATTGGCATGTTCTTTGAAGGTCTTCATGGGTAACTCTTTTGTCAACGGATCTGCTATCTTGAGCTGAGTGTGGATATGCTCAATACACACCGTCTGTTTCTGAATCTCTTCTTTTACGATAAAGTACTTCAGCTCCATGTGTTTCAATCCATTGGGGTACTTGTCGTTCTTTGAGAAGAAAACTGTTGCGGTATTATCACAATAATGTTGTCGAGAATCCAAACTTCCTGAGATAAAGTTCTACAGCCACATCCCTTGAACAGTGGCCCTATAGCACGCCACAAATTTTGCTTCCATAGTGGATGTCGCAGTGATAGTCTGTTTAGCGCTTTTCCATGAAATTGCTCCGTTAGCCATAAGGAACAACTAGCCAACTGTTGACTTCGTGTTATCAATGCATCCACCAAAGTCTGGATCCGAGTAGCCAATGACCTCGAAATTCTCAAATCTCCTATATGTGAGCATGAAGTCTTTGGTACCTTGTAAGTACATCACAACTTTCTTTGCAGCTTTCTAGTAATCTAATCCAAGATTATTTTGATATCTGTCCAGCATACCAACGGCAAAGATGATGTCCGATCTGGTGCAGGTATGTGCATACATGAGACAACCTACCGCTGAACCATAAGGCATTTCCTCCATATGTTTTCTTTCTAGTTCATTCTGCATACGTTTCATTAGACTGAATTTGTCTCCCTTTTGAATAAAAGCATCCTAAGTTGAACTGTTTTGCATTCCAAATCTCTCCAATTTTCTTTCTATATAGCTTTTTTGAGACAGTCCCAAAATCCCATGTGTTCTGTCACGGAATATTTCTATTCCAATTACGTAAGCTGCCTCTCCCATATCTTTCATTTCAAACTGAGTGGAGAGAAACTTCTTGGTTTCAAACATCATACCAAGATCATTAGTGGCAAGTGGCATATCGTCAACGTACAATATCAAGAAAATATATTTACTCCCACTAACCTTCAGGTATATACACCGATCAATGGTGTTTTCCTTAAAACCGAAGGAAGTAACAATATCATTGAACTTAAGATACCATTGACGGGAGGCTTGCTTAAAACCATAAATCGATTTCTTGAGTTTGCATGCCATGTGTTCCTTTCCCTTTATGGAGAAACCTTTAGGTTGATCCATATACATATCGTCATGTAGATTACCATTCAAAAACGCAGTTTTAATATCCATCTGGTGCAACTTTAAATCATAATGAGCCACTAGAAGCATAACAATTCTAAAAGAGTTCTTCCTGGATACAGGAGAGAAGATCTTTTTATAATCAATGTTATCCTTTTGATTGAAACACTTGGCCACAAGTTTGGCTTTATACTGTTCGATATTGTCCTTTGAGCCTCGTTTAGTCTATAAAACCCATTTACATCCGACTTTCTTGTATTCTTGGGGTAATTCTACTAAATCTTAGACTTCATTCTGGTCCATGGAGTTTAACTCATCTTTCATAGCATTCATCCATTTATCAGAATTTTCACATTATATGGCTTTTTCGTAAGTGACCGGACCCTTGATAGTCCCCAAATCATAATGTCATTCTTATATGCAAACCACATAATCATTCGAAATGGCCGTTCTCCTTTGTCTTTGAGACCTTCTTAAGGCTATTTCTTCTGCTTGTTCTACAATCGGTTCATCAATGGTGATGTTTTCTTCATGGAGTGATTGATCATTCAAGTGTTCTGTTTCATTTTATTGTTCAATGACATTAGGAACAATGACAGCAGTCTTCGAAGTTACGGGCATAAGGACTTGTACCCTTATTTCTTGCACATTCACACTTCTCACTATCTCACTTACTAACCTCACCATTATCTATGAATATTGCATTTCCGGTCTCTACAATCCTCAGTCTATGGTTTGGGCAACAAAATCTAAACCTTTTGGACTTCTCAGGGTAACCGATGAAGTAACCACTGATTGTCCTCTCATTAAGCTTTTTTTCATGTGGATTATATATTCTTGCTTCCACTAGATAACCCCATACATGCAGGTGTCTTAAACTAGGTTTCCTTCTTATCCACAGTTCAAATGGTGTCTTAGGAACTGACTTACTAGGAACCCTGTTCAATATGTAAATTGCAGTTCTTAATGCATACATCCACAACATAATAGGTACAGTGCTATTAAATAACATGCTCATACCCATATCCATAAGCGTACGATTACGCCTTTTGGTAACACCGTTCTGCTGAGGTGTACATGGCATTGTGTATTGTTCTACAATACCACGAATTTCTAGTAATCTAGCAAACGGCCCAGGTTATTGACCCGTTGCATCATATCTTCCATAATATTCACCACCTATATCAGATCTTATGACCTTCACCTTTCTATCTAATTGTCTTTCTACCTCAGTGATAAATATCTCTATGGAATTGACCGCCTGAGATTTATCGTGCAATAGATAAATGTAACCATAACGTGAACAATCATCTATAAAAGTGATAAAATAAGGTTTTCCACCAAAAGATAGAACATCAAATGGGCCACATATGTCAATGTGTATCAATTCAAGTAGCCCTTTACTTCTAGTGACACCTTTCTTAGTGTGTTTGGTTTGCTTACCCTTAATGTATTCCACACACACCCCTAAGTCAGTAAAGTCAAGACTAAGTAGAATCTCTTCTTTTACTAATTGTTCAATTCTATTACGAGATATGTGCCCCAATCTCTTATGCCACAAACTTGAGAAATTTTCATTTATTAACCTACGTTTAATACCAAAATTATGATGAGGGATTAGGACAGAATTTGCAAAAGCATGAAGAAGTTTTAAACGATTAAGACCATCAATTATCAACCTAGATCCAATAAAGGAAGAGGACTTAAATAAACTGAAAGTATTTTGTCCAAACTTACAATGAAAACCATCAATGTCTAATTTAGAAATGGAAATTAAGTTTCTAACAATAGTAAGAACAAAAAGACAATTAAGCAAATCCAAATGATAACCAGTGTCGAGAAAGAGACGGTAGGTTCCTATGGCTTCAACTGGCACCCTTTTCCGATTGCCCATGTAGAGAGAGACTTCAGTTGAGTTGGTGTTCTAGATTGTTAGGAATCCCTGCATCGTATTACAAACATGAGTTTTTGCTTCAGAATCAAACCACCAAATGTTATAGAAACTTCAGTTAAATTAGATTCGAAACATACTGAAATGTAATGAATACCTTTCTTTTCGAACCATGCCTTTCGCTTATGGCAGTCTTTCTGAAAGCGTCATTGCTTCTTGCAGAATTGACACCTCACACCACCAGCTTTTCCCTTTTTATTAGCATGAGAACTCGTACTAGACTCATAAGACTTAGCTTTGACTTTCTTGAACTTTTTAGGCTTAAATCCCCTTTTTTTATAGGCTCTTGACTAGTAAAATGGATTGAGTGGTGACCCATTTGCTTAAGTCTGGTCTCCTCTTGGATTAACATACTCGACAATTCACTAACTTGCCATTTATCTTTCATGGTATTATAGTTTATTTGGAATGGTCCATATTGAGAAGGTAACGAGTTCAAAATGAACTGGACCAGAAAAGAGTCATCTACACTCATCCCTAGGTTCTTCAGTTGAGAAGCGATATTGGACATCTCATTCACATGCTCAGTCATACCACGACTCCCATTGAACTTCATGGTGGTAAGTCTGGCTATAAGTGTCTCGGATAGGGACTTGTCAGCAGATTTAAACTTATCTTCTACACTTTTGAGGAACTCTTTGGCATTTTCAGAAGCAGGTAGGGAATACTTGATGTTGTTGGCCATTGTCATGCCATAAATTTGAGACTAAGTCTATTTGACTTAACCCACACTCCATGGGATGCCTTCTCTTCAGTCGTACTATTATCAGTAATGGTAGGCTTATCATCAATCAATGCCTTATCAAGATCGAGTACACCTATGTGAAACTCGACTTGTTTTTTCCATTCAGAGAAGTTTGACCCATTTAGCATGGGAACAGAGGAGGAACGTGCATACAATGTGACAGATAATGAAGCTGCAAAATATACATAATTTCACGATCACTACATAATACTATGAGTTTTAAACATTATTTGAAAAACAAATAATTTAAATTTAGTGAACAGTGTTTTCAGATCTACCTTTGGGTAATCTTATGACACACTATTCAAATGTTACGGTGATTCCCAATCACCGATAGGACTAATCAACTAAGTACAAGTTGTAACGCCCCATCCCGCTACGGGTGCGTTATCTTCAAAATATCTCAAAACATCACAAAAAGACGGATATCGGGTATTTTTTTTTTTTTTGAAACGGGGTAACTACCTCCCACTCAACAAACCACAAGTCCATAATGTTAAGAAACATAACAAACAGCTATAGACTGATCAAATATAGTTATACAGTCATCCAAACAAACTTGTGATAATGAGTCCATACAAACTAGAGTCTCTCAAATCTAAAACATAAGCATGATCATAAAATGTCTAACTTATACTGCTCCTCCCCAGCTGTTTGCTCAAGGGGCCCGCCTAGCCCCTCTACGATCGGGGTACCTGAAAGGTAAGGGGTGAGCTAACCAGTCTTGTGAAAGGATAAAACATATCACATGTCAGCAACACAACATATATCACATGTAGGAAATGTAGTGAACATCATAATAAAATGAATGTCTATGTACATGAGTGATCAACTATACTACTAACCAATGGTCCCACAGACCAGTTCAAGACATCACCTCCATAACTCACAACGGTCCTCCAATAACTTCGGTCTCCCTATCAATACAAATGGGAGACCATACAATACACAACCGCCGGAATGCAACGGGGAAACCCACATCCCCTATGGGGTCTCAACCGCCGGAGCATAACGGGGAAACCAATCTCAAGGGGGCAGGCACCTCAACCGCCGGAACGCAACGGGAAACCCACATCCCCTATAGGGGTCTCAACCACCGCCAACAATCAACGTCATCATATCATCAAAAACATGTATACATATAAATAGTTTCTCTATCACAACACCCAACAGTACGCTGTTTGTTGCGGGTTACCTCTCGTACCTGCACGTGTTATCATGATCATATATGACAACGTAACTACATTCCCATATAGGTAGCAAAATCAGTATCATACTCCATCATGTAAATCAATAGCATATGGCGAGTCACTTAAAACACACATCTCTATGTTTGACATGGTTATATTTGCATCTCATAAATAAACGCTCAATGCATTAACATCTTCTGAGTATTATGTTCAATATCCATTTATTCAGTTAAAATTTTCCACAAATGCACATAGTTGAAAGGAGTACACGAACCAATCCCTCACCACATGATCAATTTCAACAGTTTTCCCTTACCGAGTGGCTTAGAAAATAAATGGTCCAGTTCAGGTCACTCCATGTCTAGGAGTAAGTATTTAAGATATGCAAATGCATGCTAAATCATGATAAGTCCCCTCACAGTGCATGTGAAGTCGAAAATCCGGAGCAAGCAAGCAGCTTGATAGGTTGAAGGGGGCCAAATCTGTTGAAACAAGGAAGAGCGAATAAGTAAACAAGGTAAAATGATCTAAAACGAGACCGAAGTAAATATGGGCCCAAAACTGGGCTGGGCCCAAAACGGGCCGAACTAGGCCAGCTGGAAAACGGGCCTGAAAAAGTATTAGGTCTAAAAAAGGGCTAAAAAAATGGGCCGGGCCGAACTTGCTTGGCCGAAATTGACTGTGCTCGAAAACTAGACAGAGGTGGGCCGGGCCGAAGATCTGGGCCGAACCAAAACTTGCTTGGCCGAAACTGACTAGGCCAAGGCTAGGTTGGGCCAAGGCTGGGAAAAATCGGGAAAACCAAGGAAAATTGATGAAATCAGGGAAAACTGCATAGAACCAACGAAAATCGATGAAAAACAAGGAGGACCAAGGGGGAGAAGAGAGAGGGAAGGAGAAGAAGGGAAAAGAGATTGAGGAGAACAGATGGAGAAGAAGAAGGTTACCTGGAATCGGCAAGGTCGGGGAAAGGGGACAGAAATCGGTTGTCTAGGGCAAAAAGGAGGGTCAGGCCTCGATCGGCTGGGTAGGGATCAACGGCGGCCGCTCGAGGTGACTGAGAAAGAAGGCGGAGAAGGAGAAGAGAGAGAGAGAGAGAGAGAGAGATCGGAGGAGGGAAGAAGGGGAGAAAACGAGAGAAGGAGGGATCGAGAGGGTTGCAGCGCACTAGCTGGAAACGCTACAATGCGGCAGGAGATGGGTTTAAAGGGTGAGGGTGAGGGTTCCTTAGGGTTTAGGGTTTTTTGATGATTTTTTTTAATTATTATTAAAAGCTTTGAAAATTTATTTTCAGAAGGGGTAAAAATAAAAAGATTGAAAACCCAAAAAAATCTCGAATGCTGAATGTCGAAGTGGAAAACGTGTGATTTTTCAACAATTTTTTTTTGACAAAATACATAATCACAAAATTGCAAAAATGTCCCTTCGAGTTCCCGAGCTCGAAATCAAGCAAACTAGGGCCCACCATGGAGCCCACACTACCAAAGCACCAAAAAACAACTCGGGGTTCTACAAAACTCTCTAAGACCTCGAAATATAGGGTCGGGTCATTACACAAGTGACTAAATACCGTAGTCACCTTTGGGTGTCCGTACTAATACTAACCACAAGTACCCGTCAATTATCCTATCCCAATCTGTTAACCACTCGGAACGGTGCACCTTTGGGCCAACCTAATATTTCTATGGCTAGGGATTGCGATTTGCAATGCCATCATTATCCAATAGTTGGGAGAAGTACTGGACCATGGTTATAAGACTCAAAACTTGACTCATTCCGATTGGGCCACTTTGGTAACTACCAAATCGTATCTTTATGTGAATTCAAGTCAAGAATAATGACTTCACTCTTTAATTGAATTTTACCAGATTCACATTCAATTCACAAAAACTTTCATATGAAATATAAATTTGATATTCTACACATGATGAATATACTGAGAAGCATTTTACAGTTGGGTGTTGGTTCGACTAACAAAGCCCAAACGACATTTCGACCAACAAAATGATTTTTTCTTAAAGTAAAATTGATCTAAAAGATCAAAATTGGGTTCAGTCGAGTCGGCTGAATTACATCTTGTCATATCAGCCTACAATTCAGTCGACTAAATTCTATAATTCAGTCGGCTAAAAATTTCACAAATAAAAACTGTACAAAACAGTTGTGAATTCAGTTGGTTGATTTCTCATATTCAACTTGCAGATGCAGCCAAACCTTATCCCATTCTCTTTAATAATCCTTATTTTAATACACGTCAAACCCACCAAGATGACCACCGTCCCATGCCTATCCTTCTTTATTATTTTATTTTCACATTTCAGCCTTGTCATTTGTCTTTTGTTGTTCCCTCACTGAAATAATTCAGCACTGTCTAGTATTCAAAACTGAGAAGTTTTTCCCTTAATTTGAATTTCATTATCAACATCATATCATCATCATACAACCTTAATGAAAAACACCAAGTGATTCGATGAACCTGGCTCTGATACCAATTGATAAAATATTTTCTTAATAGGATTGAGCATTTGGGCATGGAAACATCCTTTAATGGATTATGTAATCTCACTAAATATGTGCCCAATCAAATATGATTTCGGTCCATATAAATTAATCCACAAGATCTGAATCAAATGGTATTTTACAACCATAATTGTAGTATACATAAAGCGGAATTAGAACAAAATGCAGTGCATTGACTCCTTAAATAGTGATGATAATTCATTTCAACAAGGCTAACATATGTTCTCCATGTCTTTGTAAAGTGTGGGTTTTGCTAGGGAGAACAGCAATTGGAATCTTCTGCCTCTTCATATTTTTGGCCTACAAATTAAAGAGGAAGCACATATGGATGGATAGCACAGTTGAAGAATTCTTGAGTAATTATAAATATCAAATGCCAGCAAGGTACTCTTTCTGGGATATAAAGAAGATGACAAAGAATTTCAAAGAAAAATTGGGCGAGGGAGGCTTTGGCACTGTTTTCAAAGGAAAGCTCTCCAATGGACGTCTTGTTGCAATAAAGATGTTGAAGAAATCAAAGGGAAATGTCCAAGAATTTATCAATGAAGTTGCTACAATTGGAAGGACACACCATGTCAATGTGGTACGACTGATTGGGTTTTGCTCAGAGGGATCAAAAAGGGCTCTCATATATGAGTTCATGCCAAATGGATCTCTAGAAAAATATATTTTCAGCAAAGAAAAAACCAATGCTTTGTGTTGGGATAAGTTGTACCAAATTATGTTGGGAATTGCTCGAGGGATTGAATATCTTCACCGAGGTTGTGATATGAGAATTCTTCATTTTGACATCAAACCTCACAACATTCTCCTTGATCATAATTTCATCCCAAAAGTTTCAGACTTTGGACTAGCAAAGTTCTATCCAACTGAAGAGAGCATTGTGTCAGTAACAGCTGCCAGAGGGACAATAGGATATATGGCCCCTGAACTATTTTATAAAAGCTTTGGAGGTGTTTCATACAAGTCTGATGTGTATAGCTTTGGAATGGTATTGATGGAAATGACTGGAAGAAGACAAAAAGTGTTAACAAATGCAGAGAACTCAAGCCAAATGGACTTCCCATTGTGGATTCATGATCAACTTCATCAGGGAGGGGACATATTGTTGGAGGATATTGTAGATGATGATAAAGAGAAGGTTAAAAAGTTGATTGTAATTGCATTATGGTGCATACAGATGAAGCCTACAGATCGCCCTTCCATGAGCAAAGTTGTAGAGATGCTAGAGGAAAAAGTACAAGATCTCCAACTTCCACCCAATTCATCCTTATTTTCTACAGACCAAATCCATGGTGATGATTATTTTGCTAATTCAGAACTTGAAGAATCATCATCATCAACCAACCAGTCAAGAATTTCTGGCAGAGGTATGGAGAATCATCTATCGTAAAGGATTGTTTAGTATGGTAATTTTAATATCATCTTAATGAAGAAATAAATGCTCTGTTTTCCTCAAACAATGGTTGTATCATTTGTAAACACGAAATTCAGGGCTAAGTGGTGTAGAAATGTTAAATCATTCAACTCTAGAGCAAATCTGGATAAGAATTTTTTCCATTGAAATTGTTTGGTTACCATCTTCATAAACATCTTTTAGTTTAGTAGGCAATTATCTTGATCATTGTCCACTGAAAGTTAGAATTTAGAAAAGTTTGCTTCAACTATAGACTAAAGTTTTCAAGAGTAATGGATAAGAGGTAATAGCATTATGACTTTACTAATCAGAACATGAGAACACTCTCGTCTACCCTTGGTAGATTCTTATTTTCTAAACAATTTAGCTCTCTTTCATTGATGCAATTCTGTACTATAAATAAAATATAGAGCATGCACAAAGCTAAAAGGGCTCAACAAAGCATTCACCACTAATAAGGACTTATACAAAGCCCACAGAGGTGTAGCTTCGATGCAGTGAGCTTCTAGGAATATATTAGAGGTTTTGGGTTTGTCCTCTCTCTCGAGTTAATGAATACACAAGGCTTGTGACCGATTTTGTGTATCGATGGGATAAGTCTCACTTTCAATGTGGGGTGGAGATACCTATGATATTGGAAAAAATAAAACTTTTGACGAGTCTAGAAAGATACCTTCTTCACCATTGCACTATATTATTGTCTTCAATAGACTGTCATTTCAGGCGACTAGAAATATTGATCGTTAGCAATGTCATAAATATCGGCGATAATTTCAAATGTATCTCGTTTTTATCGTCAAAATGCCATTACTGTGTTAATAACGTGTATTTATCGGCCCTGCTATTTTTAATTGTAATTTCCTAATAAATTCACGTTAAAACGCGATAAACAATAATATTGCAATAATTTCTCGGTAAATTCCCGATTAAGAAATCTATGTAATAATCTTAATGAAATTTCTACAATGATTTAAAATATTTGTCAATATTTTAAAGATCGTAGGATATTAATTGAACTATATTCTAAATATATTGTTTGATATGAATTGGTTGTTAATTGTTCATGAATGGCATTAAGATTTTTATTTTATTATATTTTTATTATTTTTTAAATATTTATATTTTCCTCAAAATTTTCACATTAAATTCTCGATAAAAACTCAAGAATTTAAAAACATCTTGATATCACCTGTCACCATTAATATTTTAAGCATGGTATTTATGACAATAATCATTAGATACATCAAGTCACTCTGGTTGTTACAAGAGCCATGCAATTTCAAAAGACGTTAATTCAAGACTCAACTAAGACCAGTTCTAGAGAAAGGGAAAACCTGGTAAGCATTTGGTTACCTAATGAAAATAAAAGACATCTCGTGAGAAAGTTTATGGAAAAAGTGATAAACAATCACATAAATTCTTGCATTCCCAAGTCCTGGAATCATCTAACATTGGCTAGAAAACCTTAGTTGGTTTTAGAGGTGTTCTTTTAAGTGTTCTTTCAAATGTTCTTCTGTGTCCATGAAAATAGATAAGAAAACATAGGTAAAATATAGCTAATTTTTTAAGAATGTAGTACTCAAATTTCCCATCATTGTCAAAATTTTCCGTCTATTTGAGAAGCTTTTTGATACGGCCATCATATCCATTGAAGATGGTGGGGTCCAATTGGATGAAATTGATGAATTTGCTCTCCAATTCTATGCAAGAATTGATGGAGGCAAGAGACGGCCTCATGAGCTTTGCATTTGACCCACATAAACCGATACCAAAGCCCATTTGGAACAGCTATGGATAAAGGCCTGTTGTGAATTGTTTTGGGCCTTTAAAGCCCATGATTCAGGCCCGTTTGTTACCAACAAGCTGGACATCCAAATTACACATCAGCTGCCATGTCATTGCTTATATAAATACCACATTCTCCAAAATAGAATGGTTTGAGCGCATAAGTTTGCATGGGCCACAAGGAACCCAATGTGGAAAGCCCAATTTAGAAAACCTTCGTTTGCTTGGCCGTGGGCTGGGTTTTTGTACAGATTTGGGCCTTGAAAACCAGCAAGAATTCAAATGAACAGGATTAAACCCAAGAACAGCAAGCTTATCATGCTGGGCATGTGGCCTACATTGGGATAGATTTAGGAGTTGTTTTGCGTAGCAAGAATTTGAAATGAAGGGCTGAGATTGAAGCTGTTTTTTGCCCAGTATAATGCACGAATTAATTTGGATCTTAGGATTACCAAATAAAGCCCAATCGGAAGGCTTGGGCATGCAAGCCCAATTAGCTTAGCAAGTTTGATTATTGTATTATTTTTTCACCCAAGTTTTAGTTGTTTTGAGGCCTATAAATACTAGGCTTGGTCGACCATGTAATGCACAAGTTGAAGTGAATGAAATTTGAACTTCGAGTTTGGGAGTCTCTCCAAGTTTTGGTGAGTTCTTCTTTGGTTTCTTTTGAATTTTAAATTGTTTTTGTGCTGAACTGATATTGATCTAAGTATTGGTTTGTGATTGCACGGTGGATGTTGAATATTTATGCCTGTATTTTTCAACGGTTAGATTGACATAGAATTCCACAATCAAAAGGTTCTTTCAATTTTAAATTACAGTTAGTGTCGGGTAAGAATTCATGCATGTACAGGGTTTGTAAATTGCATTTAATTTGGATTTAATTAATTGCATTTGAATTTTCAATTCCATGTTCTTATTGAATTTCTAGAACACCTAATTTTATTAGTGAAATTGTTCATCAATTAACCATGGTGAAATTAAAGTCATCTATTTCTTTCGGAGTGAGAGTGAGAGTTGGATCCTAATATGGGCATCATCACGAGCACCAATAAAATAACAGAAAGAAGGTGAGGATGAAATTAATCAAATTGATGGAGATTATGCTGCAATTGTACTCAATTTGTAGTTAATCTTTGTGGAGAAAAAGTGGATCGAAATGGCTTTCGTTGGGGCCTGAAATATTCAATTTAAAGCTCATGGGTTTTAGCATTCGGTTAGGCTTTTGAATCTATAAAAATTAGCCCAATCCAATCCAAATAAGTGGCACATTTGCTGATTACAAGGACAAGTGACGACAATCCACATATTATGCCATGTCATTGGCCAGCTAACTTGCCACATCATATGTAAAGGCCCTAGCCCGGAGGCCCAGGCAAAAATCGAGCCCATTGGGCAGAAAAAAACAATGGAATTGGGCCAAAAAAACCATAGAATTGGGTCAATGTCGGTCTAACCGATAGGCATTGTCGGTCGGACCGACATGGCATGGCTGCTTAGGCGTGTGCATGTGGGGAAAAGTCCCACATCGCCTAGGAGCAGTTTTTGAAAGGGGTATATAAGAAGGAGCTCACTCCTAATCCAACACAACGCATTTTGGAGGCCCTTTCGATCTTCTTTTTCTTGCTCGTTTCCCAGCGTGATCTCAGGCAGCTCTCAACGCCTCCAGTTCTCAGCACCAGTCTGCTTCTGATATCTGCATCAACACCTCCCGTCTCCAACGGCGGCCTAGATCCGCTTGCTTTGTTTTTTCAGAGATCTTTATTTGTGCCCAATGGCTACTCTCATTGTTGTTGCTTGTAACTTCCCGTCCCGCTACGGGCACATTAAAACTAATACAAACTCCTAAAATCGATCTAATACCATTTCGGGTGATCTAATACCCACACTAACCACAGGTAACCCACAATTAAACCAATAATCAAAAGTACCAATAAAGTATTAATCACAATTAAAAGTAATAACATTATCCCATTATTACATTCATCCAACTTATGCTGTAATACCCAAGCCACCTAAGGTCCCATATCGGTTGTAGACTTGGGTGTGGGGGCTTTATAAGAGGGAGACAACCCTCATCCCATCGTGAGGCCTTTTGGGCCTGGAAATGTGGGCCAGGGGCAAAGGAAAACTGTGCGAGTCGGATAGGGCCTAAAGTGGACAATATCACGATGGGGTAGAATCGGATCGTCACAAGTGGTATCAGAGCGCGGTTCAACACCCGAACTGTGTGGGTGTTTTACCTCCTCTGTGATGTGACAGAGCCGGGGACGACTCTAGTCTTAAGGAGGGTGGATTGTAATACCCATCACCCACCTCAAAAAAGTCCCACATCGGTTGTGAGGTGGGTGGGATGGGTGTTTATTTGAGGAAAAGAGCCCTCTACCCATGTGAGGTTTTTTGGGCCTGGTCATGTGGGCCAGGCCCAAAGTAAACCGCGAGGGCATGGTGAACCTAAAGCGAACAATATCATACTGGGAAGTTGGGGTAGGGTCGTTATACATGCATGAACATATATTTCAATTACATTAACAAGCTCTAAGAAGTACCTGTAAGGCAAGGGGTGAGCTCTACATGCCCAGTGAAGGCAACGTATGCATCATATGTCATCAAGCATACACTACATATAATCATATGGATGCAACAATGTCTAGGATGTCTACATGTACAACCATGTGAGCGTGTGGTCTACCCCTAAAACACAGGTCTACATCTACTGCGCTTCCAACACATCCCCTAACCAACCCAATGCAACACTAGGGCAACTCCCACATATATCCATCTGCTACGATCCACTCACCCACGGGTACACAGACCGATCCCCAACCAAATCAGGGTTCCTGGTCCTCAACCAATCCTATGACTCTCCCAGGACAACCCGCACACATACTACAACCAACCCCTGAATCAGGCTCACTGGAGTCCCAAACAAACAATCACATGGAAGTAACCACTGCACCAGTCCTCAATGGACTACCAACTAGACCCACTTGTGGTCTCCTCAATCAAGTACCAAACTACCGGTAGTCACACCTATAGCATCGGGCCCCATTTACTGGTGTCAACACAACTGGCAAATCCACCCTTCACGGGATTGCATAGGCCTTCCACTGAGTGAGCCGGCAAAACTCACTCGTTAGGCATCCATAAACTCCCAGTGAGTCAACACCCACATCATAAGTCTCAACCATGAGCCCCAAGGTTATAACCACGGGTAATCACACTACCACACCCATCAACCAAAATGTGGGCAAACATATACTCAACCCACCTGGCTCTTAAGGCGACCCAATACGTACTCGACATACTCCACTACCATCTTACCTCAGGGCCACCTCCACATAAATCCACACACACACCACAGACCGGTACCACAAATCGTGAATCTTAACCTTGCCGTAAGGGCCATGAGTGCTGACCACTACCATGCAAGCAGGAGCTATCCTCAACCACACCATTCCTCGACCAATGAGTGGGCGAAACACCCTCAACGCACACAGTCATCCGGGGATCATAAACCATACTAGCAGTAGCTGTCCTTAACCGCATCATCCCTCGACCAATGAGTGGGTGAAACACCCTCAGCCCACTCGATTATTCGGGAATCATAACCATACCAGCAGGAGTTGTCCTCAATCACACCATTCCTCGACCAACGAGTGGGCGAAACACCTTCAACCAATTCAGTCATCCGGGGATCATAAACCATACTAGCGGAAGTTGTCCTCAACAGCACCATCCCTCGACAAATGAGTGGGCGAAACACCGTCAACCCAATTGGTCATCCGGAGATCATAAACCATACCAGCAAGAGTTGTCCTTAACCGCACCATCCCTCGACCAATGAGTAGGCGAAACACCATCAACCTACTCGGTCATCCAGGGATCATAAACCATACCAATGAGAGTTGTCCTCAACCACACCATCCCTCGACCAATGAGTATGCGAAACACCCTCAACCCACTCGGTCATCCAGGGATCATATGTCACGCCCTGACCCGGTGGTTGGCCCGAAACACGATAATTTGTTTTATATAATAATCTCCCAAAACTGAACATCATAGCTGGACTGGATCCTTATAATAAATAACTAAGCCCATAATAATAAAATGTCACACGTGCTCTTCATACGGGACTCAAACATGTACCATATCTACCCATATACAACACATATCATACAAACAAATATTTCCATAGATACGATCATAAACATCATCAGAGTTACAAACGAAAACATGATAGTTAATACATGCTTAGAGTAATAGGTACCACATGGGGTACTAACAAAACATTGTTTGTAACAAAATGGATAAAACAAATGTATTTTCCAACAGTGGAAAATACAAATGACTTCATCGGCTCTCTCATCCTAAGTCTGTAATGGAGGTTCCTCATCCTCAGATGCTAATCCTGAAATGTAAGGGATGTGAGCTTTAAGCCCAATGAAGAGATCTTAAAATAATACATTTATCAACATGTATAGGTTAAACAATGCAGTGTAGTCATAATAATATTAATGGTCTACTCTTACCATTTAAAATTACAGTTATCTTACTAATGAATGGTATACTTTACCATCCTTACCAACTTACCATAAAAGGTCTCATATACCATGTTTCCAAATTACCACCACTAGCACATCACTACCACACATATGAAGAACTACACTGGCAGTCCAAATGCATTAAGTCCTGACACATCAAAATGCAGCATCATGCAAAAGCATAAACGATCTCACTGGCCCAAAATCAACACAACAGCTAAATGTGTGGGAGCAATACCATGAACTTCATCACTCATTCACTTACCACAATATGATGTTTAGGTTTTCACATCGGAGTGTGTCAATAACATGACAATATGCATAATAAACATTTCTATGTATTAACATGATTATTTCAATATCTAAGCATGTAAGTAGGTTCAATCTTCGTTATAGACTACTAGACCTTGACTCCCTAACACTGTGTTATGCTTTCATTCTAATAGTTAGAACAATTTTCATCCCTCACATGGAAGCAGTGTCAAGTCTCGCATTCTGGCACATTTAGTCTTTTCCATTTCATGTAAAGTCTATGAAACCACTTATTGCACTGGAATCTAAGTTTACATAACCTGATTTACCAATCCTGTATTATTAAGTCTCCTCACCGTTAACTGTCAGGTATTCACAGGAATTTGTAATACACAATAAGAATACAAGTAAATACATATTTATAATCAATACAACACACATCCACAGTACAGTCTAACTTTCCAATTAGTTTTTTCGAAAATCACTAAGGAGATGGTTGTGAGTTCACACTATAAGTTACTACTTCATTTTAATTTGATGTCAGAAGAGTTAGCCATCCAAAACACTCAATAAAAAAATGAAAGTACTTAGTGTCCAATCTCATATTTTTCCTGCGCCAGGAAAATATTGAGACTTTGCCCAGAGGGTACAATACATATATGTAAAGGGCTCAAGCCACTACACATATCGTCTTCTAGATTAGGACCATGAAGACGTATTGAGTTAGGCCTAGAGAGAGGTAAAGAAATATAAAATGCTCAAGCCACTACTCGTATTGTCTTCTGGGTAGGACCATGGAGACATATTGAGTTAGGCCTAGAGAATACAGTAAAATAAATCACTCAGTGCCCGATCCTTTTTACCAACGAGCGGCACTACCAATGGCTACCGAATGGTATTTCCGGTGCACTATGGGTAGAATGTTTCGGCCTGGAAGTGAACACTCAATGCGATAATGTAATCACACAAGAGTTAGAGTCAGTCATATTTTAAACTTAGAATCAGGCTCCTGAAAATTAATCATCACAATTAAAACATAAATCTTAAATTATTAAAATAAGAAACGTTTTATTTCCTAAACAGTACTTTGTGTATGTTTTTAAGTGTTTTTTAAATATTTCTAAGAACATTAAAAATTTCAAAATAATGTTTAACATAAACTATTTAACCTACAACAAGGTCAACAAGATACTTCATATTAACTAACTTAGATGTATAAGTAAACTATTAATTCAAAGTCAACTAGGCTAGGTTTAATTGAAACCCACTAAGATAGATATTTGCATAATCTGATAAATTTCATAATAAGTAATACTTTTAAATAAAATCCCAAGTTACATAATGACCTTTAATGTATACAGTAATAGAAAACCTAAAGTATTAAATAGAAATCAAAAACTGAATTTAAATTAAAACTGTAACAACTTTGAATACCATAGATAGAATAATAATTAAACAACATAATAAAACTAAGATAGGATTCCAATTTAAACCCAAAATAAAACATGTCACCTTATTGTTATTTCATTTTAAAATTTTGTTCCCAACCTAAGTTTAATATAAATAATTTAATTAATTAAATCATTAAAGGAATAGTAAGTCCAAAAGGTGAAAACACCCCATCACATGGTGGGACGTTAGTTGCATGGACATGAACTTAGAAGAAAATAATTTAATTAATTAAATCATTAAAGGAATAGTAAGTCCAAAAGGTGAAAACACCCCATCACATGGTGGGACGTTAGTTGCATGGACATGCACTTAGAAGAAAAACCCAAATGGGTGAATGAATGACATAGAGCAGACAATACCTAAGTGCATACTTTAAGTGCACAGTGCATTTTGGCTGGAAGGGTGAGACAGGTGGGTTCTTAGGGAAACCCAGAACTAAGAGAAAAAGTAGGGGTAGTAAAGAAAAGAATAATTAGAAAAATAACTGAAATAATTAAATGAAAGCGTAAAATTACCAGTTAAAATTGTCCAAAAAGATGGCCAATAGAAGGAAGGCGCAGCAGTAGTGCTCGGTTGGAGCCTTGAGACCATTTTGACTGCTGGGAATGAAAGTTTAATAAGCGAAGTGGGAAAATATGAGATTTAAGTGGAGAGAATGAAAGTCAGAAAATGAAATGAAAGAGGCGGGTGCCTGAGAAACCTCTCACGGTAAGGGGGTGAGACGAAAGAGTAGAGAGAGGAAATGGGAGGCTTTTTTTTTTTTACTTTTCTCCTTCAATCTCCTTCAATCCAACTCCTTTAGAATGGGTAAACACTTCACCAACCTATCATGGTGGCTTTTATAGCTTAGAGACAAGCTTGAATTAAATGCATGTATAAAATATATTAAAATTTATATTTATCTACTTACAAATGATTATTTTATTATCATTTTCTTATTTGATTTATTTTATTTTATCTTAAACATATATCTTAATTAGTTGGATAATTTCAAAGATTCACTAAATTAATTTAACTAATTCAATAAATTAAATATTTAACATTATAAATGTCATAAAATTTTGAAGATAAATATTTATTTAAAACCCAATGTTTAATTTAAAAATCATAGAATGCTAAATTTCAAAATTTAAAACAATACTTTGTTAAAATTCTGAACTTACAGTTGGGTCACAAAATTTGGCCAATAAAAACACTTCTAAAATTCTGAGACACTTTGACACTTTGAAATATTTGAAAATTATTTAAAAAAACAATACTTCTAAAAATAGGGACACCCTTGATAATTTAAAAATCACACTTCTGTAAATCAAAATGCCAGTCGGTAAAATTCTTCAGACTTAGAATTTTAAAACTAAATAATTTTGTGCAATATGATAAATTAATATTTTTACATTACTTTAAAGGTCTCAGTCGGAGAAAGTTTAGATAATTTCAACTTTGCCACTACACTTTAACGAGTCAGATCCACAGGCTTCCGAACTCAAATCGAGTCAAACTTTGATTCAAAACAATGCCCACTTGTTAGTCTTTTAGATTAACGGGTCACTAATCACAATTAATAGCTAAATTCACATAATTAGACCTTAATTTGGGTTACAGTATCATATCATAAACCACTATCCCACTCTCTGGCCTTCACGCGGGTGAACCACTCAACCCATCAACCACTGGGGATGCCTCATCCACCACGCACTCGGGTACTGTGTCTGTAATGACCTCTAAGTTGACATTGGATGAGCCAACACTCAACCGAAGGGCTTCCTAGAGGTTTCCATGACCACCTCACAACATGTCCCTCCTGGGACTCCCGGGTACCTAGCGCTCCAAACCGAACCACACCTCTCACATAAGCGTGTCCAAAGATCACAATAATAGACCTGACAGTCAAACCCACACTAGGGAGTACGTCTACCCGTCATAAGAGTAAGTACCAAAACCACACCAGCTAGACCCAAGACAGCCACGACTTTGCCAAAAACCCACATACCCAAGAAGAAAATACTCGCCAGGTACTCACACACCTAAGGACCCAGCAACGAGTAGTCCATAGCTCAACCGCATCCATTGCGTGGTTCCCCATGACTTCCCAACCCTAACTACCTGACAAGCTAGAGGGGAGTCTCTAAATCTTGATGTAACCTAGTACCCATGCCCCACCGACTATCCACATGCTCTAGTAGCATGCATGCACAATTATTTATAAGCATGTTATCAATACGTCAATAACAATTCATAATAAGATACTATCTACCGCATGCTAGCATATTCAACTTCAACATGTTTTCGTACCATGCATGCATCTAAATCAACATAGTATAATAGGCATGATTCATCTATTTTCTAATACATGCTTATCTAGAGCATACCAACATATTATCGGACGCACACACATCATCATGTTTTCATACATACATGTTATCCAACTATTCAACCAACATATTCTCATATTTCCCCAATCCACATGTTATCACATTATTCAACCAACATATTCTCATATTTGTCCAATCCATATGTCATCGTAGTATTCAACCAACATGCCATCACACGCATTTCGACATGAGCATGCACAAATAAGTCCCTCGCTACATCAATCATCACAACGGTTTCCTTTGCCAAGTGGCTCAAATCATATAAGGGCCCCATTCCTCATACTTTGTGTCCAAAATGTTATGAGATAATATATGCTTTTCATGTATGCTAAACAAGTGTGATGAGTCCCCTCACCTATGCGTGACTTTTGAAATCCGAGTGATAAACACAAGGAACAGGCTTGTGATGCACGGCTACTGGGCATGAAAAGTTGGGACAGGCTTGCAAAAGTTGGGGTGATCCCAAAAATCTGGTAAAAAACTGGCTTGCGAACGATCCAAAAAAGGACAAGGAACACTCCAAAAATGATCTCCAAAACGAGCTAGGAACGAGCCCAAAACAAGCCTGAAACGGGCCCGGAATGGGTCTGGTCAGGCCTGGATCGGACTTGGGCTCGAGTCTGCTGGGTTGAACACAAGTTGGGCTTGGACAAAATGGGTTCAATCGGGTTGGGCCAAGTCTGCTGGGCCGAGGAGTTGGTTGGGCTCAAGCTCAAATCAACAGCAACTGGGCCAGACCTGATTGGGGTGGCTCAGTCTGCAGGGCTCAAGAAGCTGGCCCAAGCTGAAGCGAACTGGTCCAAAGAAGGCCTGAAGAACTGGGCTTGACTATTGGCCTCTGTTATTGGGGCTAGGACAAGTCAACCCGCCCGAGCCACTCGACTGCCTAGACGACTCAGCTCAGTGGCTCGACTGAGTCAACCTAGTGACTCAGCTGAGCCAACTTAGTGATTCGATTGAGTTGATTCGATGGTTCACAGAGGGGAACAGCTGGGAAAATAAGGGAAATTAGGGGAAAACTTGGGAAACGAAGGAGAAAAGGAGGGAAAATGAAGGAAAAGAGGAGGGAAGGAGATGAAAACCAGAGAGGGAGGGAGAAAAAGAGAAGAAGAAGGTCAATGAGAAGAGAAGAGAGGAAACTCGAGTACCTGAGAGTGACAAGAGGGTCTGACGACTGGAGCAAGCGAATCTGGGCGGCAGAGAGAGGGAGTCTGGGTGGAGCAACGACGGGAGCTCACACGGTTCGAACAGAGAAGAAGGGGAAGACGAGATGAGAGAGAAATTAGAGAGAGAAGAGAGAAAGAGAAACAAGAGAGAGAAGAGAAATGAATAGAGAGAATGAGGGAGAGGTGTTGTAGTGCCCCTCCCTTTTCTCCCTAAATTTCAGAGTAATTTTTTTTTTATATAACAACCTGAAGAAAGGGGAGAATGTCATGACGCGAGTCAAGTCCGAATCCGAAGATTCGATCCTTAACTGGCCCAACCAGTGTGTGCACATGGAAAGACTCCACGTAAACTTAGCACCACACTAACTTACCATACTGTGGAAATATGTACATCTATTTAAATCCAACACTCAATCTTTCTCAATCTAAGCAAGGCATAATATTAATCTCAATTCAAAGGTTCAATTACAATAATCCAACTTCCTCCAATAACTCATAACTAAATTGTTCATTCCATACTGATATTAACAGGGAAACTCTTTGCAGTTCTCATCTTGTGCCATCCTCATCTATGCATGGCTAGTACTTGGTCCAGCCTCATCATCTTTCTCTTTTCCTATCTTAATTTCTAAAAGAGAAGAATATTGTGGGCTTAGTCAACGCCCAGTAGGATTTCCCATCAAAGGGGGTATCAATATGACATATATAAAATCAGGGAAAACATATACAGTTCTTCATATCATATAATTCAGTTGAAATCATTCCCACCCCATATTTCAAAATCAATTCATAATCAATATATATAAAGCATTTGAAATCAATTTATATTCATCTCATAAATCAATTCATAATAAACATACTTTTGATAACTCATTAAATCAACATGATGCAAATGCCATGGTACATTAATCAATGCAAACCCCTTCATGCCCATGCATTTCTCTCTTTCGTACTTTCCATTCAAACAGTTCTAATCATTGGTCATTATGTCCGTAGCTTTCATGTGGCATCAGCTGGGAGCTACTACCCAATCCCTAGTATTTAACCCGAGTTACCGGGGGTATACTATCACCTATACTATCCTGTGCATGTTTCGAGTCTCTCACCCAGGAGCTTTGAGCCCATTTTAATTGCCCAATTCTTGTGTTCATGGACGCGTCCATACCGAATAGTTATGGTATTTCATATTTCTCATGTTAGAGTTTAACATCACCTAACCATTATCTCAACTATTCCCATCCCCACCAGATGCATGCTTTCATGCTCATGCATCGATAAAACATTCAAAATATGCATTTGAAAATAAATATCATCTCCACATACATAACAGTCATGTGATACATCAAGAAAGTAGGAAAACCTACCTGATCCTAGCCGATCAACGAATGAAGGTAATCCACAAACTAGCTCAGTGCTACCGGGTTTGCTTTCGATCTTTCGTTCATTATCCATACATGTCACATAAGAACACATGATATCATTATTCTTAATTTACTTCAATAACCTTAGACTCTAAATCTCATGTTTTATCTCCTATTTATTACCTATGTAAATGTCTTACAATAACACATGGGTCTATGTGTTGCTATGGAACTCATAATAAAATCTTATAAGTATGGGTCTCATTAACCGATCCACCTGATTAAAACCTACACTTTGATTGGGTGGAAGGCACCTAACCTACCTATCCTAACTCCGATCATAATCAGTAAGCCATAAGGTTGAGCAACCCAATGTGCAGTAAAACTGAAACCTTCCTTCCTACAACTCTAGCAGTCTGAAATGAGACACCATCTAAATCATCTCTTCCTGCTATTATGGCCAAGTTCCAACTGTACATGTTGATAACAACTTGGGCTGCAGCTTCAAGTGCAGTAGGGTAATAGGGTGCATAGCGAGGAATGAAATCAGATACAAGACGTTGTACACTTGTATTTGTCATAGCTGTTAGGGTCTTCCTTATTTCATTCTGGTTTGGATTGAATATCTGAGAGAATCTCTCTGTTATTGTCTGTCCATGGAAGTACCTATAATATGTCCCATTAACAAATGTGCTGCTTTCTTACAAGGGATGGGGATTTTGGATTTCCAATTTCTGTAGCCATGTTGGGTTGAATTCCATACAAATGGGATGAAAGCCTTGGTCCTTTAACTCCTCAAGTAAAGTAGAGTAGGTAGCAGATTTGGTCTTAGACAGTTAACTCAGGGAAAGGCTAACAATAGTAATTAAACATTGGTGAAAAATTAAATGATTCACATGTATGTTTTGTGGTTAGCTACAAGCACTACACCACACCACTTCTTGTATAACTACAAGTGTTGGCTTCAAGATAAAAGTAAAAGTTAAGTCAATCAACATTTCACAAATGAAGATATGATCAACAATAGCCAACACAGACAAAACGATTGAGAGGCTACCCTAAGGTAATTAAATACTTACAAACGGATATTTTCACACACTAATCCCATCCAGATTTGTATGGGATGATCTGTAATTTAGTACGTAACCCGAAAGAAATACAGTTCCATGTTACCAGATTGCAGTGGGGCATTTCATCAAACAGTTGGGTGATGATAGATTAAGGGAGAAGGGCGACGGAATGGCTCCCAGTCACTCCACAATGTAAATGCGTGAAAACTGTTAATGGAGCAAACCAAGGACGGTAAGAACAGGGAGCCCTTTAGCATGATTAAATATGGCATAAGAAGTTGCCTTCACAGTTCACTTCCATCTCCCACCAACAAACACAGACATTACCGATCAGACAATTGATCAAACAGGTGGGGTGGAATACCTTTGCATCTTTCCCTTCCCAAGAGATTCCTTGGCTTTCTCGGTATTAGTAGAGACACCGATATGCTTCTGAACATTGCTGCCTCAGCCGTTGGCAGCTCTATGTTTTTTTTTTTTTTGGGTTAAAAGTAAAACAACAGAGAGAGGGAGAGAAATGAAATGGGTTTCCTTCAGGCTCCACACTTCGGTATTTTCATTGACCAGTTCGGTGGGTATTTTCACCATTACATAGGGCTGCAACACCCACAATGGAAAGGGAGAAATTAGAAGAAAAGGTTCAAGAACTGACCTTCTCACCCGAACCCTTTCTCCGCCGATCTTCCCTTTCTTCTTCTCGCCGTTTCTCGGTCTCCGACAGTCGGTATGTTACCACAAACCCGAGAAACCCTATTTCCATCCATGATTTCGAAAAACAGAGAAGTGTAAAATGTAGATGGCTTCGTATAAAAGAACCCTTTTAATTTTTAGTATTATATCCTTTATAATAACATATTAAGAAAAGAAACCTTTAATTATGAGAAGGGCAGTAATTAATAATAATAATTCCAATCCCCTTCCACAATCCTAAATTAACAAACAATTTCAGGGATCTGAACCTGATTCCTGAATTGGGGAGGATACCCAACAATTCCCAAATCAGTCCCTACTTTCATTCCATTGACCCGAATTCATTCAGGGTTGATTCTAAATCACCCCTAGACTCTTATTTAAATCTAAATACTAATTTAGAAAATTGCACCAACCTTTATTGAAGCTTTTCTTAATCCCTTTTCTTTTTGCCTCGCTTTTCCTTTCCTTCCTCGCTTTTCCTTCTTAGTTTCACAGTGGGAAGATAGGTTTCTCAGTGGGGAATTTAGGGTGTATGGAACTTTGTTGTGTAAAGAAAAGAAGAGGGAGAAGAAGTGTTGTTCGCTCAGATAAGGAGAGGGAAGAACTGTCGTGTACGTATGATGGAAGTGGGGAGTGCCGTGTGCATGAATAGTAGGAGTTACTGTTCACGGCACTATTCACGACACTGTTCATGCGGTGGAAGTTCCACTTCCACCGTGTGTGACTTAGTCAATCCTTATCTTGGGTTTTTCCATGCCCCTTATGCCCTTGTGTTCTTTTAAGGTATTACATTTGCACCCTTTTGACGTGGCATGGCACGTGACCGAATAATTAAATCTTACGTATTTAATTTCCAACTGTGACATTCGACGATAAATTTATAGATTAATTTCTTCATCAATTAATCTTCCTCTTACTTTCTCTAATTAATTGATAAATTTACATTAATTTCAACTAATTAATACAATTTTGATTTCTTTAATAATTTTGAAAATTTGTGGCGTCACAGGTGCGAGATCAGAGAGAGGAAAGAAATGAGGAAGACAGAAGTGGGAGCTGCGAGAGAAGAGAGAAAAGGGGGGGGGCGCAAGGAGGGGGAAAAGAGAAAAGGTTTTAGGGTTTGAAAGAGGGGAAGGGGAAGAGAGAAATCGAGAGATTGAGATAGAGAAAGATGGCAGGAAGGTGGTTTGCGGCACTGTAGCTGCGGCGCTACAGTGTTGCAAAAAAGAGGAAACATGAGGGGAGGGGGGAGGGGGGAGGGGGGGTAGGGTTTGGGGGGTCTTAAGGGTTAGTTTATGGGAAATGATTGGTGCACCCCCATTTTTACCCAAGGTACACTCCTTATGAGTGAAATGTCAGTTTTACCCTCAAATGGGGGTGCTTTATTGGAAAAAAGAAACAAAAATCGAGGGCAAAACTGGCATTTCACTCATAGGAAGTGCACCTTGGGTAAAAATGAGGGGTGCACTGATCATTTCCCTAGTTTATCTACTTATTTTTTTCAATTTTTTTTTTTTATAAAAAGAGAAAACCATAGTATTTATAAAATAGTTTCAAATTAATAATCACAGTGTCATTTTCAAGTATTTTTCATCAATAAATAGATATAGACCAAAATTACCAAAATGACATTCGAGCCTCTGAGCTCGAAACCGATCAAACTGAGCCCACCACGGAACCCACAAACTCCCCACTGACACCAAGACCCCAAAGACCGACATGGAGATCCATAGATCTCTCCAAAATCCCGACATATCAGGTAGGGTCATTACATTGCTACTATGGTTGCTCCCCTCCTCGTAACCACCAAATCTGATATTTCTGCTTCTCAGGCCGCTCTTCTCAGGATGATCTCATCTCCTCAAAGCACCTGCCCTCTTTCAGTCTTCTTCTGAAGGGACGGTAATCCCTTTCTCTGTCTAGTTACACTGGATCGAATCTTCCCTAGCACATCTTCTCTGGGTTGCTTATTTTCCTTCATTGTCCATTGCTGCCATTGTTGTTCTCCTACAGCATTACTCAACTCTCCAGCCAATCCAAGTGCTGACTGTCAGTTCGACACGTCTACTATGGCCGATCACCGCGACATTTTTCCCTGTTCTTCTAACCTTTGGGCAAGGAATCATTTCATAGTCTCGTAGGCAAGTTGTGCATTACTTCTATCTCGCTACAACTTGAGAGGGAGTACTAATATATATTTAGATTTTAAATATATTTAGTATTTGCTTAATATTGTGCTTACTATATTTAGGGATTTCCTTTTTTATATCTTCCATATTTGTATTTCGATTTCTCTATAAATAAGATTAGAGAGTATCTCCTTGATTAAGGGAGACACACCAAACTCTCTATGTGATATTCTACAATTTACAATGTCTTCATTGTGATAACATAGTTAAAGGTGGAGGGATCCATCGATTGAAAATTCATTCAGCACAAGTTAAAGGAAAAGGAGTTGACACATGTAAAAATGTTCCGCCACATATTAGTTTCTTAATGATGCAAGATTTAAATAATTTTGCTTCTGAAAAGAAAAATAAAAAGCAAAAGACTTGTTCGCATGGTGAAATGAGTCAACAATCTGGAGAAGGAGATGAAATTCAAGAAATTGCTAGAGGTTATGGTGATAAGAATAAAGGGATAACCATAAATGATGCTAAGCGAAAGGGTATAGAAAAATTCTTTCCTCCTCGAACCACAAAATGAGCTCAACCCACCATTAGAAGTGCAATGGCAAGCAAAGATGTCATTGAGGCTGTAAATATGGTTGTTTGTAGGTTTTGGTATGATGCATGTATCACATTCAATGCCGTTAATTCTTCATATTTCCAAAAAATGTGTGATATTATAGCAAGTATAGGTCCTGGATATAAAGCTCCTTGCTTTCATTATCTCCATGGATTTAATTTACAAAAAAAATGTTTTTGAAATTCAAAGTGCTTTAGAATCTTTCAAAAGTGTATGGAAAGACTATGGATGCACAATTACGGTGATGGCAGACAAATGCACGTCGTAGGACATTAATCAATTTTCTCATGTATTCGACAAAGGGGACTAGTTTTTTAAAATTTGTAGATGCAAGTGCATACTCAAAGATGAAAGTGATGTTGTTTCATCTTTTTAAAGGAGTTGAAGAAATTGGTCTAGAAAATGTGTTTCAAATGTGACAAATAATGCCGCCAATTATTCAAGTACGTGCAAGTTGATAACCACTCATTTTATAACTATATATTGGACCCCATGTGATGCCCATTGCATTGATTTGATGCTTGAAGATATTTCAAAAAGAGAAAGGGTGAAAAGTGTTATTGAATGAGCAAGGTCTCTCACTATATTTATATACAATCATGGTTTTGTATTAACATTAATGAGAAAGTATACTGATGGAAATGATATTATACGTCCGGCAATCACACGTTTTGTAACTCATTTTCTAGCATTACAAAGTATTTTGAAAAATAAAGGTGGATTGCAGACAATGGTTGTTAGCAAATAATGGATAGATACTAAATAGGCTACAAAAGAACAAAGAAGCAAAGACATGACTTAGTTGATCTTGAGCTCTTCTTTTTTGTGTGAATGTGAGATTATAGTGGCAGCATTTGAACCTCTTGTAAAAGTGTTACGCATGGTTAATAGTGATGATAAGCCCACAACTATGCGCAAAAGCCAAAGAAGACATAAAAAATGCACTCAATAAGAGTGACAAATGATTCAACATTGGCATTGTCATGATCAAGAATGTTGACCGAAGCTATTCCTTATTTGGACATTACAGATAGTTATTGAGATAATCAACTGCATTGTCCACTTCATGTTGCTGAACATTGGCTTAACCCATCATGGTTTTATCATAACATTAATGTTGATCAAGGTTTTAGTGGAGTTCTTAATTGCATTGAGACATTATACTATAGTGATATTACAATGCAACAATCGATCAGCAAAGAGCTTAAATTTTATACAGAAGCATCAAAAGACTTTGGGCGTAAATTGGCTATTAAAGATCGCAACAAAATGCTTCCAAGTATTTTTGTTTACATTTAATTATTCATTTACTTTAATTAACTAAGAAATTTCATGTCTTTTCATAATGTGTGCCTTATTTCTTTTTGCAACTAATTGGTGGATGAATTATGGAGGTTCAACACCAATTTCGCAAAAGATGGCATTTCACATTTTAACTCAAACTTGTACTTCTTTTGGATGTGAGAGCAATTGGAGTGTAGTTGAACGTGTACATACAAAAAAAAAAGATCGATTAGAGCATCAAAGTTTGAATGACTTGTTGTACGTCCATTATAACTTACGCTTGTTAGAAAGGTAAAAACTAAGAAGTGTTTTAAATTATTTTATGTTCATCTTTATTCTTTGAAAAAAACATTAACAGCTCGTTGATATTTGTGTAATATTTTTATTTTGATAGAAATTCAAAAAAAAGGATATGTTTTGATCCAATATCTTTAGATGATATCGATATAATAGAAGATTGGATAGTTGAGTTAAACCCACCCTTATTAAACGAGGAGAAACTACAAACGTAGGAGAGAATGGAACAATCTACGAGTATTATAATTCAACACGAGGAAGGTGATTTAGGTATGACTATTTAAATTATAATGATTGTTGATATAATATGACTTGAATTTTGATTATATAATATGGAGTTGTATGTATAATATTCTCATACATGTATTTTCTTCAATTTCAGTGAATTTGATGAAGATGAAATGGAAACTTGGCTTCTTTACATGATCAAAATGAATACGAAGATGTTGGTTTTTTTGGGGATCATGGTGACTTTATAATTTAATTTTTTTTTTTACAATAACTAACATTGAGGTCATTGAATTGTTTTGGCTATTAATTAGCAATGACTTGTTAAATGGTATTTTAGATTATGAAACTTTTGATTTTGAAGGTATTATTGGAGGATGGATATTGGACATTTGGATTAGATTGTGAGATCATAGATTATGAAACACTTTTGTTGGAATGATATTAGAAAATGGATGTTGGATTAATAGTTTTTTTATATTTATAATTGTGTTTGTGAGAACAAGAGTTTTTTTTTTTGAAAAATATATTTTTTATGAATATTTAATATTATTTATAATATTATGTCGATGGGCACAAGTTTAACCACGGTTAAATTCGATTGAACCTTATTTAACACAACCTTCCTCACAGACAATTTGGTTCTGATAACATTGGATCTTACCATGTAATGAGTCCATGTGGCACACAATGGACGATTGAGACTTAGAAGAAATAAGAGAATGGTGTGTAAATGGAAAGTGAAAAACGTGTGTGATCCTACATTCAGCTAATTTAAGGATCTTAAGCACACACTTAGGAAATCAACGATTGCAGCAAGGTTTTCCAATTTTTTTAATGTGCCAACCTCATACATAAATTGAGGTAGGGACATCTTGTCACGGCCCAACCCAAAAATCAACCAGTCGGGCTCGGCTCAGTGTGATATTGTTCTCTCTGGGTCCACACGGGCGCCACACGGTTTTGACATTGGGCATGGCTCAACTGCAGATCCAAAACGCGTCACACTGAGTAAGAGGGACACTGTCACTTATAAACCCCCTCCAGAAATCTCTCATTTCCGATGTAGGACTCTTGACAACACCCACAGGTCAATCCACTGCTGCGGTGTCAGTTCGACCGACCAGACCTGTCGGTCGGACAGACACAGGCCCAATTTTACCGTTTCAACCTCTCTAGACCCGACCTTCTAGGCTTTTCCAAGTCAGGGCCATTACAATGTACTCCCCTTAAGCCCAAAGCCGTCCCCAACTCGACTCGATAAATCAAGTGGAAGGCCCACACGGTCCAAGTGTTTAACTCGGCTCTAATACCATTTGTCACGGCCCGGCCCAAAAATCAACTAGCCGGGCTCTGCTCAGCATGATATTGTTCGCTCTGGGCCCACACGGGGGCTCGCACGGTTTGCCATTGGGTCTGGCTCAACTGCAGGTCCAAAATGTGTCATGCTGAGTAGGAGTGGCGCTGCCACTTATAAACCCCGTCCAGAAATCCCTCATTTCCGATGTGGGACTCTACACAACACCCACACGCCAATCCACTACTGGGATGTAGGTTCGACCGGCCAGACTTGTCAGTCGGACCTACACAGGCCCAGTTTTACCATTTCAGCCTCTCTAGACCTGGCCTTCTAGGCTTTTCTAGGGCAGGGCCATTACACATCTACACTTGAATCAACCATTAAGCTTTCGTGCTTGTCTTTCTCAGTTTGGTGAATAATTTCTTTTAATTTAAATTTCAACAAATTATTTATCTCTAATTATTTTTATGTTTGGATAGCAAGAAATCCCATTGAATGGATGAGATTAAACCTCAGATTTAGAATGAATCTGGACCGATTTTAGCTTGATAAAATTAGCAACAAGTCTGAAATTAGTGGTTGGGAAATGACTTAGAGAAAGCAAGGAGATCAACAGGGACGTGTAAACAGAATGGGCCTGGATCAGCAACGGTTCTAGCATCTGTTTTAAAGGCAAACTAATCCAGATGAAGGGCTGAGATTTCATGCTCAGTATGGCATGGATTTGCAACTTATTTAGTTTTGTTTTTTATGCTTTTTAATAATTTAAAGATTCCAAATGGCATCCGACCATTGGATGGGCCAGAACAAATAGTAAAGGCCAAAATCTGCAGGGCTGCATGCAGTCTTGAACAGCCACGATTTTGCTTGGTTTTTTGTTCCTTCTTTTATGTTTCTTAAAGCCTTATAATTACCAGGGACAAGAGTTTTAATAGACACAGTCGAATTTGAGTGAATCTACAAGAAAAAGATTTATATTGAATTTCCACCTCAATTTGTGTTTGAATTAAATTTAATCTAAGTGTTAAATATCTTTAAATGATGAATTTAATCTGTTCATGTCTTGCATGCTTCAATTTTCAATTCCACATTTAAATTGGTTCAATATAAGGTTCTTTTATTTCCAACTCGAGTTTGAGTCAGATTAGAATTCATGCATGTTTTGATTTGTTGATTGTATTTAATTCATATTAGAATTCATGCATGTTTTGCTTTATTGATTGTATTTAATTTAGATTAATCAATTGCATTTGATCTTAGTATTCAAATTCTCAATTCCCTATTTGTATTGAATTCTTAGAATACTTATTTTCTTTAGTAAATTTTGTCGCATCAAAATTAGAGTCATCTCTTCCTTTCTAGAGTGAGAATGAGAGCTGGATATCCAGGTTTTCCTTTTGAAATCCTTGATTCGGATCCAAGGATCTCGAGTCTAAAAATATTATTTCAGGTTGATTGTTTAAGTGGTCATTAAACCTGACCTTAGCAGTCATCAGTTGCTATTAGAGCCAGAAAAGATTGACAACTTTATCATTTGGTCATCAAAGCTTGTTTCCTTTTATAGATATATGGGTGGACAATATTGCTTTCGGTGTGCATTGGTTACTTGTTTGGAAAGTGGTGTTATTCTACTTTTTGGAGACAAGATTCTATTTTGATTCTTTGTATTTGCTTCTTTCGTAAGTCAGTAACAATGGGAAAAACAAGTTATAAAGCAGATGTCATGGGAAGATAGATAAATATCTGAGAGATCAGGAAATTAGAGAATGGAAGAAGCAGATCAACAAAGTAGCGCATGATGTGAATTTTAATTTACTCGCAAGCGTACGAACCAGTTTATAGTATAGAGTATGAGTGCGAGGTCGTACCCAAGGGAAACCGACAAAATATATGTATGAAATAGAAAATGGCACTATTAAAAATGTAATTTAAGGAAATAATTTTCTAAAACATTTAGTTATAATCTTAATTTAGAACAATAAATTGTTTTGATGAATTTTTGAGAAAAAGAAAAATAAATCAAGAATAAATAAATTTTTTACATAATCTACAATGGAATCAGGTCAAACATCGAAGCGGCATGTTATCCTATTTAAAAATAATAAAATCATGGCCTAGACTATGAAATGTTCTAGAGTTATAAAATATAATTCAAATTTATTTCCTATTAAAATTCTAATTAGAATTTTTATGTCCTCCATTAAATCAGATTTTTTTCAATTCAAGCCTTAGGCTTGAGCGGGTTTTAAACTTGTGTTTCCCCAAATCTAAAACAACTGTTCTTGATAAGAACCTTAGACTGGAAAGATGGCAAGTCCCACTGATCCTAATAGTGGTTCTACTTTCCTTGAAAAAATTCTAAAAATAATTTCTTACATAATATTCATAAAAAGAATTAAAAATAAAATACAAATCATCACTATTAAATATTTTAATAACTGGGACCACCATAAATCTAAACAACTGCCATGAATTTTTATTTAAAAAATTGGAAATGAAATACAATTCTTTTGGACTTGAGATAAAAATAATTAAATAAAATAACTTACAAGAAATTATTTATTTTTCTCTTCTGTCTTTCGATCGTCCAATTTCAATCTCTTCGACGTCTTCCCCGGTTCAACCTTCAATGGACCCAAACACTTGAATTTATAAGAGAAAAAGGAATGAGATAAGAGACCCTTTAAACTCAGCCGGGATAAGAGATCCATTTAAATTCAAATAGAGGATTTCCGTGGAAGCCTCTTTTATCACTATCTTTCTTTCCTCTGGTAAAGATCGGCTAACACATACACGGCTGACTTTATCTTTATCTCTTTTTCAAGAAACCTCAGCTGTTATCTTATCCTTTATCTTCTTCTCATTCCAAATTTCTGCTTTATCTCTGCTTTCTACTTATCTTATCCTTCCTCATCTTTTTGAAACCCAGATGCTACACGGTTGCTCTATCTTCATCTCTCCTTATCTCTTGATCGGCTAACCCTCTTTCTCAGTTTCAATCTTCTCTTCTTTGGAACCCAGCTAAGGATTGGCTAACACCTTATCCTTATCTATCTTTGAAATCCAGGATTAGCTAACTCAAATTTATCTCTTCTTCTCTTCTTTCCTCTGCTTTCTCATCTTCCTTATCTCAGCAGATAATTTTTTTTGTTTCAAAGTTCTTTATCCCCTAATCTCTGCTTTCCCTATCTGTTCTTCTATCTGGATCTGATCAGCTGCTACACGGCAGCTCCTTATCCTTCTCTGATCTTCTTCCTCTAATCTTCTCATCAGCTGGTGTTGGTCGCCGCTACAGCTGTTATTCCGTCCTCTCTGCTGATTTACCGTTGGAACCTCAACCAAAAGGCCAAGCCGTGCTGCACCGCTGGCTGTTGCTCTTCTCTGCTATCGGTTTTCTCTTTTTTTATCTTATAGAACTCTGCTGCCTCATGGAAGAGAAAAGGTCAGTCACAGCTGAGCCTCAGCTGGCTGCCCGTGTGACCGTTGCTGCTGCTCTGACTGCTCTCGGTTTCTCAGTTTGGCTGCCCACCTTCTTCTCTCCACCGCTGGCTGCTCTTTCTCCCTCAGCTGCTATCGTCATCTCTTCTCAGTTCTTCTTTCTTTCCTCTGCTTGCTGCCTTAGCCGGCTGATCCTTTGCTGTTTGAAAAGACAGAGCTGTCCTTCTCAGTTGCTGTCTTCTTTCTCTTCTTGGCCGCTGCTTGCTTCAGTTTTGTTTTTCCATGAGTCCTACAACCAGAGAAAGGAAGAAAAAGTAGAAAAGAAATGGAAAAAGAAAATAAATAGAAATAGCTCTTTCAGGCTTTCCTTAGGCGTCGGGCACCCCGTTCGACAGTAAAATGAGAAGGGTTGGTAAATGAGACTTGACGTTCACTCGAAATTGGACAAATTAATTGATGAGTGTAGAAGGTTATAGGTTCTGAGACCCAACTGGTTTAATCAATTTGACCTGACCATTCTGAAGGTGACGTCGACCGTATTTTTTTCTTAGCCATTTTTTTATCATTTTTATTTTCTTTTCTTGTATTTTTCAAAATAAACTGTAAAACTAAAAATAACATTTAAATATATCTAATATTTATAAAATAAGGACTAATCAATCTAATATTAAGGAGTAAAATTGTAATTTTACAGTGTTCATCAGCGCATAAATTAGGTGAGCTCCAAAAAGAACTAAATGAAATAAAGGCTTTAAGATATTCTAGGTCACAACAGAAACCCAGAACCTATTTGTCAAGAAAAACAAAGGAGGCAAGTGAAAATTCACCAAGGTTCGACAAAGAATCAATCTTTGGTGGAGAAGTTTTAAGTTCTCTAGCGGAGGACTTAAACTGGAAACTTTGATACCCATATACGATGACTATAGAGACTTTGACGAGTTTGTAGATATATTTACATTATTAAATCAGGTGGAGGAGATGTTAGTTGATAGGATGTTGGAGACGACACTTAAAGTTGAGACCTTTCTCAGATGGAAAGCAAACAAATAATTTAGTTCAGCCGGCATATCATACTGTGACTAAAGAGGTTATCTTGTAATAGATTCGACTTCCAAAAGTTTCAGACTAACAGTCGAATTTTCTTCTCGACGGAGAGAAATATGTTAAAGGTCTAATCACATCTACGACTTTAGATCCAGATGATATATTTGTAGATGCGACTCAAGAAACAGTTGTAGGAAAATTAGTTATAGATTTAGAAACACGTGTACATCAAGAGAGGCTAGTTGAAATTATAAATTCATCAAGACCAGTTTGAGGACACTGAAAACGTTTGAACCATATGTAGTCCCAATTTAGAAAATGTTTGAACAAATTCGTATAGTCGATTTATTTTGACTAATCTTGTGTTTGATAGACATGTTTATTTAAGGATGAGTCATGATGAATTTGGAGGTGGTACTCATACTAATGTACTATCTTTTCAAAACTAATTGAAGTGATAGTGAAAAAGCAGTGGCCGAAAGTGCGTCTTGATATCTCTCTTACAAACCAAGTAAGCTCGAGGACAAGTTTCTTCCAATCAAAAGAAACTTGTGTAGTCATTAAAAGATCAATCGAACTAAACAAGGTCAAGGAAAGCCCAATAGGTGAAAATGGGACCTGTACGAATTTATTTTCAACCCGAATTGAACTTAGAACTGATGGAAGAAACATAGGGTCTCAATTTCAACCTAATAGACCCACTTGCACCAAAATTAAGACCCATTTAATCAGCCATGGGCCTGGACCCATTTGGAGACATTTTGGGCCTCAAAAGCCCATGAAATCAGGCCCATTTATTGCCAACACAGTAGGCATACGAAGTACATATCAGATGCCACGTCAGCACGTTAATACTTAGACATCACCTCTAAAATCGATTTAATTTTCAGTGCTCAGCCTTAGTTTTCACTTCTGATTTATGTTGGACGATCACTACAGGAGTGCATGGCTTTCTAGTTGAGGCCTCTTTGACAGCACTGGCTTCCTAAGAAATTTGTGAAAGTGCTAGTGTTGTGCAAATTTTAAATTTATAACTTGCAAGCGCAAGAACCATTAAATAGTATAGTGATTGAGTGCGAGGTCGAACCCATCGAAAGTTAGGAAAATATCTCTGTGAAAAACATACCACTGAATTATATATTTTAAGAAATTAAGAAAATCATAGAAATAATTCTTAAACATGGGATTAATTCTCTAATTTAAGAAATCTAATTTTAATTTAGAAACATTCTAAAAATAGAAAACAAGTCAAAAAATAGGAACAACATCTAAAATTAGAAATTAATCATTCAAGAGATCTAATTTTCATAGAAAACACAAAATTCATTTAGTTTCAATTAAGATGTGGAATTAATCTAAAAATTATAAATAATCTCAATCTAACTTAGAACACAAAATTAAGATGCAATTAATTAATTTACCAACCTAGTTCCACAATTTTCAAGAATTTGAATTTATAAACAAAAGAAAACAAAAATAACATCAAAATTACCTATATACATATTTGCAATGGAATTTGGATTGAAGATTAAGGAGGCATTATTTTCAATATTTTAAAAATAAAATCAAAACCTAGAACATGGAGCTCACATTTATTAATGATCATTGATTCAAAATTTTCATTCATAATTAATTTAATTAAGAAACATGAGTTTCATTAATCAAGAAATAATCAAAATTAACCTTGGGCTTAGAGAGAATTCAGAATAAAATTCCAAATATAAATTCTTCACCTACTTTTAAAAAGAGACTTAGAATGGAAAATTAAGATTCTAAACTTTTCCAAAAATTGGATGTTTAAGATGAAAATTCTAAGATTAAATTAAAACATGCATTCATAAAGAGATTAAAAATCAAATCAAACTATCACAATCAACAAACATTAAGTGGAAAACCATAGATCTAAAAAACTTGTCATAATTTTATTAATAAAACAAAGAATTAAAATTACATAACCATGGAATTGTTGGAATAAGAAATTACAATGAGAAGTTAAAACACCAACCTGAAACCCATTGTGGAATTTGAATTCCACACTGTCTTCCCTTCTCTTTGTCTTCCTTTCCTTCCTCCTTATGCTCCAAAAATCAGCAACCCAAGTTCAATTTTCTCAATGAGAGAGGGAGTATTTATATATGAAAGGAGGTGGAGTGAATGTCTTGGATTTAAAGATTTAAATAAATCAAGGGACACTTGGAGGTCTGATAAAGTTTGTGCTAAACATGGAATGGATTAAAGGAGGCAAGGAGGTGGAAAAAAATAGTAAAACTCGTATAAGGAAAGTGAATGCAAAATCCAGTTTTCTACACATGTACCACTTTGCATCTCAATTTTGACCTAGTTAACATCCATATCAGGAAAAAGAATCAAAGCAACCAGACACTGGAGTGAAATTTTATGACCAAAGTACTAAAAATGTATCAAACATTCCTTCTTTTTCTCCCCTTCTTATTTTGTTTCCTTTTTCTTTAATCCACTTGCCAAATTCGAAAATACTCTTATATTGGCTTGTAAATTTCGAATTTCCTCATATGTATTTGAGATGATGAAAATAGTCTTCACATATGTAGATTTCGTCATTGACTTTACTTAATAGACTTAATAATTGGGCTTTTCAAAGTATGGAAAATCTAATAAATAATTTTATTACTTACACTCAATTCTAAAAAATGTACTAAATTAACCCAAACTCTCATAAATGGATTTGAATTAATTAGTTTACAAATGAAACCCTTAAAATTGTGGTAAAATAATGATTAAAAATTCGAACTTCCAAAAATATCAACTTATGCCCATAAATTGCAAAATTCACCATTTGAATTCTCATATCTTGTATTTCCATGTAAATCCTATAAAACTTCCAACATCCCATTAAACATAACTTAAATCACAAAAAACAAGGGCTAACTAGTCCAAATGCAAATGTAAAATAGTCAATTTCATGTGCTCATCAACTAGTTCTTTAGGTCAAGAGTGCTAGTCGTCTATACACCAAATCCTGTTAGGTCACAACGTAAGTGGCTAAGAGACCTTTTGAGTCTCTGTGTCAGAAATCAACATTTATGACCAGTGTCAAAAAGAATAATTTCAAAGCCATGGCACTTTCGAGTGAATGAGTTGAGCACGAGATGTTTCGCTCTACTGAGTTTTCCATTAGTGGTGTGGTCGGTGTGGGTTGTGTAGAGAGGATAGTGGGGTTGGTGTAGGTCCATGCATTCGTATGGATGATCATGTGCTTGTATTGGATATGATTATCTCATGGAGCATGTTGAGATCATCTCTTGTTTTGTAGGTGCCCAAATGGAGGCAAGACCCGATAGGTCCCAGGATCAAGCGTAGAGAGACGGAGAGGGTTTAAGGTCTAGACCCAGTCAACAACGAAGTGGAAACTAGAGGAGTCACAGCGAGGGCACTGACCACAAATCACCTTTTGTGACGCCCCGAAATTTTAAGATTTATGAAAAAAGAATATTTAATAATTAATTGAGATTAAGGAGATTTAATTAAGTAATTAAGAGAATTTAGTATGATTTAATTTAGAGGTTAAAATGTAATTTAATATCAAGTGGTGTGATGAGAAATTAATTTAAAATTTAGTGAAAATGAATTGATGATGTGGCATCATGCCACATGGACGATGAAATGGTGGACCCCATGGAGAGGTGTGACCCAATACCCCACCCTATGACTTTAGGACAACCACAAAGAGGAAAAAGACAATATTCCCTTGTTTATTTTCACTCACACGGCAGGCCCCTATTCCACTCCACATCCGCACGACACCGTCATTCTTCCTCCCCATTAGCACGACACCCTCTCCCTCTCATCTTCTCCACACGGCTAAGGTTCCTTCCTCCACTCTCCACTGTGCACTCCACTCCCCCACACGGTTTTCACCTCCCTCACTTCTCCTCCATTAGAAGAACTCAAACAAGGAAGAAATCAAGAAGAAGGAAAGGAAAGGAGAAGAAGAAACAAGGAAGAAACTTTGGAAAGCTTTACCTAAGGTAAATCTCTCACCCTAAACTTAATATTTGGGTTCAATTTAAGGTTTTGGATGATTTAAAACCAACCCTAGGCGAATTTGGGCTAAAGAAATAAACAATGGAAAATTTGTGGATTTTCAGGTTTTCCTCAATTCATGAAATTTGGTTTAAATCTATGAATTTGTGCACCTAATTATGATTATTAACCTCTAAAGATGTGACAAATCACATAGAGAATTAATCTAAGGGATTAGGTTGAGAAAATAGGAACAATAATCCACCTAAGTGTGATTTCCCAGTTCAAGGAACTTGGTTCGCACATGCAGAAATCTGCAAAGTTCTGTAGATGACTGTCTGAAGAAGACATGCTTCAAAACATGTCTTGGAACCTCCGATATAGGTTCCGAAGGCTCGAATAGTCCGAAGGAACAAGTGATGTTCTGAGGACCTTCAGAAGGAACGAAGTCTCGAAACCTGGCTCGATCATTCCGAGGCCAAGTTCTGAAGAGATTTGTGAAACGAGAAAGAACTGAAAACACTTCGAAATTTTGCTAAGTCCACAAGAGAACCTAAGGTCTCGGAACCTGGCTCGGAAGTGCAGAGACCAAGTCCGAGCATTGAAATATAAACTGAAACCAGTAAGTCTCAGAAGTGCCGAGAGAAGATCTTGAAGTTCCGAAATCTCGGAACATGACTCGAAAGTGTCGAGCAGACCAGTGAGGTTGTATACTTCGCAACGATCTGAATGAGAACCAGATGCTCTGAAGCTTCGGAAGTTCCAAAAAAGGATGACGTAGGTTTCGAACCAGCAATAATAAGACTATATGACCCTTAACTCCACACTATTGGGTTGATCATGAATATAGGATTAATGAGACACCACTAAATGAGAAGTAATAAAAGTGATAAGTATTAGATTTGGGAAACAAGAACATGAACTAATCGTGTGACTTATTGTATCTTGATCCATGGAAATAACCAGATGACCGGAATGTGACTTAGGAGTCGTACGTGCCACGTTACAGTTCTCTCCTTCGCTGAATCCCGTTGATCAAGTAGGTTTTCTTACATCTTTGAAGTGCCAAGTGATTACTTAATGTATAATTGAATTATAAGTTGATTTGAATGCATGACTTGATGAGATTTTGGTAAAGCATAGTTTTGAATATAATGTATCTTATATATTTTCAAACGTATTTGAAAGTTCCCTTTGGAGCTAGAACAACTCGATTGACCCTAGAGGGGGGGGAGGAGGGGGGGGGGGGGGGGGGGGGGGGAGGGTGAATAGGTCACTCCCATTTTTAATGGTGTTTATAAATTTCTTGATTATTTAAAGTGCAGCGAAATACTTATCAAGAAATTTGTTTAGTGTGACAATATGATTATCGATGCTTATGCACAATATGTAGAATAAGAATCAATATGCAAAGTGATGTGTGTTGAGAAGAGTACTTAAATAGGAAAGACAAACACACATAGATCAAACACCACAAGACCATTTTAAAGTGGTTCGGCTAGCCAACCTACATCCACTATTAGGACTTGCTCAACCTTGAGCTATCCCCAAAATCCACTAAGTGGAGACCTACACTCTCACAATTAGAGTAGGAATTCCACCTTACTCAATCGGTTGAGAATTTCACCCACCACTGTTGAATAGGAATTCCACCTATCCATTTGGCTGGGAATTCCACCCACCACTGTGCCGAAGATGACGCTCCAGATTTTTTATAGTGGTTCCGAAACCAAGCTTCCTTAATCCACTTTCAGAACAAAGGTCTTAAAATAAAATTAAAACCAAGAATCACTTGCCTTTTAAGTTATTTCTCTTGATGTGTGCTTCTTCAAGATCCCACCCATATATATCGATGCTCCGCCTCATAGCCGTCGTTTAGCAATCACAGTCCAGGGTGTCAAAGAAACTGGTTTTACCAAAAGTTTCCTAGTTTATGGTTCTTTCCTTCTCACTTTCAAACTCAATCCTCAGATTGGTTGTTTATGAGTTTTTTTCCTTCCTCTCTCTCTCACAACTCAATTCATCTGATGTATTTGATTCCCGTAGTGTAAGTATGAGAGAGAGAGAGAGTGTAATCCTTCTGTCGGCCCTTTTTTAAGCTCACTGGTGAAGATAAGGGTTCAACTGATCCTTTCGAAGGATACCAACTGGTTGCATAAAGATTGATTTATATAGTGAAGGCATCCAATTGTAGTAACGGTAATGTACCGACGGGTCGGTCGCACTGAGGGATCGGTAACTAGAAGTGTTACCATTACAATCCCGACCGTTGTGTATTAAGTGCACTCCCAACGGTAATATTCTTTTCCGGTCGACATGTCATTGTCGCCGATGGGTTGACACTTATGGTACCGAGAGGTCGGTCCATACGAGAGGCTCGTTCTAGTGCAAAACATGCTTGACAGTAGTTTCATCTCTAGAAACCTGTTACCCAGAACGACCTATTGCCCCTTACCGAGGGGTCGATCCTGCTACTTCCGATCGGTCTTTGATTGTTGATACGTCTGTTTCTTCGAGAGTCCACATGAGTTCAAAAATTTCAAAACTCAAGATCTTGATCGAAGAGTCCTTGACCACGAGGGGTCGTTTCAGCCTTTCACCTAGAGGTCGGTACATACGAGACTCTCGATCAGAGGCATATCCAAACTGACAGTTCAACTTTCCAAAACCTATGTCAATCTTGGCCGACCAGTCCTTTGACCACGACGGGTCGATCCTATCTCTATCGAGGGGTCGGTGAGAACGACTGGTCGAGCTGGCAGTGAAACCAAATACATATTTCCAAGTTGGGTTCCAATTCACTATCAAGCTTCCTCACTAGGCTTCATATGATTTAACTATTTATTTTTCTAAGCCTAGGGATAGTCTTTTCAAAGGGGTGGGTACCACCTAAAGTCATCTATAGCCATAATACCTGTTTTTTTTATTGCCATAACGATGAGCTTTAATCCGGTGGAGCATGATCTTTTCTTTTGATCATCTTAGGTCTTCAAGTTTCTAGCAAGTGCTTCTTAATCATGGTATTGACAAACATAGGGACTTGTCCAAGCCGAGGTACTAACAGTATTTGATTTATCATTTAATAGACATGAAACTCATGCATTTACATGGGATGGGGAAACATGAGACCAAGGTAAAGGAACGACGTACTTTATCCGGAAACATTAGATATGTATGAAATGTTTAACCATTTTATATGGTCGCGTCCAGGATCAAAAGAAGTCCCGAAACTTATGCAGGAGTATGGGTGTGTAGCACTCCCCCAGTAGTCTCGGTTAAATGCTAGTATTGGGTAGTAGCTCCCAGCCGGTGACCCAGGAAAGCTACTGAGAAAAATGACCAATGTTCATAACCATTGAATGAGAATGAAATATGATTAATGGATGGGGCATGAGAAGGGCGTGCATCAATTCATGTCACCATGGCATAGTACATCATGATGATTCCTAAGTGCTTTTAAAGATATTTATGATTTTGATTTGTATGAGATGATTATGAAATGAACTTGAATGATTTCTTAGTATGAATTATTAGATGATTTTGAAATGTAGGATGGGGTATAATTTCCAAATGGGAAGTATACTATTTCGTAAATACATATGATTTGTTTTTCTGTTATATTACATCACATGTTGGTATCCACTTGATGGGAATTCCTACTGGGCGTGTGACTAAGCCCACAATTCTTTCCCCTTTTTAGAAACGGATGCAGGAAAAGAAAAATGCAATGAGGCTAGGCCAAGCAGTAGTCAAGCATAATTGACCATGAAAGCAAGGGAAAGAGTTCAGGGAGTCATTCATTTTGATATTTTGGAGATAGAAGATGACATCATTCTTTTTGTCTATATTTTGAGAACATGTAATTTTTGTAGGAGTTATGTGAATGGAATCTGATCAATGATGTATAAACTCCTATATGATGATGTTAGACTTTATTTAACATTTAACTTATATGGGATCTTTATACTTTGCTTTGGATTGAGAATGATTATCTTTCAAATGCATCAAATGCTATATATGTGCATATGCAGATTTTATGTTAGTGTGTTGCAAATGTTAAAATAGAATATGTCCATGCACACACACTAGTTGGGCTAGTCGAGGGTTAGTCGGACTCGGACTTGACTCGTGTCGTGGCGCTCTTCCAAATATTCTTAAATAATCACTCTAATCTTAGGGGGAAAGGGAGGGGAGCTACAACCTCGAGCACGACGGTCCAAAAGCCGAAGATTTCTAACTCGCGGGTAGCCTTGAGCACTTTTATTTCCTGTACTGTACCCTCTGGGCAAAGTCTCAATACTTTCTAGGCGTCGGGAAAATACGAGACTTAGCACTGAGTACTTTCATTTTCATTTTCTTAAGCGGACTCACAACCATCTCCTTTGAGATTTTTTGAAAAACTAAATTCGAAAGTTAGTCTGTGCTATGGATATTATTGTATTGTTTGTGAATATGTGTTTACTTGTATTTTTATTATGTGTTACAGATTCCTGCGAATACCCAACAGTTAATGGTGATGAGACTTAATCGAATTGGATTGGTAAAACATGTTTAGAAAACCTAGATTCTAAGGCAATGAGTAGTTTCATGGACACTATACAAATGGATTAGGCTAAGTGGGCCAGAAAATGAGACTTGACACTGTTTCCATGTAAGGGATGAGAATTGTTATAACTATTAGAACGGAAGCATAACATGGTGTCAGGAAGTTGAGGTCTAGTAGTCTATAACGGAGAATGAACCCACTTACATGCCTAGATACTGATGATTTATTAACATATATGAATATTGATATATGATGATTATTATTTTGCATAACAGTTATGTTATTGAAATTGATATTCTCCAATGTGAGAACCCGAACATTGTGGTAAGAGATGTTGGATTTATTTTCTGGTAAGAATTTGGTTATTGATACTGCCATCACACATTTAGCCGTTAGGCTATTAGTGGCCGCTGAGGTCGGACCATTGGGGCAGTTAAGTTCTATCACACATTTAGCCATTAGGCTATTATTGTTCACTGAAGTCGGACCGTTGGGTCAATTAAGCTCTTACAAGATGCTGCATTTTGACCTTTTTGGGACTTAATGTATTTTGGGAAGCCAGAGTAGTGCTTTGTGTGTGTGATAGTGATTGTGATAAGTGATGTGGCAGTGGTGGTAATTTGAAGAATGGTATATGAGACCATTTGTGCTAAGTTGGTAAATTGGTATATGAGATCATTTGTGACTTAAATAAAATGATTTATGATACTAATGGTAAAGTAAGCCATTACTGATATTATGATATTTGCAAAGTTTAACAGTATCATCTAACCTATGATAATATGCTATTTAAGTTCTCTTCACTAGGCTAGGTAGCTCACGTCCCTTACATTTCAGGTTTAGCACCTAAGGAGGAGGAACATCCACTGATGCCTTAGGATGAGGGAGCCTTTGCTGACGATCGTATTTCTCGATGATGAAAAATACGTTTATTATGTCTATTTTAGAGATGATGATGTTTTGTTGATTTCAGTACCTCATGTAATACTTTAATCTAAACATGTATTAAACTATCATGTTTTCGTTCGTAACTCTAATAGTATTATGAAAATATTTGTTTGTATGATGTTTTTTTTTGTATATTGGTACATGTTTGAGTCCACGTGTGAAGAGCACGTGTGACTTGAGGATCCAGCCCAGTTATGATGTTAAGTGATCGGAGATTATTATAATAAAAAATTTAGTCGCGTTCCGGGCCCAACATCGGGTCGGGGCATGACACTCTGCATAAGGAAAATCTCTACAAATTTTATCCCTCATCCAAATGCAATCGAAAAACACAAACGATGCCCACCCAAGCTCTCTAAGGATCGATTCTTTCCTTTTTTGTCTTTTCTTTTTTCTCTTACCATCATCCAAAACTTGATTTTTGCCTTGAGAACTTTGGTTTTAAATTCCCTGAATGTTGTCAAAAAGGATTATCAAAGAGCCCAAAGATCTGCAAATAGATACACCAGCTTCATGCGATACAAGTATGAATCTTTGTAGAGCATTTGGATGAACAATTCTTCAATCAGTATTTAGCCCAATGGTATTGTGACTCAACCATTGATTGGATGTCTATGAACCCGACCATGGATTGACCTAGTTGTCAATTTAGCCATCTATTTTAGTTATTTAAATAATCTTCCTAATTTGAATTTCAAAAAATTATAACTTGGAGTTTTTATTGCTAAAAATACTCTTTAGTAATGTCACAAATATCAACAATATTTTCACATTTACTATGTTTTGATCGACAAAACACCATTACAGTGTTAATATCGTGAATTTATAGGCACTTCAGTAAATTTCTGGTAAAATCCCATTAAAAACACAGTAAATAAAAATATCACAATAATCTCCCGACAACTTCCTTATTAAGATTTTTATTTTATTAATATTTTCATTATTTTAAATATTATATTTTTATGAAATTTTTCCATTAATTTGCCGGTAAAAAGCGGAGAATTTAAACATGAGGCAGTTTTCTTTTAATAAGCATAAGAGACTTACGTAATTTCCATGACGAATCATAGAGGAAGGAAGAATCTGTAGAACGTAGTAATGTGAATAATGAACAACCGAAAGTAGACCCTTGAGACATGTCAGACTTTCATTCTATATAATGGATCACATGATTGGCACTCCATACTTCATGTCACAGAGATTCTCACATGCTTTATTCACTTAGAAGATTTGTACTTTGTATCATCAGTTTCAATTAAATTTATAACGAAAATAATAAAATATAATAACAATGGCCACATCCCTAAACCTGATTTTAAAACGGATGAAGATTATAAGATTAAATTATCCATTAAGACAATAATGTCCAAATATCTGAATATCCATCTAGTGATGGAAAATCCCACATGAACCAACAAAATTGCATGACATAAATTTACAGAGATGCTATATTTCAGATAAAACTCCAAGGGAATAATATGTCCTTGTCTTGATCTTTTTTTTTTTTTGCCTTCCTTCTGTTCCTACATACTCCTCTCAAGCATTTCTTCGTATCTCTTGAAAGACTCCAGTTTCTGCATCTTCATTTGCCTGTGGAATCTCTTTATGAACACGTCAGCGACGTGATCTATCTCCTCTTCGAGGTTGAAATTCGATGCATCCTCACAAGAACTCTTGACCAAATCGATCACTGACTTGCTCCCATCGTCGAATTCGAGCTCATGGAAGAGCGAGTGAGTCAAATCTGGATATTTGTCTTCGCCGTCGTCGTATTCGTCATCAAGGACTGGGAAGGTGTGAAATGGGTTAGGAGGGGGTTCATTGGCCAGTTCATTGTACACCACAATTGCCCTGCTTTGGTCACCATCTTCACTGCTGCCTTCTCCTTTTTCATGCCCAAGCAATGCATGTATCTTGTGGGATATTGTAGGAAGCAATAGCTTCTTGTTCTTCAACAAACCAAGGAGCACAAGCCGGGCTTTGGTGGCATTATTTTTGCTCTTTAAAGCCATTGATTTGGCTTTAGCAAGAGAACCCAAGAGAGAGATTATTTGTTTCAAGAAGACAGAAGCTCTGTTCTTCATCTCTTCAAGTGTTGTGGAAAATTTGGTATTAGAGAAAAACTACAGTCACTCAAATAGGAGGCTAGATGGGTTTGAATGACAAACGTAAATGATTTTGTGTTTTGAAAAGACCGATGAAGGACAAGAGGAAAAACTGGAAAAGAACAATTTTTGGCATGAGAAAGCTTAAGAGGGTTGGAGGGGCTTTTATAGTGGAAATAAGTGCTAGGGTCGCTTTGCTTTTGATGTTTTTTTTAGGAGGGTTAAAGAGAAAAGTTGCAAATGACAATAGAAAAAGGCAAGTGTGCATAAAATAAAGAAAGAAGAAGACATTGGCTCTAAGGCCGTTGCACTGAATTTGCATGGCAATGGCAATTGTATCAGGTTCTGATTGGTCATTTCCTGGTTTGGTGGTTTTGATTGATTTTTGAGGAGTAAAAAGGAATGGCCCTCACAAATCACAACCGTTGATCTGATCATCCATTTCAACTTTTAATTTTAAAGTATCTTGTTGAATGATAAAGGAAGGTGCAGAGATATTTGGTTTCTTTTTTAAAGAAGATTGGATTCAGAGTGCATATTTGTTGGGTTGGGGGTGGGGGAGTGGCGGCGCGTCCTTGCATATGTGAAGCCATCTTGTCACTCGCCCATTGGATCCGACTACACCCGAAACAAAATATGAATATAGATTCAACATATCTTAAAATAATTTATTTAAAATTGAACCCAAACTCATTGGGCATTCAATCTAATTTAAAATTTCGATATAAAATTTAGATTGCAATTTGGATTAGAGTTAATTTGAACTCAACTACCTCAATTAGAAATATGAACAAGTTAAATCCAACTCATTTAACATATGAGTTTATTTAAAATTTGTATAATTTGACCCACTTAAATTATCTAATTTTTATGTAACATCTGGGAAAAAAATTTGGCCATGAGCATATCGGTTCGGCCGATACTTGTCTGTCTCCTCTTATTTTTTTCTTTCAAAAAAATTACAGAAAGTCAAGAACATTCTGGGCTTCATAGATATATAATTTTTTTATTAATTAGCTGTCATTACATATTCAAATATTGTTTTTGAGTTTCAATATCAAGAATTTCAAATATTTTTTTAAACATAATAGAAAATTCCGTGAAAAAACTTTCACTGGTAGTGGGTCTAGCAAGAAATTCAAGCTTAAAAACAGCTAAAAATTGTTTCTTTTTTTTGATTAAAATCCATAGAAATAAAGTTGGGAAGAAAATATGGAGGAGAGATTTAGAAGTAAAGATCAACTAGCTAATGGAGTTTATAGGGTATGATTTGGTTTGTGCAGAGTGTTACTTCTATAAAAATAGTTTTTAACGGCTATGAGCCCATAAAAAAAAAATGTAATTGGGTTGACCATGTGCACTATGCAGACTGGCTCAAAACCCAGCGCGCACGAGGAAATCTACCGCACAAACGCGACATGCACAAAAACCCACTACGTAATGGCTGATACTACACATACATAGACACCTTATTTTCTATGTCTATTTGATGATTTTTTAGACCAAACTCTTCACAATATTTATATTTTAATGATAGAGACTTGTTTTAATTATCTCTCTTTTGGTTAAAATGTAGCACACAATGTATATAGACTCATTTATCTTTTTAATTATATGAGTTAATCTATGAGTCAATTAACTAAATTTAAATTGACTAACTCACAATAAAGTAGATTAGAGTTTTACAAATAAATTAGATTATCTGTAGATTAGAAGATGGCCAAAATATGAGTTATCTACATTGCGATAAATTCCTGATATAATCGCGTTAAAAACACGATAAATAATAATATCATGATAAATTCCCAGTAAATTACTTATTAAGAATTTTATTTTATTAATATTTTCATTTATTGAATTTTATTATTTTTTAATTGTTATATTTTCCACCAGATTTTACCATAATTTCTCTGTAAAAACTTGAGAATTTGAAAATTTCCCTATATTATCAATCGCCGCCAATATTCTGAAAATGTTAATTGTGATAATGAGGTAAACCATATTGCCAATCAATTCAACTCATTGTGATCCACTCACCGCTAAGCACTTGGAACGGCCATTGCCCAAAGCTAGGGCTGCAACTCAAGTGGGATTTTGGCCCAACTCGAGAAATCATGAGGGTCAGGTCGAGAATTTTGGATCAGCAGGTCGGGTCGGGTTGAGAAGATAAAAACCCGTATGAAATTCGGGTCGCATCAGGTTGAGGATTTTACAAGTTAATCCGACCCGACCCGACCCAACCCGACTCAACCCGGTTAAAATTAGGCTAAAATAGGTTCAAAATGCAGGTCGGGTCAAAATTCGGGTTGATTTGGGTTAGAATTCGGGTCGGGTTGGGTTGTGAAGTTCGGGTTGAGAATTCAGGTCGGGTCGAGTTGGGTTCCAAATATATCAACTCGAGTCGGGTTGGGTTTAAGAAACCCGACCCGCCCGACTGGAGTTGCAGCCCTACCCAAAGCCAATAGCCCAATACTCTAAAAAGAAAAAAAGCAACATTGTGCGGCCTAAAAAATTGGATGAAAACAATGGAGAAAGTAATCAAATGGACTAATTATATCTAAATCTCCACACCATATTTTGCTTGTGAATTTATGCCAAATTTTACATGCAATGTTATAAAATCTCTTAAATTATAATGAATTTTCTTAAATTTAGAATGCATTATGTTGCATCTTAATTTAATAGTAAATAATATTTATGAATAACTATGATTGGAGGTAGACTTAACAATGGGTCGGGTCATGTCTAGTTCAGGTCTATTTTAAGTCTTATTAAAGGGGTTGTGTTTATCCATTTACTCGACTAAGGAGACTTTTCTAGATAGGCACGTAACAAGAGTTCTATAAATGGGTGGAATGTGTTGCATCTAGATGTAACACTGAACAAGGCAGTTGGGTCTACTTATTTATAAATGAGTCCAATCTGGTCTTTCCATTTATAAGCAAATTTGGATTGAATTAGGTCATTTATTAAATGGATTGAGTCAAATTGGGTTGAAATAGACTTTGCCAGGTCTAGTTGGAACTTATTGGCAATTACAAGATAGACATTGAATTTTTTTTTTTTTTTCCATGATAAGTAAATCTACATACAAAGTTAACTAAAATTTACTTGTAATATGATTAAACTTGTTTTATTATTTTTATTCCTTCAAATGCAGTGATAAACGCATCATTACACTACATCAGAATTTAGAAACCTTGCAAGTTGAGGATTGTTGATATTCGACAAACACCAATTTTTCACCTAGGGAAAAAGTCACCACTTAATTGATGGGAATGCCCAGATCAATGAGGTAGGCCCCACTTGTAGCACGTTTCATACATGATCATATGATAAACTGGCAGAAATATGTTAAATGATCAATCTAACACCTATAAGTTATAATAAGTTTAAGAACTCTATCAATTTGAATTTGAAGTATAAATGTTTTAAGCTTTTAACATAATCTGGCTGAATTGATTCGACCGACCATGACTTGAACATGTCAATGACTCCTTTTGGTAGTAGTTTTTGAATATTGGTCAAAACTCAAATAAGCTCAAGTAAAGCTTTTGTCAAGCATGAAGGTAAGGGGCTACTTATTAATAAGCATGCAAAATTTAGACTTTTTTTTCTTTGAATTATCTATTTTTTAAGAGAAGTGATAAAAATTTGTAATAAGAAAAAGATATCTTGCTTTACTATACAACTTTTTTTTTTAAGAATTAGAGGTTGATGGGAACAATCAAATACCAAGTTTTCATGATAGGTATAATACAAGCACGGCCCTTTCTATAGGCGGAGTAGACCGCCGCCTAAAGCCTCGAAATAGATAGGCCCTCAAGTCCATAAACTCCTTTGTTATATAGGTCCAAAAAATTTAAATAATACTTTGTTATAAATTTGATTATGATATTTTATTTGGATGTTTCACACTTTGTAAAAAAAAAATTATAATTTTATTTTTTGTGAGTGTATAAAGGCACATCTTAAGAGTTCTCCTAAAGGCTCTGAAATCTCAGGGCCGGCACTAATATAATGTTGAACCTCACTATACTTGTTAGTTGATATGAATCGAGTTCAACTATGACTTTTTACATATAATTGATTTCTTAAAAATTCTAAGAGGTTGGAGTGATGATCAGGAACTCGGTTCAGAAAGTGGAAGTCTTGAGTTTGATTCTCACTCTACTCCAAAAAATCACTTTCTGGTAGAATTACCTGATGTATGAATGTAGGAAAGTTTGCACATGTTCTCAAAATAATTTATTTCTTAAAGAAAAATTGACGAATAGCTCTTCTTTGACTGAAAAGTTGTATCAACTTGGTGAAGTCGATACAAACCCAAAAAATGTTTCCCAGCTGTATAGATAGATGTATAGGAACTTTACAATATTTTTTCCCCCAAAACCATGATCTGGACACAGAAATAACTGAGCCAAGAGCTGTTTCATGGCTTGTGGGATGAATGAGTGGGAATACTTTATGGAAGTATGTTCTCTTAGGAAGCCCTTTTGCCAAAAATGGGGTTAAATTCCAAACCCACATGACAAGTTAAAGCTATTTTTATTGGAAGATTTTTTTTTTTCTCAAGTGAAAGTTGGTGCACATACCGCTGTAAAGTAATAAAGCAAACATAACATGCATTGAATTGTTGCCTGCTTTTTCCACCCCTAAATCTGCCTTTTCTAACATTTGAGAGTTTTCTAAATTCATTACTACAATTATTTAATCCATTTGGGTGTCCATATACATTTGGCATCCTTGTAGCTGTTAAATAAATTCACTCCTTATATCTTTAAAAAAGAAAAAAAAAAAAAACCCATGCATACGACATATGGCTGCAATGTCATGAGCCCAGCTCATTTTATAGGCTTGATCAAGCATTTCTGTTCTGGTGGACAGGCTTGGATTTGAGCTTATAAGTAGCCTTACTAATTAGTTTATACATAATTTAATAGAAGTCCTTTAATATAAAACTTGTAAATAATCATTTGAAGAAATACATGTAGAATTATATATCTTTCTATATATTATGAATTTATTTATTTATGTTTTTAACATGAGTATCCGTACTCCACATTAGAGGTGAGACTAATCCTGCGAGCATGTGTAAACCTCTCAATCCACACACACTAGATAAATCAATGGGGAGTGTTTAGAGGGCTTGAACGTGAATCGAACTCAATACCTCACTTCAGGTCTTTTATATATATATATATATATATATATATATATATATATATATATAGGTTTGAAGTAGGTTCTTCAAGTGCAAAAGGTATTTTTCAATTTCAAAATGGGTGTCGCATACTCAAGACTAAATTGGATAAAAAGACCTAGATAAGTGTGTTTCTATGTGTATAATATCTAAAAAAAAATCAAATACCAAGATTAGGTAACTCAACCAAACTCTATAAGAGCTTATAATTTTAAGTTTAACAGTCGATTTATTTTAATCCAACCTTATTCTTCATAAATATATTCATTCAATTCATACTTGACATAACTTATTTGGTAAACGAGTTGATTTAACCAAAAACCCAACCACATTTATACCAAAAACCCAACCACATTTAACTAGACAAGTCCTATAACACAATTGAAAAATACTCATAATTATAGTTTAAAAGTAGTAGGTTTGTGTCTCGTGACTGTCAAATAGCCACCGGAGACATGGAAAATAATTTACCAAATTCAAATATATTTCCAAGTTTACCTTAAATTAGACCTTACAAAATTTGACCTGATTATCCGAAACGAATTTGAGCATTTTAAATAGGTTTGGATTTAAAATTTTGTACTCTAAACTCAAAATCAAAATAAACCTGAACCAATTAACCTAAAGATTGTAAACCGTAACTTAAATAAGATCTGACCCGACCCATTGCCAGTTCTAAACGAAAATGCTTGCCGGACATCCACCGGTGAGGACATCAAACAATGCCCATTGATATTGCGACATCTGTCTTACATTATACTCGCATTAAGTGCAGATAAGTATGAAATCAAATAGGTTTTTGCTTCTATTATTTCATCTTAATAACCATTTTATCCCCCCTGTAATGGGAGAATAAGAGGGTGGGCGTTTTCGAGTTGGACATTTCACCTTTCAAAATTATCTATAATTCATATTGATTTATTCTTCATGTCCATTGGCGAGTCGACGTCAAAGGATGCCTATTGATATTGCAAGTCTGCAACATCTTTCTCACATTATTAACTCGCATTAACTACAGCTAAGTATGAAATTAAATGGGTATTAGGCTAATGCTTTAAAAATCAGCCAATATTTTTAAAAGATATATTTTGATTAAATTAGTTGTACAAATTTTTTTCTAAGCTATATATGTTGCTAAAAAAAAGTTCAGGAATTTTTTCTTAATAAATATATGTATTTCAAATGCCTTATGTTAATTTTAAAAATATTGTTTGCAAGCTATGCAAAGGCAAAAATATCGGTCGATACATATCATATCGATCATACAGGTAAAATGTCGGTGGATATTGGACAATATCTTTAAACCAAAATATGTATTTTTAATAATAGGCAATATTTTTAAAATATCACCCATATTTCCAAATTTCAGCAGAAAAAAAAAGGGGAAAAACGTTTGAGGGAAGTTATATTTATGCCAAGACACCTACCATCAACGTGAATTTAACCTGTTTCTGGAAAGAAATTTAGTTAAGTCGGGATACCACAATTAATTGTCCATTGAGAAGTACATCGTGAACTGAATGACTAATATTTTATAGACTTTTGCATTAAATTAAATGATAAGAATGAGAACGATTGATACATCCACTTTTAATTAAGAAGTCTGATACAGTTCTTACTTGGAAAGATAATTGTAAATATAATTGTAAGGGATTTTTGTACTGAAATATCTCCCAAAGTTGCGATTTTGACTCAGTATGCTTTCAAAAATTGTTATAGGGTGATGTCTCCTACTCATCATGTTTTGTCCAAATTACCCTCATATGATAAAGGCCAACTTTATCTTTTCATAATCACAAGTATAATCACGCAGATGACAGTACAGCTGCTCTTTCAGGAGTACGACTACACATAGAACAATATGTGCTAGTTTTATCAACTTGTATAAGCAGCACTAGTTTTACCAATGCGTATACTAGAGCTTCATCGCCATATATACGTGAAGATGGGAAAGAAGATATGAAAGCTATTGTATTTAAAGTAGTAAAGATATTTATTTTTCATATAAGTGACTTGGGCTCGAATCTTATTTATAGTTATTGTTTCCTATTTTATCCCTTTTTTCATTTTTTTTAATGAGTAATAATTAAAAGGTGTTCATTTGGACGAGCCCGTCCTAAATAAACGGGCTTCGATAAAGATTTTTTGTTAGATGGATTGGGCTCGAACCTTTAAACCTATTTATTTTTTAAGCCCAATCACAGTTAAGTACGAGCTCGACAGGCTTAAAAAATAAGCAGGTTTAACAATTAAAATGCTCAAAAGCCTAAGCCCGACAAATCGAACAAAAAATCTTTGTCGAAATTCATTTATTTAGGTTGGAGCTTGCTCGGGCTTTTACTTAAAGCCCATTGGGCTCGTACTTAAGTGTGTTGGGGCTTAAAATCCCGAGTGCAACTTGTCAAACAAAAAAATCTTTGTCCAATCCCGTTTATTTAAGTCGGGGTTGGGCTTGAGCTTTTACTTAAAGCCGGTCGAGGCCCGTTAGGCTTGTACTAAACTGTGTGTTTGGCTTGTTTTGTTCAACGATTCAGACTCAGGTTTTTAAGCCTGCTTATTTTTTAAGCCCAAATACATCGGGCTTAAAAATTAAACGGGTTTAAAAGCCCGTCGAGCTCGTGCTTAATTGTGCTTGGGCTTAGAAAATAAACGGATTTAAAGTCTGAACCCGCCCTGTCAAACAAAAAATCTTTCTTGAAGTCCATTTATTTAGGTCTGGCTCAGAGAAATGAACACATCTCAATTATTACTCATTTTTTAAAAAAAAAAATTGAAGAAATGATAAGAATGAGAAAAATAACCATTAAAAAAATTGAAACATAGGTAACTTATATGAGAAACAAATAACTTTACCACTAGAATACAATAGTTTTCATATTTTCTTTCATGTCTTCACTTATATATAGAGTTTGAATATTAACGCTAGGTCACTAGCTTTTACCTACGCTAGTAAAACTAGCGCACGTTGTTTCATGCATGGTCATACTCCTAAAAGGGAGGTCACAGTTGTGATACCTCGCCCTAGAGTGGGCCCAAGCCTGAGGCCAGGCGTCACATGCAGAGGAGAGAAATTCACTAGGCTCCTAGATAGGGTGCTCGACATGTTTCTCCAAGTCCCACATCGCTTGTGGGCAGTGGGATTCACTGGTATATATTATGTGTGCTTCCTCCTTCAAACACAAGGCCTTTTGGGAGTATTCCTTGGGTCTACTCGCCAGAAACAAAGTCATGCGGGCCCAAAGCGGACAATATTGGAGGGACGGGGTGCTACAATTGGTAAGAGCACGGTTCAACTCTTAAACTAAAGATGTTGGCTGGTGCAGTGTGTGGTCTGGTGGACGGAACAAAGACCGACGTGATAGAGTCGGGGACGGCTCTGGTCTTAAGTTGCATAAGTTGTGATACCCCACCAGAAGTGGGCCCGAGCCTGAGGCCATGCGTTCCATGCAAAGGAAATAAAACTTTATGAAATATAATTATCAAAATATCCTATTTTTAAGAGGTGATTTTGTCGAAATTTCGATAAGATCTCGAAACTCCGAAAGAGTTTGAGGTTCATCTTAATCTCTTTCGGACTAATTTGCAATTTATTCTCTTGGAAGTTTATTTTAAAAATGTGTTTAACATTTTCAACATGATGCATTTGGATGAGGGGTGCCCATATAGACACCGCATAAACCTGCCAGCAGACACCAATTTCCGAAATTTGAGTGGAAATTACCATTCTGCCCTTTCCGCGCGAAATCGTGCGATCGGTTCTGCAATGCCATTTTGCATCGATCGATCGATCTGAGGCGTATACGATCGATCTGAGGCGTATACGATCGATCGATTGATCCGACAGTTCATTTTCGAATCGATCGATTGATCATAACACTGGATTCAATCGATCGTACGGTTCCATGGGATACTAAATATGGGTTTCATGGTGTGTCGCTAAACATGTGACCTTTGAGTAGTTTGTCCCTAAATATGGGACCTTTGAGTGGTTTGTCGCTAAACATGGCACTTTTGAGTGATTAGTCAACAAGTATGGGACCTTAGAAATCAGATGGCCTGATTAAAGAAGAATTTTAATCATTAGTGAGAAAGTTTGTCAAGGAATGCTGGAGTAAACGACCAATGCTTGTTTAATCCAGCATTCCTTGACAAACTTCCTCACTAATAGTTAAAACTCTTCTTTAAGCAGGCTATTTGATTTCTAAGATCCCATACTTGTTGATTGACCACTCAAAGGTGCCATGTTTAGCGACACAGCACTCAAAGGTGCCATGTTTAGAGACACACCACTCAAAGGTCCCATATTTAGGGACAAAGCACTCAAATATCACATGTTTAGCGACAAACCATGAAACCTATATTTAGTGAAAGGCCCACGCAAGGGTCCCGTATTTCATAACAAACCACTCAATGCTGGATTTATTTAAAATAACAATTGTTACTTGAATACATACTTCAGTACATCGGAATTAAAATTAATACAACTTTTTGGAAATGAAATACATTCTTACAACTAAATACATGAAAAAATGATAGACATCGATCACAGATTCCACCAATGTTGTAATTCGCCAGGATCTCTAAGATCACCAAAGGTATATGTCGAATCGTCATAGAAGTCATAAGAACCAATCGGCTGTGGAAGAAGGAGTACGTGTCAGTATTTTTGACCTTATTTTATATGAATGAAAATGTAATTATGTATCTTATGTAAAAGAAACTTACTTCGGATAATTGAGACAAACTTGTTGCTTGCGATTCAGGGTAATAATCATGAGGTTGAGGCAAAGCATTTAAATCTACACTGCAGGATACCTGTGTAGCACTTCTATTCGGACATGTTCTCTTCGTATGACCAATATTTTTGCATAACCCACGTCTTCTTCCATTCAATTGATTCTCTACAATCTCAAATGCAGAAGGATCTCGTCTTGTAGATGTTTGACCCTTTGAATTATTTGAACCTTGATGAAGTCCTCTGCTGTACTGCATAATAGGTTGGTTGATATGCATCTCATCACTGGCAAGATCTTGGATATGATCTCGAAGCTCCTCTTGATCAAATGTAGACAAGTTTCCATATTTTTTCTTAATGCTTTTCTAGTGTACATCTAATTCATCCCCGGGTCGATTTATTTCAATGTTCAAGTCGTCAAATGAAATCAAATCGATTCTCCATTGTGGATGGATCTGATTCAAATGTAACTTGTTCATAAATTACATTTTGTGAGCATAAGGTAAGCCCATGGAAGCTGTAAACTCATGTGTACAATTGGGTAAAATTACATGTTTATGAGCATAACATATTGCTTGTAAACCTCAGATAATGCAAATTGTGATACTCTGCCGTTCACTTCATCAAAGCAAGGAATCGAAACAGTAAGAGCAAACCGGATTTTTTCATCCTCCGTTTGAATCTTGAACTCTTGAAACTGATTTTCAATTGCATAGAATATCTTCCTTCGGACAACATATAGATCGCTAGTGGAGTTAGCTATATATCGTTTTAACACTGAATGTGCACTTTCAACCCTTGAAGTTGCTGCATTTTGAAAATGTAAACTCCAACCGATCTATGCCTTGACGAATTGCTTCTTATGTGGGATCCATGTCCGTCTTATATAATTCACTACATCCGAATAATCTCGAAAATCTTGTTTGAATGCCTCAATCGCTTCATTAAATGCAGCTTTAGATGGAAACTCGACGCATTCATTACATTGAGTAAAAAATGCACTCCATTTTTCCACTTTATTGAAAAGAGGCTTATAATGAGCAAGAATATTCTTATTGATGTGCCAAATACAAAAGATATGTACAGCATTATGGAACTCTGAATCAATGGCATTCTTCAACGCCAAATCTCTATCGGTCAAAAAAACTTGTCGATCATGATCGACTCCTAATACCTTCTTGAACATCTGTAACGCCCATACGTAATCTTCAAATTTTTCATTTCTCATAAATGCAAAGCATGAGTAGAAAGTCTTGTTGAAACTTGTGATACCAACGATATTAAGCAATGACATATGATATCTGTTGGTTTTGTAAGTGCAATCTATGAGAAATACATTATTATAGGTCTTCATAAGTACAATTGACAGTGGATGTGCAAAGAAAATATGAGATAAATGACCTTTACTGTCATAGTTGAGAAAATATTGGTAACTACCTTCTTCAAGATCTTCTAACGAGGCTTCAATTGAAATACGACCTCTAAGTGCTCTTTTCAAACCGATGATAAAAAATTATACAAATCAGTAAATGATACTCCAATTTCTGGATTTTCGTTTCGAAGGGTCGTCATAATTTGCCGGGGTGGTACATTGCTGTTATGCGTTTCAATGATCATTCTCTTCTCTTCATCTGAAAAACACCTTATACTAGGATGACCTACTAATACGCTCGTAAGATCATGATTATGCTCCACATCTTTTATATTCAACTTCCATGACCCATTAACAATTTGTTTCCCTCTCACTTCAAATGGACAATTAATAAGGCGAGAATATGTTTTCTTCTTCCTCTCATCATCTTTCAAATTAACTGCGCTACGATATGTACCCCCTCTATCGCAACCAAGAATAACTACATTGCTTCTATTGCATGACCTCTTAATGGTAGCTACAAATCCTTGCGCAATGGAAACCTCCTTAACATGCTTCACTAAGTCGTCACGACTTGAAAATCACCTCTCAACAAACTCATTGTCAACAATCTCATTCTCAACAATCTCATCATTTTCACAATCCATAGTACTAATTTCAAAGAAATTTTGAGAGTCTTGGGTTTGAGAAAGAGTTACCTTTGATTCCGGTTCAGAAATTGAGAGAGTAACTTCTAAGAGATACCTTCGAATCAATATAGGAGATTTGAGAGAGTATCTTCAAATAGTGGAGTAGTTCGTTTTCGAAAGTGGGTTTGGGGTTTGAGGAAAAATAGTTTGGAAAGATAGGGGTTTGAGTGAGAGGGGTGTAGAAAGGGCTTTGAGGGAGAAGATTTCGAAATTGGGGAGGTTTTGAAGGAGAAGATTTCGAAATCGGGGTTCTGAGGGAGTAGGGTTTCGAAAGGGGAGAGATGGAAACGAAAAATGAGAGGGAAGAGGGGAGCGATTGAACTTATACTTAGTTTCGAGTGATCGATTGATAGCACGATCACAGTGATCGATTGATCGATCTTGCCCTAAACATACAATCAATCGATCGATCACATAAAATCGTGCGATCAATCTTGAGATGAGAGGTCGACTGTCAAACTGTCGACCTCTCAGTTAAAATCGATCGTACGATTGTATGTGATCGTGCGATCGATCTTTGAATGACAGAAAATTGATCGATCGATCACATAGAATCGTGCGATCGATCTTGAGATGAGAGGTCGACTGTCAAACTGTTGACCTCTCAGTTAAAATCATCGCACAATTGTATGTGATCGTGCGATCGATCTTTGAATGGGTCACAATCGATCGATCGATCCCATATAATCGTGCGATCGATCTTGGTAGGAGAGGTCGACTGTCAAACCGTCGACCTCTCAGTTAAAATTGATTGCACGATCCCATGGAACCGTGCGATCGATTGAATCCCGTGTTATGATCAATCGATCGATTCGAAAATGAACTGTCGGATCGATCGATCGATCGTATACGCCTCAGATCGATCGTATATGCCTCAGATCAATCGATCGACGCGAAATGGCGTTGCAGAACTGATCGCACGATTTTGCACGGAAAGGACAGAATTGTAATTTCCACTCAAATTTCGGAAATCGGTGTCTGCTGGCAGGTTTATGCGGTGTCTATATGGGCACCCTTGGATGAGGGGTAAATTTTACGGGGGTTACTCTTGAGTAGGGGTAACTGTAAGCAGGGGTAATCTGACATAACAATTTTATAAAAATTAATAATTTATATTAAATTCATATAATATAAAAAATAAAAGTAAAATTTTATGAAACATAATTGTCAAAATGTCCTATTTTTAAGGAGTGATTTTGTCTAAATTTCGAAAGGGTCTTGAACTCCGAAAGAGTTTGAGGTTCATGGTAATATCTTTTGGGTAATTAGCAATTTATTTTGTTGAATGTTTATTTTAAAAATTTGTCAATATTTCCAACGTGATGCATTTGGATGAGGGGTAAATTTTGTAGGGGTTACCCGGGATTACCCTTGAGTAGAGGTAACTGTAAGCAGGGTAACCTGACATATTAACAATTTTATGAGAATTAATATTTTTATTAAATTCATATAATATAAAAAATAAAAATTATAATTTTTTTATTAAGAGATATGTTGATATTTTTTATTTATTTATTGGGATTTAAAATAATAATATCAAAAAATTCTTTATTTATTTTTTTAACGTTAGAATGAAAGTGTTCATTTTAAATTATAATTATGAAAAATAATTTATAAAAAATAGATAATATTATTATTAGTTATATTATTAGAATTTACTTCATGAATATTATTTAATAATTATGTTTTATAAAAAAATTCAAAAAATATTAATATATCAGGTTACCCTTGTTTGTATTTGCCAAACAAGATTTTTTACCTTTAGAGTAAGATTTTACTTTACCACTGCAAATATCAAATAAGATAAAGGTAATCCAGTTCAAAGGTGACTCCTATTCAAGATTGACCCCTACTCAGAGTAACTCCTCTAAAATTTACCCTTCATCTAAATGCAGCCATTATGTCGATAAGATACATGGATATTTAAACCTATTCTTTGACTGACAATTTTTTTATTATAAGTTTTAATTGTGACCAGAGGTAGAAAATTCAGCTAATACGTATCATATCGGCTGAAATGTCTTAGGATTTTGAATGCTTCAGATACCGTATTAGCCAGTTAAAAAAAAATTCGAATAAATGTCAGTCAATTTTTTTTTAAATAAAAACAAATATAGATTGTAGTCCCCATCGATCTCGATTGTGCCGAATTTTCTACCCGTACCACAGCAGCGTCCATTCACAAACCTATTGTCTGACCCGTTAAATTTTTTTTAATGTCAGTTTTAGCAGTGACCAGAATCGTACGCACTATGCAGTTGTACTCCTTCAAATTCTTCCCCTTTTGAACTCCGGTACAGTAACGTAAACTCGTACCAGAGAGATGGCTTGCGTAGGGGTATGCCAATCAAATTGCCACAGGGAGGTGGAAGAAGGAGAAGAAGAGAAGCCGCATCAGAACGGGAGAATAGCGAATAAAAGTCTTATAGATTTCAGTGACGGGGTTCTCTGTTTCAAATGCAAGAAGGAGAATGCAGTGGTGCCCGTACAATCCAGCAACCCTAACGAAGGTGGCCTCTGCCTTTCTTGTTTCCATTCCTCTCTCTTTGGAAAGTTCAAATTGGCCGTCACTTCCCACTCCATGATCTCCCCCACAGACAATATTCTGGTTGCCTTCTCCGGTGGTCCCGCCTCCAGGTCCCTTCTTCTTCTCCCTTTTTCATCAATGTATTTCATGTCGAGAACTGCTTTCAAACGCTCTCTTTCAGAAACTCGCTCTCATACATTTTAACTTTTGCTTGATTTCTGACCTAAGGCGTTGGATGGACCTGAAATTTGGATATTGACATTCCAGGACTATTAACACTTTCTGGGCTCCCCCTGGATTGCTGAGTTTTTGAGAACTTTAAACGCAAAAAGACGAGTACTTTCTTGGAAAAAATTTCTGGACGACGGGACAACAGAAAATATGTTTCCAGGGGATTCCACTTTTCTTTTTGTATTAATTTTCTGGTATTTATATCCATCTAACCAAGGAAAATTATTCTTTTTTTTTTTCATGTGTAATAGTAAAAGAAGAAAAAAAGGAAAAAAAGTTTTATGGTTTTTTTTAACCTGTAATATCTGGGGCTAGAACTGTTGGATGACGACCTAGTTATCTGTCCAAACTGTTATATCAGCTGGTTTTGTCTTGCCTGCTTTTATTCTTATTAAATTTTTAGAAAATTTCAAGAGTGGAGGGAGTTCCATGTTCAGTGTAAATTGTCTAAAGAATTGAGGGCTTTCTTCATTATTTTGCTTTCGAAAAGGAAGCTGCGGAGCCTAATTCTAAAGAAAGGGTGAAACTGCATCTGTAAAATATGGGCTTTCTTTCATTTGCCGTGTTGGAAGTGGCTACAACACTTTGACAGTGGTTTTGGCTAATCACATTCCTAACATTCTCTGGATGGGTCATCTTGCTGTTACAAATTGCATCCATTGGTGGTTCCCAAGCCCTAGATTTGGTGTCAATTACTCAATAATGTATTGATTCCAAGTATAAACTCAAAAGGCCTGGTTCAATGCTTGAGGTTGACTTCGAAAAAGTGCATAGTAAGTTTTATTTGAATTATTAAAAAATTTCCTGTTGAAAATGTATATGGGGAGAAGTGGTGCAATTAAATGGATGAGGTGTTGTTTTAATGTGGTTTCTGATTCTGATCAATGTGTTACCATATCGGTTCTTTAAATGCTCAAGTGACCTTCGGTAAGGTGACCCTTTGTCTCCATATGATGCCTGGACATTGGAGGGAGACACCACTGATATGACAGAGACATGGATTTTACACATAAAGATGATGTTTCCAACACATACATGTCTACATTGAAGTGTCTATGCAACATAGTTGTCTCCTCTTTCTTTTGTGTTAAATGGTTTTTGGATGTAGATCTAATGAGGGGATTTGTGTTGGACTAAGATTGAAGGGTTATCAATCATGGCAATGCTAACTTTTTTTGAAGTGGACATAGACTAGGTGATCAATATCATTGCTATATGAAGATGATTTGAGCTTGCTTCTATGATGAGGATTAATTATCAAAATATTTGCTCTTGGGCCTCCACATTCAAGTGGAGAAAGTGATGGCTTTTACCTTCTCTTGGGTTATCAATCATGGCAATGCCAACTTTGTTTTTTGAAGTGGACATAGGCTAGGTGATCAATATCATTGCTATATGAAGATGATTTGAGCTTACTTCTACGATGAGGATTAATTATCAAAATATTTTCTCCTGGGCCTCCACATGCAAGTGGAGAAAGTGATGGCTTTTACCTTCTCTTTTTGAGTTCAAAATTACTTTTGCATTTTCTTATCTTGATGTATTGCGAAGGCTAATAAGGATCTTGAAACTTGAGAAAATTCTAGCTTGTAAAGGTGGGTACATATCATGTGCTGGAAATTGTACTATTGAGATCTACCACTCCTTGTCAATCCATTTCCATTTAGCTCAAGAGAGCTTGAGATTATTCAAAGGGACTTTGTAATTTTTTTTTCCTATATGTATATGTAATATGTAGCATACACATATACATCTGTATGGGTGGGGGGAATTGGAACCTTAGGAACTAGGAGAATAGTTGATGCATGCTAAGTCTCAAAAGGGTTGAATTCTTAGACTGCAATAAACAATATGAATTTTTGACCCCTCAATGAATTGGATCTAAGGACAAATTCAAAGATAGGCTCAAAATTGAGATAACCAAATTTGAATTCACCCCAGGATTTGATATGAAATCCTCGAATCTCACTCAAGTCAAATAGACATCCAATGAATTTTCACTCCAATGGAGAAAAAAGAAAATTCAATTGATGATGCCAAATGTAACTCTAACAAACGAAGAATTAGTCTCAGGCCCAAATATCACTTGGTGTTAATTTCAAGTAGAAATTCACAACACTCAATATAAAATATGAATCTAGGAATATTAATTTGCACAAAGACATTAAATGCAAAATTTTAATTCAACTAGAAATATAAACAAGAAAAGATAAAACTCACAAAAGGGAGTAAACTTGAAACTTCAATTCAACTGAGGATGCTTTACACTCGATGCCAAGGCCCTTCTTTATAGTGGAGTTATATGAATAAAAAATAAAATAAAATCCCGATAATGGAGGAGATGCCTACCTCCTTCCCTAGTTTTCAAGTTCTTAGAAAATTCTAATTCATTCTCTTCTGTACATGTGTCCCATGGCATCATTACATAATTTAAAAAATGAAAAAGAAAAACAAAGAATAACATAAGGAGCTAGTGTCTAAAGCTTGGTGATTTCCTTGTGATCTCTTTCCAAAAGCAAGGGTTAAAGGAATCCCTTGAAGGTGACTAAGGAGCTACCAAGAATGATCCCGTCACAAACCCTTTTTTCTAGAAGTTAGGCTTCTTAAATGGACTTTTTAGGGCACAAAACACCTTAGAACAGGCCCTAACCCATATATATTCCATATGGGCTTCTTATTTCACCAATTCAGGACCTTTTAGACTTCTTAAAAGTCCTTTTTTCCTTGATCAAAATTTGTAAAATTAGAGTGATAATTCATCAAATTACTCCGTGTGGATGCCCTTATCAAAACTAGGTGCAAGTTTTTCTCTTGTAGGTAGAGATAGAAGGAAGCCTTGGAATTGGACCTATCGTGGACATAAACAAGGTTCTTCTAAGCAAGTTTCCATGGAGGTTGGTCGATGAAGAGGCATTGTTGAAAGAAATTATCATCAATATGGTCTTTGGGATAGGGGTTGATGAGGATATCATGGGATGCTGGCGAAGAAAGATGCATCGGAATTTAGATTCTATTTCAACATGGTTGGATAATGATTTTTGGCACCATCTTGTTATATCTGACCATGGATAGAGATTAGGGCATGGATAGCCCAAATTTAAGCTGATCAAGTAGTAGATTCCAGGAATTGGTTCGATCCATCCACTAACATCATCTGAGTCACTTGTTCGTGGATCGGACCGACCTAACCGTTGATCAAGCGTCATTCGGGCATTTGTCTTTGCTATATTTATTAGTGCCATATTGTTTTAGTTTATATGGTTCAAAGATTGTTATAGAACTTTTGGATGCATGCTTGTTTATCGTTAGCCCACTTGTCTATTCTGGTGAATGGAAGTCCAAAAGGCTTTTTCAGGATGGAGAACGGTGTTCGTCAAGGTGATCTGCTATCTCCTTATTTCTATGTGATTGTGGCTGAGGCTCTGCATCTAATGTTTCCGGCAGTTTGTTCTCAGGGGCTGATTCAGGGTTTTGGTATTCCGCATTTTGATGTAGAGATCTCTCATCTTCAATAAGCAGATGATACTGTTCTGTTTCTTAAGGTGGATGAGGAAGTTGTTAGTACTGCTCATGCTGTATTGTTGTGGTTTCAGATTTGTTCTGGGTTGAAGATAAATTTTGATAAGAGTGAGTTGATGGGAGTTAATATTGCTCATAGTCAGTCTCTACACTTGGCGTCTATTTTGGGCTGTAAAGTGGTTTCCTTTCCATCTATGTATCTTGGTGTTCCCTTGTGTAAGGGTAAACCGAGGAAGGCGTGCTGGGATATGGTGATTGAGAGGGTGGACTGGAGATTATCATCTTGGAAAGGTAGATTCCTATCTATTGGTGGCCGTATCACTCTGATTAAGTCGGTTTTGGCTTCAATTCCAGTTTACTTCCTTAGTGTCTTTAAGTGTCCGGGGCGGTGGCTGATAAACTAGACAAGATCCAAAGACAGTTTTTGTGGAATGATGATCGGGATAAAAGCAATTTTCATTTGGTCAGGTGGTCTCAGGTTTGCAAGTCTAAGAAAAAAGGCGGCTTGGTCTTCGTCCGATTCGTACGGTCACTGCTGCGTTATTAGGGAAGTGATTATGGCGGTTGGGGGATTCCTCTGAAGGCTTATGGAAGGATATTCTTGCAGGAAGTATAGGTTGTTGGGAAGGGGGTGGCAGATTGCTAATGCTCATAGGAGGGTCTCTGGCTTTTGGAAAGGTGTGTGTTCAATTGCTCCTGTTTTTGAACGTCTCATTAGGTATCGAGCTTACTTAGGTGATGATATTCTATTTTGGTTGGATAAATGGGTGTGGGAGGCTCCTTTGGCTTATGTTTTTTCGGCTTTGTACGCTTTTGCGGATAACAAACAATCTACGGTTAAAGATTGTTTTGATCTTATCCAGAATAAGGTTGTCTGGGCACCAAAGTTTAGGAGAGATTTGGAGGATTTGATGGTGAACGGATGGATGGCCCTCATGTCTTTATTGGAAGCATTTTTGTGCAGGGCTTTGGCATTGACAGGCGAATTTGGGAGTTAGATCCTTTTGGTATCTTCTCTGTTAAGTCTTTTTGTAATCATCTTATGTTGGTTGGCGATGCTTCTGTTGTTCAGCCTAAGATTTGGGAGGGAGTCTCTCCTGTTAAGGTGAAGGTCTTTGGTTGGCTTGCAGGGTTACAGAAAATCCTGACTATGGATAATTTGAGATTGCAGAAGATGATTATGTAAGTGCCCCGGTTCGTCCGAGTCACCCTTATTGTCAATTACGTGACTCAGTTGAATTTGCCTTGAATGTATAAGAAGATCTACTATGAAGTTGAAGCGTCTACACCAAATACGGTATTGGCACACAGGTAAGTGAACCGTAGGAGACCTTAGGCTAAGTCAAATACCTTAGAAGTCAATTGGAAAATAAGATAATAAGTGACTTTCAGCCTCGAGGCCTCGCAGCCAGTTATACTGAGCTGAGTGTAGCTGACCCTGTGTTTTGTTGACTCAGTCTCTTACAGTTTTAGAAAATTAAAATCTGTGACTTTTTAATTGAGAGGTAATTATGGTAAATTTATTGGAAGCTTATTATGGTAAATAAAATTATCCACATGGTGAGATGGGTAATTATGGTAAATTGATTGGAAGCTTATTATGGTAAACAAATTTATTCATGGTGAGATGTTGCCACCTCTCTTAAAATTTAAATTTGAATACCCTTGGGGAGCTGTCCATGACAAGTATGGAAAGGCTCCTCCGTGAGTTGTAATCCATCTTGCAAATCTTCCATCTAATCTTTGATTGATGGCTAAGATAAATAAATTGCAAATCATGCACGGTGGATATGAGTTGGCTGGTATCTGGCTGGATTCTGTCTGATAGATTAAACTGCACACATGTGCTGTCTTTCCAGAAATTACCGCTGGCGAGGCCTCATCAGAAGCAGCGAGGCCTCGCAGGCGTGACTTACTGCAGAACTTAATCTGTCTTATAAAATAACAGTAAGCCTTTTGTTTAGAGGACTGAAAATACACAGAGAAAACCAGGAACAAGATTACAGCGTGTGTGATCAGTCGGCTTTCCCTCTAGACACCTTCTTCATCATCTTCTTTAGTAAATGTTTGGGTAATCAATACCCCAATCCTGATGAAGAATAAGGTGTTCATATAGGACTAAAACCAGTCATACCCAAGTCCTACTGTTGTGCCAATAAATACGTTGATGATGCTGATCGGATGGAAAGGAGCACACAGATTCAGTAAAGAAGAAAGAGCTTAAAGGAAAACGGTTAAGGCCCAAGGCAAGTTTTCTTCTTTGTTTTGTTTTAAACATTGTAAAGTGGATTAGAACAGTGTGTTCGAACCACTCTAAAAAATAGGTGTAGAGGATTATACCAATTGGGTTGAACCTCTATAAAAAACTAGGTTGTACTATTTGGGTGTGAGACCCTTACATAGTATATTTGGGATAGCCCTAGAGAGGGTGAGTCTAACAGTGGATGTAGGTTCAGGTGAACCGAACCACTATATATCGTTGTGCATGTGTGGTTTGAATTAATGGTTTGATTCATTTGTTTATCACTTGCACACACGTTTATTCCGCTGCAGCTATTGTTAAATCTGATTTATTTTAAAAGGGAACTAAAATTGAAAATCGACATATTCACTCCCCTCTAAATCGTGCATACTTCTAGTAACGAAATTTCAGATTATTGTTAATGCTTGCCCATTGTGCTTATCCGCGGAGGAGACAGTGAATCATTTACTTCTTTATTGCAGTTTCTCTTATTGTATTTGGGTACATTTCTCTCAGCTCTTGGGTCTTGGTTTTTGTATTCCTAGAGCTTGGGGTGACCTCTTTAACGAAGAAGTGGTGTTTGGTGGTTCTTCCTTTCGTTGGTAGTTGTGGAAAGCGACAATCTTGTGTATCGTTTGGTCCATCTAGCTAGAGCGAAATCAGTGGGTGTTCCATGGGAACGTTGGTTCCTTAGCTGGTATCTTTGATAAAGTTAAGTCAAGGGTTGCTAGGGTTGATGACGTTCTGGTATTTCACTGTTTCAGACTTGTGTAGAGATTGGGCTTCGGTGGAAATCTCTTGTGGGCTTTCGGTCTCTAGACCATTGGTCCCTTGGCCCCCTCCACCTACAGGTTTGCTTAAACTCAATTTTGATGGTAGTTGTTTGAGGGAGGTGGGTCTCTCGTGTTATGGTAGTCTCATTTGTAATGATTTAGGGCATACTCTGGTTTCTTTTGCTGGTCCTTTTAAGAATGGGTCCATTCTTGATGTAGAGTTGTTTGCTCTGTGGAGAGGTATTTTGGATATGGAAGAGCTGTTGGCGTGAGTTGTTAATTGGAGGAATTATAGGAGGAGTCATGACCTGTAAATCCCTTGATACAAGGGTCAACCGTGATTCTGTCATAAAATCAGGGTAGACAGAAATATGAATTTTATGTATATAAATATACCTCTCAGTCTGTGTAATGATAATTTATTGAAGTGAAATATACAGGAAAATATTTTTCCATGACTTTTGACATGCTATCAGAGCCTAGGTTCGATCTCCTTTCATAGAAATCGAAATTTTATTTTTTTCCTTCTTGTCAGACGGGATTTTATCTTCCCATTTTTTCCTCTTCCCGTGTCAGAGAGAGACTTCCCTATCGACGTTGCTGTTGTTCCTTGTTCAGCCGTGTCTTCACTTCGTTCAGCCGCTAAGCGACTTCCCGATCAACGTTGCCCTCTCGCTGGTCTCTTCGAACCCGCCCACTTTCTCCACTGCGATTCCGCTCCGATCTACTGCCGATGCTTCCGCTTCGGTCTGCTGCCTGCGCCCGCTCCGGTCTGCTACCTGAGTTCGAGATCTGCCTCAGATCTGCCCAGCGTGTGCCGCTCTGTGCGAAATAGGGCTACCGCGCCCTCTCTGTTTTCCGTCGCGGCTCCCTGATTCCGGCGTTGCTACCACCTGCACTCGCCTCAGATCTGCCGATCTCTTCTCTCCTATCGATCCGGCTGCCGAGAACTGTGCTCAGCCTCAGTTCTAGCTCACCCCTCTGCCGGTTGCCGCTCGATTTGTGCGCTGCCTCCGGTTGCTATCTGGGTTGAAAACCCCTTTGTCGACGCCGCTTCTGGCCGGCGATTCTCAGCAATTCATGCCGCTGCTTTCTGGGTTCCGATCTACCTGAGAAACTGGGTTGGTAATCCCTCTCCCGCATCAGCCGTTGCCTGCTCACCCTCAGCAGATCTGCCGCCGGTGGCGTAACTGCCGTCGCCTGCTCTCCTGCCGCCGCCCTCTGTGTTCTCCGATCTGCACCTACTGATCTGCCGACGGTGCTCTTGGAGTAACCTCCTTCACCTCTTGCCGCTGCTCCCATGGCGGAACACGACAAGGCCATTGACTCCACCGCCATTATCACCGAATTAACCACCCGAATGACTGAAGTCTTGAATAAAACTTCGGCATCTCCACCAACCAGTGATAGTGTTGCTGCTGCTCTGATTGGCATCAAATTGGACGGTCTCAACTATGCGCTTTGGTCCCAAGTTGTTGAGATGTACATCTCCGGCAAAGACAAGTTGGGACTCATTAACGGCGATATCGTCCAACCTCCACAAAACGACCCCTCCTTCCGCAAATGGCACACAGACAATGCCATTGTCAAGGGATGGCTGATTAACTCCATGGACCCATCACTCATCGGCAACTTCATTCGGTTTCCGACTGCCAAACAAGTATGGGATTCCATCGCTACTACCTATTTTGACGGCAGCGATACATCTCAGGTGTATGACCTCCGGCGGCGTGTGACCCGTCTGAAACAAGCAGATGGCTCTCTTGAGAAATACTTCACTTCTCTCCAAGGGTTATGGCGCGAGATCGATTTTCGACGCCCAAACCCCATGGAATGTGTTGCTGATATTCAACACTATAATGGCATGCTTCAGGAAGACCGTGTGTATGCCTTCTTGGACGGCCTAGATGATCGGCTTGATAACATTCGCAGCGACATATTACTGATGCGACCGTTTCCTTCCATTGAACTCGCATATGCTCATGTTCGCGGGGAAGCTGTCCGGCAAGCTGTTATGATTACCGGTGGATCCTCCGATACTCCAGGAGCAGTTCTGGCCTCAAAAGGGTTTAAGACCGGACCATCAACTTCATCTTCTTCACGGTCTCTCTCTGTGGGCACTAGGAAGCCCGGAACCTTTGCCAAGTCACGCTCTTCTTCCTCTGATGGTACCAAGTGCTCTCACTGCCGTAATCTGAAACATACCCACGAGAATTGCTTCAAACTACACGGCTACCCTGACTGGTGGAATGACCTTCAGGCCCGCAAACGCCGAGATACTGCTGACGGCAGAGCGGGTTAGGTTGCCGTCGCTGCTGCCGAGTCCAGTCTCTCTCTCTCTCTCTCTCACCATGTGGAGACCACCCAGGGTGATTTACCAATCCCGGATCCAGGTAAATTTGGTACTGCTCTTTGTAGTTCGTCTCGAGATGGTGATCGACGTTCTTGGATCCTTGACTCGGGCGCCACCGACCACATGACATTCGATGCCATGATTTCTTCAACACCTCTCAACCCCGGTGCACTTGCATTGCTAATGCCAATGAGGCCCTATCTCCAGTTACAGGGGCTGGCACTGTGTAATTGTCACCCACTTTATCATTATCTCATACTTTGCATGTTCCCTCTCTTTCCCATAAACTGCTCTCTGTGAGCCAAGTTACTGCCGCCCTGAACTGTGTTGTATTAATGTACGCTACCTTTTGTCTACTTCAGGATATTCTTACCAAGGAGATCATTGGGCGTGGTACTAAGAGGGGGGGCTCTATTACATGGACGATTTCAGTCTGGGCCGCGCACATCACATGTATCCTCCGGTTGACAAGAAAGAGCGACAGATTTAGCTTTGGCATCCTCGGTTAGGACACCCGTCCTTTGGTTATCTGAAGTATTTGTTTCCTAGTTTATTTTCCAAGCTTTCGATATTTGATTTCAAATGTGAAACTTGTATTCTTGCTAAAAGCCATAGAGCTGCTTATCCTTCCAGTATGAATAAAAGTACGGTTCTTTTTGCTTTAATTCACTCTGATGTGTGGGGTCCTTCTCCGATTTCTACAATATCTGTTCACCGCTGGTTTGTGATATTTGTAGATGATTGTACTCGCATGACTTGACTCTATTTGTTGAAACATAAAGACGAAGTACTGACTACATTTCAGTCCTTCCACACTATGGTTCAAACACAGTTCTCAGCTAAGATTCAGATTCTTAGATCCGATAATGGTGGTGAGAATGTGAACCACCAGTTTCATGCCTATTTTCAGCATCATGACCTTATCCATGAAACCTCCTGTCCTTAGACTCCTCAGCAGAATGGTGTCGCTGACTTGGCGCCCACGTGCCTAGTCGACATTGGACTGATGCCGTTGTTACGGCTGTGCATCTCCTCAATCGGATGCCTTCTAAAGTCTTAATTTTCAAGTCTCCGTTACAGGCCCTGTCGTTGTATGTTCCCTTACCTACGATGTTATTGCTTCCTCCTCGGATTTTTGGTTGTCGCATTTGTTCACCTTCATAAGAACCAGCGCACGAAGCTTGATCCTTGCGCCATTCGATGTCTCTTCTTGGGATATGCCGTCCATCAGAAAGGGTATCGGTGCTATGATCCGGCCTCCAAACGCACCTATGTGACTATGGATGTCACTTTTTTGGAGTCCGAGACATTCTTCTCTTCCTCATTACCCAATTCTCCTCGTCAGGGGGAGATCAGGGATGACGAGCCAAATTGGCTACGCTTTGACTGGCCGCAATTTAATGACACTGACATCAACATTGAAGAACCCAATACAGAACTAAGTGTGTCCTCAGAAACGGAGAAAGGTTCCAAAGCAATATCTACATCACCTGAAGCTGAAATGGAAACCCCCTCCCACTCCTCAGTACCCGACGACCCATCTCCTGAGAATATCCCTGAGGTACACTCTCCTACTATATCTTCAAACTCTAATAATATAGATATCCATGTTGGCTATACTTTACCTTTCAGGCATATTCGTGGCAAACCACTAAGTCGATATTCTCCAGATATTGGAGAGCGAAATTCAAAGTATCCAATTGCCAACTATGTGTCTACAAAAAGGCTCTCCGACCCACTCAAGACATTCGTGCATGAACTCTCCTCATGCCATGTTCCTACCAGTGTTCATGAAGCTCTGACAAATCCTAAGTGGACCCAGGCTGTGAAGGAAGAAATGGAGGCACTGCAGAAAAATGAAACATGGACTCTTGTTCCCTTGCCCAAAGGAAAGAAGACGGTGGGATGTGAATGGGTGTTTTCCATTAAACACAAAGCAGATGGTTCGATTGACCGATACAAAGCAAGACTAGTAGCAAAAGGTTACACCCAGACATATGGTGTAGACTACCAAGAGACCTTCTCGCCAGTAGCAAAATTGAACTCGGTTAGAGTGTTGTTATCCCTTGCAGCAAACCTTGATTTGCCACTGCACCAGTTTGATGTAAAAAATGCTTTTCTCCATGGTGATCTGGAGGAGGAGGTCTACATGAATGTTCCACCAGGCTACACAGCAACTTCTGAAGTTGAAGTGGTGTGCAAATTACAACGAGCATTGTATAGCTTGAAACAATCACCCAGAGCATGGTTCAGGCAATTCAGTTTGGCAATGAAGAAATATGGCTATCAACAAAGTAACTCAGATCATACACTATTCTTAAAGGATCAACAGGGCAAGGTCACGGCCTTAATAATCTATGTAGACGACATGATTATTACAGGAGATGATACAGAAGAAATATCAAGGCTTCAAGAGCATTTGGCGACTGAATTTGAAATGAAGAATCTGGGAGGGCTCAAATATTTTCTGGGAATTGAGGTTGCTAGGTAAAGGCAAGGTATATTCCTTTCCCAACGAAAATATATCTTATATTTTCTATCAGAGGTGAGACTACTAGAATGCAAGCCTGCAGACACACCAATTGTCCAAAACCACAAACTGAGAGTATACCCAGATCAAGTACCGACAAACAAAGAAAGATACCAGAGATTAGTTGGAAAACTTATTTATCTCTCACACACTCGCCCAGACATTGCGTATGCGGTGAGTGTAGTAAGTCAATTCATGCATTGTCCGAGTGAGGATCACATGGATGCGGTACTCAGAATTCTTCACTACTTGAAGTCATCCTCAGGGAAAGGGCTTATGTTCTCAAAAAACAATCACCTCCAAGCCGAGGGATATACAGATGCAGATTGGGCAGGAAATATATCAGATCGAAAATCCACCTCAGGGTACTTTATGTTTGTTGGCGGGAACCTTGTGACGTGGAGAAATAAGAAACAGAATGTGGTGGCTTTGTCGAGTGCTGAAGCTGAGTTCCGTGGGATGGCTAAAGGTCTTTGAGAGCTTCTCTGGCTTAAAAGGCTATTAACAGAAATTGGTTTTGCTCCAAATTGTGAGATGGACTTGTTCTGTGATAATAAGGCCGCCATTGATATCTCACACAATCCTATCCAACATGATCGGACCAAACACGTGGAGGTGGATCGACATTTCATCAAGCAAAATCTTGAGAACAAGACAATCAGATTTCCTTTTGTTAAATCTGAAGATCAATTGGCAGATGTACTCACAAAAGCTGTATGCAGGAGGAATTCTTACAACTCACTTGACAAGTTGGGCATGAGAGACCTGTATGCACCAACTTGAGGGGGAATGTTGGCGTGAGTTGTTAATTAGAGGAATTATAGGAGGAGTCGTGACTTGTAAATCCCTTGATACAAGGGTCAACCGTGATTTTGTCATAAAATCAGGGTAGACTGAAATAGGAATTTTATGTATATAAATATACCTCTCAGTCTGTGTAATGATAATTCATTGAAGTGAAATATACAGGAAAATATTTTTCCATGACTTTTGACAAGAGCTTAGGTCCATGGGAGCTATGTGGAAGGTGATTCCAAGGTAGTTATTGGATGGGTGGTGGGCTCTCTCTGCCCCTGGTTGTATTTAGATAAGGTTGAGAGGATTCGTTATGTAATTTCAACCTTTGACTTTACGATTGTTTGGGTGCCGCGGTCAGCTAATTCAGCTGCAGATTCTTTGGCTAGACAGAGTCTTTAGATGCAGAAATTGTTAACAGATTGATGTAATTTGTTTGTTTCCGTTTGGAGGGTCCTCTGTTCCTCCCTCTTTGTATCCTTTTTCAGTTTAATGAAGTTACCTTAAAAAAAAAAAAAAAAGGATTGTTATAGAACTGTATTTATTTTTTATGGTTTTAGATTATCCACATGTGCGCCTTAAGTCACACGTGTCTAGGATTTTAAGAGTCTCATTTTTATTTTTATAAATAGATGTAAGGGATACTTTTGAGGACCAATGAATGAAGAAATTCAAGTTTCTCCCATCTGTAGATCTGGTTTGGCTCCTTCTGCCTCCTTGGTGTGAGATCAAGTAACCTTGTGTGACTTAAGGGACAAATGATTGTTCTTCTTCATCTTCTTTGTCTCTATTTTTTTCCTTCCATTTTCTCGTCTCTTTTCCCTACCTCTTTCATCTTTCTGCATCTTTTTTTTGTCCCTTTTCATCCAAACCCTAACCCTAACCAAACTAGGACCTGTCCCCGCCATCGGCCACCAAAGACCCGCTGGGACCCACCAATCCGTACGAACGTCCCGTCATGTCTGTATAGCAGTATGAACATGCCTGTTTTGCCCTATTTCACATCCCAATCTCTATATCTCCTATCTTAGACTTGTAGGTCTAATCGTAACCTATTGTTTCACGCTATTTGATACCTACTTTTGCCCAAGAATGTTAAAAATAACAAACCCTAATCCCTTTAACAAACCCTAGGTGGCCCCATAGCCCTATTTCATCCCTTTGGTGATCGTTTTTTAAATCTAGAAGACCTAGTACAGAGTTTGGTATGATTTAATTAGTCTTTTGAGGTATTTTGCATTTAAGGCTAGCTATACAACCTTGAGAGATTTAAGTGTACGTGTTATTCTTTTAAATCTTTTTTTATTAATTGTGAGTGTGAATTTGCCTTAGTTTTTGTTTTATTATTTGTTTAATATTAATTTATCTCTCTAACATCTTATGTGAATCATGGAGATAGGTTGTATGTCATTTTAGGATTCACCATACACACTTTGCATTCTTATATAGGCCTCCATATATCATTTAGATCTAGAGTTTCCAATATTTTGGCTTCTCCTGTGGCATATTTGGTATGATATCCTGTCCTACATTAGATTTGGTATCATAGCTTGCCCAACATCAGATTTTGTATCAAAGCTTGTCTTGCATCAGTTAGGTTATTGAACCCCATCTTGGGACAATGTCATGCAATAAGTTACAAATTTTAATTGAAATCTGAAATTTCGACTGAAAATTTTCAAGATGGACATGGGTCAAAGTATAAAGTTTGGAAATCTTGTTGATTTTCTTGACTTTTTACTTTCCAAAAAAGTTTTAGATTCTAGCTGAAATTTGATCAAAGTTTGGAAATTTTGATCAAATTTTGAGATCTTGATCAACTTTCAGAAATATTTCGAAATTTTTTATTGTTGTAAAAATGTTAATAATTTCACCCATTTGCAAATTTCAGCCGAGATAATCGATATGATTGAAAAATTAGTGCTTCTAGGTAGGGGATTCAAAGAAGGAATCAGATTTCAAGTGTGTTTTTTGATAGACTAGCATTTGTTTCTCTTTTCCGTTTTTGAAGTGGTAACTTTATTAAAGGGCAAAAGAAGTTCACCAAAGAAATGTACAAGAGACAGATATCTACGACCACTCCCCCACTAAAGAGCAGCAACAGACACTCGGGCCCCCCACTAACAAGAAAGAGAAGCAACCAAAAGGGAACCAACCAAACGACCAAACAAAAATTACAACAATCTAATGCACTCCTTCCAAATTCTAGAGATAGAAATGGAGAAATCTTGGAACTCGTAAACAAGAGGCCTGAGCAACACATTTTCCCTTAACTTTGCGATTGACTTCAAACAGATTATTTTCCTTATTCCTAAATACTTTGGTATTTCTCTCCCACCAAATATTCCAAATTATGGTGAAAAGGGTTAAATGCCACAAATTACAAATCTAGAATGATTTAAGAGTCATCCAAACATAGGAAAGTTGAGCAACCAAGACAAGCATAGTCCATTGCACATCAAAGAGAGTAAGGGTAGAACTCCAAATTGAGGAGGAAAAGGAACAATAGATGAATAGGTGATCCACATCTTCTGAGGCACAAAGACACAAAGGACGGTACTGAACATGACTCTTTAGCACAAATATTGTCTTGGGTAAGGATTTTCCCATGATCAACAGTCCAGAAGAAACTAATGGCTTGCGGAGGGGCTTTGGAAGACCAAATGCTAGGATCAACCAAGGGAATAGAGTCGCTTGGTTGCTCCACTAAAAAAAGGACTTCATTGAGAACTCACCAGGTGAGTTAGGTCCCCACACCCTAGAGTCCTCCTTAGATGGGAAAATATGAGTGCTGCTGAGAAAATAAGAAGAAAAGTGAAGTCATCATACTCTTGGTCTGAGAGATTTCTTTGAAAAAAAAAATGTTAGGCATAACCTGTTCTCCAGTCATAGTGAAGCAATTAGCTACTAGGGTTTTGGGAGGAGACATTCAAAAAAGAGAAGGGAAGAGTGTTGAGAGGGGACAAGATCCAGAACAAAGGTCTCTCCAGATCCTGATTCTATTGTCTCGGCCAACTTAAAGGTGGATGCCTTGCTTAAATATAAACACATGGAGAAATTGCTCTCCACATTCAAAAAGCCCTTCACACGGCCAGCCAATGTTCCAACCAGAATTGCCAATGTTGTATCAATGAGGAAGGACTTCCATGGAGCCCATTTTTGGCAACTAGGGCTTCGTTAACCTCCTTGATAGGCCTAACTCCAAACACCACTAGCTTTAGTGGGAAGACAAAATGCCAAAAAACGAGGTCATCCTTCTTTTGTTCAAGATAGTCACCTTGGGGACCTGTGATGTGTTGATCTTGCATACTTCAGGATTCTGCTATCGTTTTATTTGTTAACCTTAAGAGTCCATAGTGAGAAAATCTTGATAAATACTCTTTATTAATGAAAATACTTATTATTTGATTGGTATAATCTTGATAGCTTAGGAGGTCAAATGAGATTAAGCGCAAGGATTAGTTTGCATATCTTAGAGGTACGGGGCCATTGTGCTCTTGGATCTGTGGAACTTTTTTGATTATGTACTTCCCATCTTTAGGAGTGGATTGTAACATTTGGTTGTATGACTCCTCTAGCTCTTTCTCAGTAAAAAGCCTTATGTGGTTAATGGGAGCCTGCTTCTATTCTATTTGGGTCAGGAAGTCCTTCCTAGAGTTTTGGCATTTTTGGACAGCAGGGCTATATTATATTGATCCATGATAATCCAAGTTAAAAACATGAGATTGTGGAGAATGGATGTCCTTTGTGCCTCAAGATGTGAAAATTGTTAGATTACCTTCTTCCGCCTTGCTAGCATGCTTTTGAGGTGCAGAATTTCTTTATGCTGGTCTTTTTGGTTGGTTGGGTTATGCCTTGTATCATTGTGTAGGGAATTTACAATCTTAAAATAGGTGAAAAACATGGTATGGATGTGAGGACAGATGACAGATTGTTAGAAGAAAAATGTAATATAGATTCAAGGATAGATTGCCTAAGTTGCAAAGCACCTATCCTTAAGACAGTAAATGTCTAGACCAAAGTGAGTCTGTAGGAAGGGTTGACAACAAGTCCTCCTTAATGATAGAAGTCCTAGATAACTTCATACATTGCTCTGCTGTTTGCAGAAAAGATGGATGTATGGTATAACAAAAGATATATGATTAGGAAAGAGTAAATTAGACCGATCCTAAAAGTTGCTTTGGTAGAAGAAAGATGATGGAATGTCGTTTAAGATTGATGCTTCCATCAACCAAGAAGTGTATGATGATCCATATGAAGCTGATGGGGTCCACAATGAAGATTTGGATCTAGTAGATGAATTTGCACTTTAGTACCATTCAAGAACCAATTGAGGCAAAAGAGGACCTCATGAATTTTCCAACGCATCAAATTTCACATCAATTGGAGTCCAGATAAGTGAGATATTGATCTTGGACCATTGCATGGTGATTTGGGCATCAAATTTGGGATCCATTGCTTACACAGAAGCCACATGGATGAATTTTCAAATCACCAGCCATGTCATGCTCATATGGATGCCATGTAGGACACCAACATGGCATGGAATCTTCCCACATTGGCAACCTTGGGAGTTTACATGTTGGAGGGGCAATTTGGACCACAAAAATAAAAACCATTTTAGAAAGACATCAAAGAGGAAGGAATCTACCATGGACATGTGAAGGGATGAGGAAGGAGAGATTTTAGTTGTTTCAAATCAAGCAAGGAATGAAGATGAATGACTAGAATTTCATGCGCCTAAGACTCCTAATTCGTCCAAGCTCAAATTAGTTTATGATGTAAGTTTTTCATTTTCTTTTTTCAATGATTCAACATGGCAATTTGTCATTGGATGAGTTAGAATAGCAAAGGAATAAACCAAGGATATATTAGTGTGGATCCTTGTGTATTAGCAACTTGTATTTTTTTTTTTTTTATTACTTTTCCTCCTCCTTTGTTGTAAATTTCACTATAAATACATGGGCTTGGCCATTGTCCAAAGCAAACAATCGAAAGAGCAATAAATCAAATTCGAGCGAGGCTTGAAGTTTTCCTAAGTTTGGGGTGAGTTAAGTTCTTTTGAGTTCTAGTTGAATATTTGAATTCTTTCAATTTATGGTTTGAATTTGTCTTTAATTGAATGTTAATTTGAATTTTTATTAATTACATGTTCGGCCATACAGTTGAGATTTAATTTCATTCATTCAATTTTAGATCAATTGAATTTTAATTTCGTTAGTGTTTAATTTCATGGTGACAATTTGACCTAGTGAGATTTGAGCCAATTTTTATTTTCCATTGAGCAAACTTAATCTTTGTTATCCATTGATTTGGGATTTTCTCCTAATCAGAGCTGAAGGAAATTTGGTTTGGCTTATCCAAAAATTTTAATCCACTGAAGATCTTTGGGAAGTGTGCAGTTCTTGCAGTTGCAACCTTAGGTCTTCATCAAAGATGGTTATCCACATAGAAGATCAGAAACAACCCGAATAGTTGTGGAAGGTAGTAAGAGAAGGGGAAGATCATTAAATACGTCAATTGATGTGGTGATGCAGGACAACTAATAGGGTGACCGTAAGTGACTAATGTGGTCTCTAAAAATTGAAAGGGACGAAAATAATGCACTCTAAATCTAATATGGGCTGAAATTAAATATCAATTAATATATGTAATTAATTAATATAAAATTATCACAAATAATCATGCATAGAATTTAATGTGTGAATGGAAAGAATGGGCCCAACTAAGTGAATCCAGTGGGTACGGGATTAATAACTTGGAACTTAGGCACATACGGTGGTGACTAATTAGAAACAAAGGGGAAGAAGGATACGAATGGCAATTAATAGATTAGGGCAACCACACGAAAGACTGGAAATAGGAAAGGACTTGCGGCAAGAAGGAAAAGAGCGGAAGAGGAGGCGGAAGCCGAAAGGGGTTGGAAATGGTTTCGCAGCAAAGGGATGGCTTCGGAAATCAGGGAAGAAGAAGAGGAAGGAAGAGGAGAGAGAGAGAAGATAAAAGAAGAGTACCTGAAGAAGAAGGAAAGGTAGTCTCACGCCAAGCTTCACACCAAAAGGGCCTCACGCTAAAGGAATCGCTCCACATAAGGTTTGGAAAACTCCAAAATCTTATTCATTCAATTCAATCATCCCTTTTGCCTCATAGGGCTACAACTTATATAAACCTTCCACTTACTAAAACGAAAATACAAATACGAAAATAGTAAATAACGGAAATTGCAACTTGCTACAAATACGAAAATAGTAAATAACGGGAATAGCAACTTGTAGAAGCTTGTGCATGGAGGATGCATTGCATCATGTGGTAAAACAGGATATGGTATGAATCTGAATCCCATGGAAAACATGATTGTCAATAAGGTTGAGTGGAAATGTAGAACTTGAAAAGCCAACTCTATTTAAATGGAGCAAAGGCCTTGATAATGATGAAGAAATTTTCAAAACCAAAATGTAGGTTTAAATGCTTGTGACCAAATTGCCTCTCAAAAGTAATCCCCCTTCATTGGAATAGATGAAACTGTCTCACATAATTTCAGAGGTTGTAAATACCTCAAAATCAAAAGACACTTTTTCAAATAGAAAACTCTGCCATGATATTCCTTAACAAGATTTGATACTGAGACTGCCCTTTAAATGAGTCTTGTCCCCACATGGTTGAATCTGATGTAAAGAGGATCATATGTAGAAGATGTGTATGAAGTTTCATCTCTGTTTCATTCCCATCTAATTATCCTATCCCTCGATTATAAACTTTTAAAAATCAATTATGTTGGGCCCATGATCCATTTGATAGGAATAGCCTAACTCTTGTCAAATGACATCCTAACATGTATGTATGCATGAATGTATTTTACATATGTATTTATCATGAAGTCTTTCTGTATTACTATCTTGCTTGAACAGTTCAATGAACTTCTGCAGGGTGGTTCTACAGTTCATACATGAGATGCAGTACAAAGCAAAAAGAAATCTAGACGCTAGTAATGATAGATCATCACCAGTTTTTGGGGTTGGAGTTGCTTTTATTGATGAGTCCGCTGTTTCTCTTGTTCCTTCTCATAAAGTTGACATTGCAATTCAAGAAATTAAATTGATTGTCTCGAGCTTAGCTCCCCCCACAAAAGACTTGCATATCACACCCATTGAAAACATCTTTTCTCCCGATTGTACACAAGGGAGAAGAAAATTGAATGAGTTACTGCATACAGTAAGTGATGTGACTGGGAAAGAAGATCTGCTGCTGCATCTTCGCATGCTTTGTTTACAAAAGGTTCTGTTTTACTATTTTATGCATATTTGTCGTTGGTGGATCATGCAAGGTGGTTACATTTTCTCAAAACTATGATGCATATGTACTGTAGATTGCCTTGGATTATGGATACAACAAACTGGTCTTAGGGTCATGTGCTTCAAGGATTGCTTGCGATGTCATTTTGGCTACCGTAAAGGTTTGTACTCGTCAATTTGTCATTGTATGTTATTGAGATAATTAAACCAAAAAACTCATACATTTTTTTTTTTGGTTTGAAATAAGACTTTAATTTTTCAAATTAATAAATTATAAAATACTACAGTATTATAATCAGTTGAAGACTGTAAAACCAATGTTTTAAAAATTGCATTGTGGGTTAAATCGTCTCAATAGAAGGTTGGGTTGGATAGGGTTTTCTTTTCTGTGCCTGGAGATCTGGAAAAATATAATATCAACTGGAATAGCTAAGACGTTCGAGATCCCTGGACAAAGAAATATTCGAGATTGACATGGTCAATCCAGAATCAGAAGTGCTGGTGGTTCAAGCCTGTTGATCCTGTTTTTGATTATTTGTGGGGAAGAGAATGAATGTAGAGAAGATGAAGATGAAGATGGAGTTTGCAGATCCAAATCACAACATATAGATAGATAAACTTTAGATCTTTGTTCTTCTCTCTTTGTTCAGTCTCTGTCTGCAACCACCCAACTCATCCCACCTAGTTGTTCTCTGCATCTCCCACACCATGTCTAGAAACCTAGAATCACAATCCTTGTCCAGCCCATGAAGTTCATAATCCCATCCAGTTCCTACAACACCGATCTTCCTCCTTCTCCATCCATTGGTGACTTCTTTGTCGAGACTCAAATCTGGGTCTGTTCAGATCCTCTACACCTGGCCACTCTGTCTCTGCTGCTGCCAGCCGATTTTTCCTTTCGCCTTCTTCTCACCCGAATCTCTGCTTCTCTCCGTCTTCGTCTTCTTCCTAGATCTTGATCAGTTCTCCCTGTTCCCCGACTCTGTGCTTCTTGGATTCATCTCTGCACTTTTGTTGCTACTCTCCTCTGTTCTTATCTTCATTTTCTTCTCTCACCCGAATGCGCCGAGATTAGCTCGCTCTTCCGATTCTTCTCTTCACCTCTGCTCCTCTCAATCTCTCACTGTCTTCATCTCTGTCTCAATATCCTCTTGCTCTCAGTTTCCATCTCTCTGTTTCGGTATCACTCTAGCATGACGATCGTGACTTTTGTGGTCGGGACTTTACTTCAGATCTATCAGACAAGTGCTTGGCGCAAGTGGTCATAGTCACTAGGGCTGGGCGACTGAAAGCACTGCTCGCTTGTGTGTCGTTGTTGGCTCCATGTCGAGGGCCAGAGCATGAACTGACTCTCGCTCGATGCCCGATCTAAACTCCATCCCGTGATTCATTCTGTTGCTTGTTACGTGATTGTGGAGACCACAATAACTCTCATCCCGACCATTCCTTCGCCAAAGCTTGTGAAATTTTGGGTCGTCTCTCTCGTTTCCCTTATCCTTCGACCTGCCTCATGCATTTCCGTTATTGTCTCTGTCTCAGCTTCACATTTTCGCCCCTCATAGTGCCTCGATTTGCCCTGTTGTTTTTTCTCTCCGACTTGTTGCTTCTTCAGCTGCCAGCTTGTTGTTTCTTCTCTGGTCTTTTGTTGCTTGTTCGGCTTGCTTTTCTCTCGTGCTTCCTCAGTTTCTCTACTCCGCTTTTTCTCGGTTTCCATGCTATCTCTTCTTTTTAGTTTTTTTTTTAATTCCGATATCTGTATGTTATTTGTGTTTCTGTCACCATTGGTTTGGATGTTCGTCATCATCATTGTCATCACCATCACTATCTTCTGATGTTGCCGCCGTCTTCGCTTGCCATTGCCAGTGCTACTCTTTGTGGCCCAGTTTGGGTCGTCTGTCGGAAGGATTTGATCGTTGTGGCAATGATTTAGTTCATTTTTTTGTCGAGATCAATCTGTTTTTGTTTCCAGATTTCATGTGTTTTGGATCAGTTACTTCTGTGTTTGATCGTGGTTCCAGTCGTCAATATCATTTGGATTTGTTGATCTCATCTTCTAGGACGCCAATCTTTGTTTGCTTCTGTTCATCCGTAGTTTGATCTACACGTGTCATGTTGATTTGTTTTTGGCTTCCCCGTCACATCTTCATCGTTGATTTGCTTCCGCTCCATTAGATGTGTCATCCTTACCGTTGGATTATCCAGTTAAACAAGTTTAAGCTCAAGTGGGATCCACTTGAGTTTGAAGGGAGGTGCTAAGATATGTTAAGATCTTGATGAGATTATGATTGATTGTAATAGATTTTGGGAGAGATTATGTATATTTCTCAATTAGAAAAGTAATTTCTTGATGTACTCTATATATATGACTGTCATTTAATGGAATATTAGGTGGATTTATGGTCTCTCCCATTTTCTGACATGAATATCCACCAAAGTTTGGTAACCAAAGACCAATTTTTTCCCTTATATTACCCAAGTCTAAACCACACTTTCATTAAATGCAGTTTTTGTTTATAATCCATACCCGCCCCATCTTAGAGTGATCTTTCGAAGAATCTTTACTACTTTAATAAGGATTTTGAAAAGAGAAAGGAAGTCAACAAGGAGATTATTAATGGTGGAGCAACTACTAGCAAAAGCACTTTTTGAAATATTGACTTAAAGGTTAGAGATCACCTGAAAGCACTTCAAAATCATAAAAGCATTCAGAAGTTAGTCTTCATCATGTTCAAAAGAAAATGATGGTATTCTCTGCGAAATGAAAATTAGAGATGGATACATTGGAATTTACCAGTTGGAAAACCACTTACAAGATTGTCATCCTCAACTTTTTGGAATAACCCATAGAGACTCTCCATAACAATGGAGAAGATGAAGAAGGGGGTCAGCCTACTTGAGCCCTCTTTTGTTTTTAAATAAGTCACCATTCATCAAAATGGGGGAAAAGAAAAGAGGATGAAATGCACTCCATCATCCGGGATGTCCATTTAGACCCCAAGTCAAATTGATGCAATATGTACAACAAATATGACCGATCCACATGATCATACACTTTCTCTAGGTCCACTTTGTAAACAATGCCTAGTTCATCTACCCTTTCTTTAGAGTCCATTCACTCATGAGCAACGGGATAATGTCTAGATTTTGTTTTCTTTTATTAAAACCACCTTGAAACTTGGATGTTTTTAGTGAAGAGATGGAAAGGGTGTATGCTCATAGCTGAACCTATCAATAAGATGAACGTGGAAGGCGTGTTAATAGGGGTGTACACTTTCTTAAGATCTATTAGTTTGAGTGCTCTTAAAGTCTGTAATATTGTTGGGGATAAGATTTTTATAACCATAGTGGATGAATCAGAGGCCTGAAACCTGGTCTATCTGAAAGTAAGAAAGTGGAATTTCATTTTATACTTTAGTTGGAAAAGTTGAGACTACTATCCTATCTATCAGTGAGGAAGGTCTTGATGCGGTGTTATGGTTTTCTTCTCACAACCTGGAGAGAGAATGATCAAGGCCTTTAGTAGGTCTATTGGTGAGGTTGGATAATGATCGTCACAACCTCAATAGGGATGACTACTTAGAGCTTCGGATTTTAGTGGATGTTAGACTCATTGACCCCTTTCGAGCGAAGTGGAGTTGATCATGGAGGATGGGAAGCACTTGATTTAGTTTTGCAAATGGGAAGGGAAGGAGTATAGGGAGGATGGGGATTAATTCCTCTTTTTTTTGGTAAGCCAAAGAAGGAAGTGGCGGGATTGTTTGATGGGCAGTCGAGGGAGACAACGGGATAGAGCCTTACACATGTGTCAACCATTTATGTAGGGGGTCACGAGACTAGACTGGTGATACACCTGGCAATGGATCAAGTAGAGTCAGGTCTATTTGGGTTCGGGTCTATTTTCGTGTCTTGTTAAACGGTTGTAGTCGATTCAGGTTTGTTTCAGGTTCATTTAGATTGGGTTTGGGTCAGGTTTACCCATTTACCTAGTTAATGGGCCTTTTCTAGCGAAACATATACCAACACTACCCTTTAAATGGGTCTACCATTTATTTTCGGGTTCAGGTTGGGTCTACTAATTTATTAAAGCGGATCAGTTCAGCTCGGAATGGTTAATCGGGTTGAGTCAATTTTTGCTAGGTCTAACTGGCTATCCATGAGTATCGTTCAAACGATGTGGCAGTGAAGGAGAGGTGGAAAGGAAAAAGGTTTGTGAAATCAACAAATGGGGAAGGGTGAGGAAAGTAGTTCCTTAGGGCTTTTAAAAGGGAAAGGGTAAGCATGCGGAGTGGGTTTTTGAGGAGTTGGATTGGGCTGATGACTCTCACTAGGCCTTTGAAGTTGATGGGCCTAATGTTAGAGCTGTGGACTTGAGCCAAGAGGGTGCTGGGCAGTGGCAACCTAATCCAGATTGTCCACTTAATGTTGGCCCAACTGTGAACCCCAAGTTCAATGGATTGGACCTTTTTCCCATCTTTAGTTAGCCCAACAGATGCAAACCCTTGAGAGGAATCATGATAAACTTAAGCCAGTGTGCTCTTCTTTAGAAGATGATCAGGCAGGGGCTTTGCAACAGGTTGCAAAAACTAGGATAGAAAATGAGGGTGCAAAGAGCTTTATCCATGGCCGATATTAGGGAAAAGTGGCGGAAGTTGGGGAGATCAACTCTCCTATGAGGGATCTTGATGCATCTCAACTGTCAAAGGAACTCATTGGAAGGAGCAACAACAAGTGGTATATTTCGGTTGGAAATGATGATAAACAAGGTACAAAGGACAATGATCTAGTGAGTTTGGAAGATTTGAGAAGAAAGGAATACTCTACTTGGGATAGATTGGAGATTTTGCAAATTGGCAAAATGATAAGCATCACCTTTCATGATAAAGAGAGGATGCAGAGTTGGCATTGCAAAAAATCGATAGGCAAGATTTGATTTCAACATGATCTCATACTTCAAGGAAATCAGTATTAGGTTCATCTATATTGATGGGGAGATCTCGGTTATTCAAAATATGTTACAATGGAAGACTGGTAGCTGCTAGGTGTCCAAGTGATTCCACTTTGTTGCAATGAAGATCTTATCTTGGAATTTAAGAGCCTTGGATCTCATGGAGAAAGGGGTGCAGTGAAGAGGTTCTTGAAAAACCATAAAATTGATAAAAGTGTTGTTCAAAGAAACTAAACAAAAGGATTTCTCACGATTTTTGTGGTGGTGAGGAGGTAGGTTGGATTTGCAAACCTTCCTTTGGAGCTTTTAGTGGCCTGCTGATGTGGAATTTTAGGTTTTACTTTTTTCGATAGCGTAATCGACAAAATATTTAATTTGTGAACGGTTTTCTCATCACTAAAGGAGTAGAGTTTTGCATTACTTGTGTGTCATCATCATCTTTCATTGCCAAAATCCCATTTATATGGGGTTAGATTTTTGAGTTCTACTTCTCAATTTGACCCTATCATACACCAAAAATTGAAAGGCAAAAGGAAAGATAGAACTCTATAAAGGATCTGGTAAATAGGTGTATGCGTGGACCATTTGCCTTGTCTGATGTCCCACCTTTGCAAGAAAAATAACACCAAAAAAACCCTTGGAAGATAAAAGAATATATGGTCCTAATTTGGTGCATGAAAGGGAGGGCATTTGGAGAGAATTGAAGGATGATGGTGGGTGGGGAAATGACCCTTGGTGCTTAGGAAGGAATTTCAAAGTGGCTCGATTCTCGTCGAGAAGGAGAGATGGGGGTAGCACATCTAGATGCATGGAAGTCTTTTCAAACTTCTTTGATAGAAATTATTTATTGGACTTTCCCTTCTTGGAAGGATGTTTACTTGGTCTTATAAATAGGAGAGGATGGTGATGAGTAGACTGGATAACTTTTTTGTCTAATAGGAGTTGCATAATCTCATTAATGATGCTTTGCAAATGAAGCTTCAATGTCTCGTTATAGATCATTCTCCATCTTTAATGATGGTTTGAAAACTTTGGTAGTGCATAAAGAAAGAAGAAATTGAATGGTGGTAGAAATCTAGATGTCTTTGGTTAAAGGAGGGCTATAAGAGTTAAAAGTTTTTTTTCCACAGAATAACAAATTATGAATATCATGAGTATCCCCACCCCACATTAGAGGTGAGACTAATCCCATGGATAACAACATAACAAATTACAAGAGAAAGTGAATGGTATCAAGTTTATTATAGTGGATGTTGGCCTAAAAGTTAAATCTACCCCCCTAAGTCGGACTGAGTTGTCAATTCTGTGATTGTGTTGACTAAGTCCTAATTTGTCAATTTCTTTGACTAAGTTGCAACTGTGTCCGTGTGTCCAAGACCTCGCATCTGGAAGACCATCAAAGTCAAATCAAGCCTCAAGCTCCAGAAGCAACAAAGATTGGAAAGCAGCTCACTGAAATTGGAAGATCTTCATAAAGGTCAACCAACACAGGTATATGGACCATAGAACCGATCTAGAAGCCTTAGAATCCACATGGTTAAAATTGGAATAGTACAAACTTGATTTCGAAGTCCATACCCTGCCCTTTGGAAAACTCTTGTTATCTATCAAATATCCTCATACATATGTGTTCCTGCAATCCAGAAATGTTCTTATAGTTATATCTCAACGATTGCAAATGAACAGTTAAAGGAGCTCTCCACCATGTCCATATTTTCACAGAATCTCAAGTTTTTAACACTTAGTGAAAAATGGAATTTCTGGGCATCTTGGAAGTTCTGAGTACATGCCTCGGAACATCCGAGAAGATTCCCTTCGGATGTTCCGAGTACATGACCTTTACACTGGCCATCCTTCCTTTCATTCGTTCCGAACCCTTGCTTCCCAGGGTTCTTCGAACATTCCGAAGACTTGCAAGGTCAAACTAGCCGTTGTGAGATGACCGTTGAGAATCTGACTATTGCAACCTCGGAAGTTCCGAGACCCATCATCGGAAGGTCTGAAGATAGATCCTTTGGGACTTTTCTTGCCTATAAATACAAGGCATTTTGGTGAGGTAAAACTTGATGACTTGAGCCTAATTTTTCCATACACTCTCCTAAGCTTCCCAACAACCTTTGAAGTTTACATACTCCATAGTTAAACACACTAAGCTTCTAATATTAATCTCAAACACATTCAAAGCTTCAGAGGCATATCTTGAGCATCTTATGCTCTAAATTTGAATGTGTTTAAGTGGAGATAATCTTCTAGGGTCATAATCCTTATAGGAAAATTATTACCTACCCTAGACCTCCTATTTACTATCTTGGTTGGACTTCATTGGAGCATCTACATCAAGCCAAGAAGAGGTGGACATTCAAGAACAAACCAAATCTACTTCAAGCAACGTGAGGCTAAGGTCTTGGTAATTTTCAAGCATAACTTCTTCCTATACATTGTGAAATCTGTAAAGGGTTGGTGTAACCCTATCCAAGAGAGGTGCTCTCTTGGTACTTAGGTTGATCTAACCCATGAAGTAGATCATAGGTTATAAAAGCTCAATCTCTACCCGTGAAAGAGATCAAGTGTTGTATCTTGTTTTGGACTTAGTGGAATCCTCAAGTGGTTTACTTGAGGCGTGGACGTAGGCAGTTGCTGAACCACGTAATTTACTTCGTGCATTTGCATTTATCTTTCTCATTTTATGCACACTTGATTTGGTGAGATCATTCTTGTTGACACTTGATTGGGCACACACTTATCATCTTTGTAATTTGAAATCTCATAATTGAACATTTAATATTGGTTAATTACATCAAGACTAACATTAATTGACCAATATCTTAAAGAATTTTAAAATTCCACTATAGTCCTATTTACCCCCCTCTAGGACTATTCTAGACATTAGGCTAGCTTGATTGACAGTGGATGATAGGAAAATGGTAATGATGATATTCATAGGGCTGTGGGAGGAGGTACTTCTTTCATATTTTCTGCCCACCGTTAGAAGAGGGTGGTTCTGGTTTCTAGGGCAATGTTGTCGGGGTGCATCTACCTAGTGGACGATCAACTTCTCACTCACCATGCTTGCTTTATCCTTCATTGGTTGCTTCGTGGACTCCCTTAGTACTGGTGACCTTCCTTTCTTTCCTCCTCTTTTTTATTACCTTTTTTTTGGCTTTGTATACTTTTTGTTCTGCATCCTTATTCTGTCCTTTGGTTTGTGCTTGTAGTTTGCGTGTTGAAGGAGCTATCCTAGCTGAGGTCCCATCGGTGTTCTAAGTTTCTTCCTCTCTAGCTTCTCTGTTTCAAGGGGATAGCATAGCTTCATTGCCAATTTGGTTCAGCTCTACTACGTTGTATGGGGAGTTGGAGTTTTCATGGGGTTCCGCACAACAATTTTTTGTTCTTGTGCTCCTCTTTTTGACGTGTCCTCTGTTACAAGGGAAGAAGAAGGAAAAATGAGAGAAAAGATAAAAGAAGGAAGAAAAATAGTGTCTAACTATTTGAAATAATATATATCCTACAATATCTTAAAAGTTAAAACATCCCCCCCCAAGCAATAGCATAGATATCAATCAAGCCCAGCTTGTCTTAACCCCTTGATAGTGAGAGACAGCTTTGCTGAGAATGTCAGCCAATTGATTCTTAGAATTGATATATGACTTGACAATATTACTAGAAGAAACATGGTGACGAATGAATTGACAATTAACTTTAATATGCAAGGTTCTCTTATGAAAAACAAGTTTGTGTCAATATGAATCGCGACAATTGTTACAAATCATATCATGGGTCAAGGGAGGGATAAACCAAGCTCATGAAGAAATTCCTTGAACCAGAGCAACTTACTAGTAGTGTTGGCCATGGCCCTACATTTGGCTTTGGCTCTAGAGCAAGCAGTAGCATTCTACTGTGCTATGCCAAGAAACAAGATGCGAGCCAAGAAAAGTAAAATAGCACTAGTTGATCGATGATCATCTTTAGAACCTGTCCAGTCAGCATTAGAATGTCCTTGTATAGAAGCTAATTGTTTGCTGTGTAAAAGAGGCTGCTGTCAAGATGAGATATCGTAAAATGTGAATACAGCCCGGAGACATGCATGCATGAATTGACTAACGACTCCAATGGTGTGAGACAATAAGGGTGACGGGTTAATCTCCCAAGAAGGAGCTTTGACTTGATATCTCAAACTCTTTTTACCCATTCTAGACTTAAACTGAAATTTCGAGGATCTTGAATATTTTTTTTTTTGTACCTGTATGATTGGCATAATTTTTAATATTTCTTTATTATAGAAGATGATCATAGCGCTCTTGTCACTATTTTTTGGCCCTTTTTTTGCTTTTTTTTTTAATTAAGATTAATCTAGTTCACAATGCATGCCAAGTTCACCCAACAAAACATTATAATTCTATAGGAATATCATCGAGTCCTATTCCTTCTTTTTCATCTTTGGTGAATAGGTGGTGTGTGTATAGTTTTGTAACTAGTTCATCTTATCAATGGATCTAATTTTGGTCTTAGAAAAAAGCAGCAGCTAATGTCATAAACCCACCCATTATTTGGCATATCTTTTGAACCATTATTATGTTTTACTGTCTATTTAGTGTGGACTTATTGAAGTGCTTCCAATCTGAGACATATTTTGGGAATCCTCCATTTTCTGTGGCGATCGTCACATCAACAGTCTAGATTACCCAATCATCTGTCCACATTGATTAGGGAGTGCACTGACTGTACATAAATTTTAAACAATAACTTCACATAATTCCTCCCACGTATTGTACTAAAAGATCTGCAACGTAGTTCCCAGTGGTTTAAAGGTAAAATTAAACAGGGAATTATTTGAGTAGTAAAGTTTTGCTGTTAAATGTTCGATAATTGATTGTTTGAGACAAATTATCTTGCATGCTTGAATGCTGTTTGAAAGCTGGATGGTTGCAGGTATCATGACGTTGAGTATAAACACTGATTTGATCTATTTCTTCAAATACTTTTATTTATATGACTTCTGGAAATCTTACTAGTATTTTTTCCTGAATTTAGAAATTGTGTTTGGCTTTAAACTACAGGGACAGGGTTACTCTTTACCTGCAGATATACAATATGTTGATGCAAGGTGGGAAGTTCCAGTGCTGCTTCCTCTTCGTGACTGTCTTATCCGAGAGCTCATGATGCTTTGTAGCCTTGAGAGGTAAAAACATGTAATGTATTATCCATTATTACTCATTCAGTCGTGTGGGCACTTGATAGATGAGATCTAATTGGGAGTGCAGCTTGAAGACCCACCAGCTGTTGGATTACCCCCGCACTGGCATAAATGGTTTAGTGTCATCATTTGTTGCACTCTTGCAGGTGATATGACCCTCTCTCTCTCTCTCTCTCTCTCTCAATATCTTGTGAAATGTTGCTTTGGAAATTCTGATTTCAACCATGATTTTTAGGGTAAAAAATGATGTCATAGGTGTTTTTAACAGGATCTGTGACATACCTTTTTTGATAGGTACACATTGGCAATCTTAGTCACTGTCATGATGAGAGTTTAATGGCTAATGTGGATATAACATGCATCATTTATTTAAGTCATTTATAAAGTGTAGTGATTAAGCACTCCTTTTAGGAAGGGAGGCTCCCCTACTTTTGACACGATGCACTCATGCTTCCACCTCTTAAATAGTGAAATTTATGCAAAAATACAAAAGAAGTGCCTCCTTGTATAAAAGAAATTTCTGCTTTCTTTCTAATGGTTAATGATTGTATCTAGGGGAAATCACACTGATGAAGGTTTTAATGCCTTCCTAGATCTTTAACATAAAATAAACAACAAACTAGGATCGGGCTCAAGTTGCGATGTGCTTTAGAGAACTTGAATCACTTAGTGGCCCAAAAAATCGAGAATTTCCTCAGATTTTCTTCCTTTTCCAATTGCCAATTAAAGTTTCACCCCAAACTTGGGCAAACGGAAACTTAATTGGAAAATAAGAACCTAATCTAGATTTCATTCAGGAAAAGTAAAATAGGCCCAAATTGGAGGGATGAAAAGGAAACTCTTCTTCGCTGCAAGCGGATGTGTCAAACTCGAGGACAAGTTCTTTTTAGGCGGTAGGAAATGCATCATAGATGATGAAGAAAATGAAGGTGAAATGGATGAAGTGGTCCAACTAGCACTCCAATTTCATGAGAATTTTGATAGGCGGAAGACCCAGCCAAAATGTGTCAATTGGGCCTACAAACATGATCATTAGATGCCCATGGACCTAGCATATGGACCCTAGGATCCATTTATGGTGTTTGCATGTCCAAATTCCCAATTAAATAGCCCATATGTTGAGGAGAGAGAAAACACGTGAGAAAAGCACTGCACCTGCTTAAATCACATGCTTTAATCTCCACCTACTTAACCCACCTACTATTTCTACCTTCTTTCTTCAATTAGCAGTAGGAAACAATAAAAGCACATGCTGGTCATAGCCAAATTCACCGAAGCCCAGAGGAGAAGATTTCTCATGCAAATCTCTCAACTTAGAAACCATTTTCACCAAGGTTGTCAAAAACGAATCGTATCGTGAATCGGTCTAGAGGTCTGAATCGTAAATCGTATAATCGTAAGATTCAAAATATTTTTTTTTATAATTATTATTTATATACTAATTACTTGTAACATAAGATAGAACAATAAAATGATTTTTCAGTTCCTCATAAATTAATATTTATCATCCATCATACATAACCATATTAAGAAAAGATACAAAAATATATTAATATGAGATTAAATAAATATTAATTATTAAGAAATCAACAAATAAATTAATGGCATTTAAATAAACTTTAATAAGTAATAACATTCATCAAATAATTTTTTTTTAAAAATAGAACTATTTATTTTTTAAAATAAATACAAAAAAATGAAAATAAAAATTATAGAAAGATTTTTTTTTATTTTTTTTAAATGGATACATAAAAGATTAAAATGAAAAAAATAAAAGAGGTGTTTTTTTAATTAAAATAGAAAAATAATGATAAAAAATTAAAAATATAAGAACAATATCTCAAAAAGGGAAAGGAGAAAAAAAAACCCTCACTAGTCACTACAACATGTCACGGTAAGATCTCAAGAAACTCCCCCTTACAGAAACTCCATCTTACGAAACTCCACCTCACGGAAACTCGAACTCCAAGATAAAAGGTTCTTCTTGTTTCGTACTATTGTAAGCCCCGATGTAATTAGCAAAGAGTAAAGTAGCGACACTGTGAAGGAACGAAAACAACGAAAACGAAGAAGAGAAGAAGAAGAATTCCAGGTACATTTTTTTTTCTCTTTTTCCTACAGCTTATTTCCCTTTGTTTTCCTTTTTTTTCCCTCTTCCACCTGAATCGCACAGCTTTCCCCCCTTTTTTTCTCTCTTTATCCTCTTCCACTTGAATCGAATAGCTTTTTTCCTTCTTTTTTGTCTTTTCTCATTTTCCTCTTCCACCTGAATCGAACGAGACAACGATTCTACCGATTCAAATCGTGCGATTTGCGAGTCAATGAAAAAACGTGCGATTTTAAAAGGATTTCGATATTGATGCGACTTGAGTCGGAAGACCCCTCGATTCGATTCGAATCGCACGATTCGACTCGCGAATCGTGCGATTTCGACAACCTTGATTTTCGCCCTAGGATTGTTGCAGGATTTTCCATATTTATTTCAAGCTATTTGCGGAGCTGAAATCTTCATCAAATTGGTATCCTGCTGTGTACACGCCTAGATATTTCATGTTTTTTATTTTATTTTTAGTTTATTTCCTGATATAATTTCCACATGGCAATCCATGATAGGGTAGAATTTACATAGCAGCTTTTCAATTTAGCAAGAGTTGGGCATGCAGCCTCCTTTGTGATTTTTTTAATTGCACCAAACCTCTATTTAAGAAGAGGCTGGCTGATCCTTGTACCATCCAAGTTTGATTGAATTCAACTAAAGGGAGACAAGTCTCTAAAGTCGAGTGCAAAAAGTAAGTTTATTTTCCTTGAACTCCAATTAAGTTTAATTTGAATTAATTTGATTTTTGTGACAAACTTTGGACGACATATTGCTGTTTGTTTTTCAATTAATATCTGAAATATTTATTTCAGACTTCAGCCCAACGAAAGCTGAAATCAAATACAGTTCAATCAAATTCTAATTAGCTGTTTTTTGCATACACGATCTCCATTCGATGTCGGGCAAATCTGAGTTTAAAAACAGTTCTATTTTGCTGAAATTTTGTCAGGCCGATTTCCTTTACAACAGATACTGATCTGAATTACATTTTATTTCAGTTTAGAAGATCTGAAATATTAAATGTATTTCAGCCCATTCAGTAAATTATGGCTTATGCGATTAACCGATTCGATTCCAGCCGAACGCATAAAATTTACTTAAAACTGTTTATATTTTGGTGTTGGCTGAAACTTATAATTTTTTTTTTAAACCTGAATTCAATTAATTCAGTTTGCAAAATAAAATTAATTCAGTAGAAACCGAACTTGGTTTTCATCGATTTAATTTAATTGGAAAATTTTGCAAGATGACGGTTTTCCCATGAGATTTGGACCTATTTTATTTTTCCAGAGAGAAATCTGGATTTGGTTCTTTTTCCATTTAAGTTTCCGTTTGCCAAGTTTGGGGTGAAACTTTAATTGGCGATTGGGAAAGGAAGAAAATCTGAGGAACTTCTCAATTTTTCGGGTGACTAAGCGATTTGAGTTCTTTTAAGGGCATCATAACTTTAGTCAGATCCTAATTTGTTGTTTATTTTATGTTGAAGACCTACATAGACGCGAAAGCCGATCCTAGCCTTCATCAGTAGTTATTAGAGCCAAAAAAAGCTAACATCACACACCCAATAAACATGCACAATCCTGACAAAGTAATCTGGCTCAGATAAATGCAAACAAACACCCTTTAAAGCTGCTGTAGGCAACTCCCAACACTAAGCAGCAAGTAAAAGGCACCCTTCGAAACCAAAAAACCCAATTAGGACTGCTCAAAATCCCCCTATGCTGAACTTTAGCATCTTTTTGTACACACCGTCATTCATGCCAAAACTTATTTGAATCAAGAGACAAAATTTCCTTGGCTGCGTGGATGGACGTATCTTTTATTAAGATCGGTCGGTCAGCTAATGGAGTGGCGGACTACTTTGCCTAATTGGAAATCGATAATCATTTCTAGGGTATTTTCTTCTTATGACTTTCTTTGTTGTTTTTGTTGTACATTTGTATTGATTTTCATTTTCGTTTTGTTTTTCTCTTGTTTTTCGTTATCTAATCCTTTTAGACCCTTTCCCTTGTTCTTTCTTTTCTTTTTATTTTAATGAATTCTTGGTGAATGCTCAAAAAAGTGACAATTTCCTTGAACTTGTTAACATATAAGCCCAAGATATCACCCTGAATTTAGCTGCTGCAACCACCTGATGATAGGAGTTGAAATGTTTCTGAACCACCTGTTATTTCTTCGTCGTCATCATCTGGCACTCATTATTCATTGGGTTTGGTAATTTTTCTATGGCTAATTGCCCATCTGGCACCCCTAGGACTCAAACTTACAACTTTTGTGATTGCAACAATAAGCACTTGCCAACTTTGTTGTACGCTCTTGTCAAAGCTTCTGTTATTTCTTCCTATCAAATTGACCTTTTCACTGTTGGCAACCCCATAGATCACGTAACCGACCAAGCTTGAGCCCAATTCCTTCAAGAACATACAATGAAAATTATGAAATTGACATCTGCTGCTGCTTGTCGGCACAAGATACAAGCATAACTCTGATTCCTATCAACAATAAACAATAACAGCATCAACAAAATGTCTCTTGCTTCTAGGGAAATCAATTGTTAAAGCAACAACAATGATCAATTATCTATTGCTTTGAGGGTGACCAAGCATTACAACCTCATCCAAACCTTTAGCCCAACAAACAGATGGGACTATAGGAGGGCCTACCAATTTCCAATGCCCAGTGGGCTATGTTGGATACACTTCAAAATGTGTGATGAACTATCATGGGCACTTGTACACTCCAATCTGTGTTGGACACTTGTAGGCACTCATATGCATTATTCGTGGACTATTTAGTACTTTTTAACATTCTTTTCTAGATAAGTAAAATATTACAACATGTTTCCCCTCTTAAAATTTTTATCTCCGAAATGTTGAGAGTAAAATTAGTATATCAATTTGTATTGGTGCTATTTTCACCCCTCATTTTCATTTAAAATAAACATAGATTTAATTTTATTTAAATATGGTACAATGTCCCCTGTCCTATTTTTTTTTTTGGGTCATCGTGTCCGACACCTCCTACCCATCTTGGAGATTGACACTCGTACCCATACTCATGCAACTTAGCTAATACGAGAAGGCATTGCCACCATAGAGAGTTGATGAAATACTTCATAATAAATACCCAACTGTTGTCAAGTTCCATTTCTCTTTTGTCAGGTTAAGAGGCTTAGATGAATGCCATTCATATCAGTGGAAGGTGCTGAGATATATTTAGATATTTAGGTTTTGATATATTTTGTTATTTTATATACCTTCTCTATTTGTATTTCCTATTCTCCATAAATATAAATGATAGGGTATCTCCTTGATTAAGACACACTAAATTCTCTTTTCTTCATTCTATCAGTCAACATGGCATCGAGAGTGGGAAAAATGCAATGATCGGGAGCACTGCTTTCGATCAGATGAATAGATTCTCCTTCTTGGGTTGTCCACTTTCTATTATTTTTCCGTCTTTAGCTTTGCCCACCTGTCCCTGCATTGCGCTTTGAACTGCATCTTGCATTCGTTCATCCCAAACAATTTTTTTCCTTTTCCATCGTTGGTTTTCCCTACACCAGTTCCTTCTTGGCTGTCCACCTCTTCTTCGGCGAAGCTTTTGCCGGTGAAACTTCACCATACCCTTGTCGTTTTTCAAGGGTCTTTCCATTAATGTTGCCGGATCTTGGTTTTGGACAACATGGTGTTGACAATAAGAGAGGAGGAGAGAAGAGAGTTGTTGTGTCTTCCTTAATCAAGGAGAGACCCTATGATTTATATTTATAGAGAAAACATAATACAAAGGAAGGTAAAATAAATACAAATAAGAAAAGCCCTAAACTTAAATATATCATCTAAATATATCTCAAACACAACCCCCCCTCCTCCTACACAAAAAAAAAACTCAAGTGGGTCCCACTTGAGTTTGCACATATTCAATTTGACGATCCAATGGTGATGCCATCTGATGGAGCGCAGGCAGATCAACAAGAATCTCCAAAGACTGAGCTTGAGCGAAGCCTGATACCTGCTTACGTCTCACAACAGCATGTACCGAAACAAGTACAGGAGAAGAAACAGTGGAAACTCAGTGCTGGAAACAACAAAACTGGAACTCCACCGTACAGATGTATAGGTCTCCAACTGAAAAAGTTTTGGTGGCCGGATCTGATGCCGAAAAGTGCTAACTGCAAAGGGAAGAAACACTGGTAGGCATAAAATCTACTACAGAAATCCGCCGCAAAAAGAAACTGGTCCGAAGAAGATGTTGAAGGCTGGCTAGGAACGGTAAAATGGAGAAAAGCTTAAACCTCCATTCAACAAGACTAAAGAATAGGACTCGGTGGGTTCCACTGGCATTCAAACTCAAAATTGCATCATACAGATGTGATGTAGGGCTAAAACTGACGGTAGAGTTGTTGGATAATAGGTTGAAATCTGAAGAAAGACTACAGATCTAAGGGAACAAACAAAGATGGCCCTATGAATCATCCACAAAATGCAGGGGGGAAAATCTCTAAAAGGAGAGGTCAAAGGGCTGGAGAATCAGATCTGGGAGGCAAATGGGGGATCATTTGGATAACAAAAAAAAGGAACGGAGTGAGGATTTTATTTCTTTATTGAGATTCAGGGACAACAGTGGAAAAAAAGAAGAGAGACGACGACAACAATCAGATCTGAGAAGACGACCGCAGATATGGGCCCCAAAAAGCACGAACCAAGTCGAAAGCCTCGTAGATGCAAAACAAAGTGAGTCGAGACAGTGGAGAGGTGGAGGAAGTCTAAAGAACAACAGAGCTTTGAAAAAAAATCCAAAAAAAAAAAACACTAGTGAAAGTCCCAAGCAACAACAAAAGGATGGAAAAGGGGGCCCCACCGTTGATGGAAGGGGGGCGCACCAGGTGAGATGGAAACCAAGGTAGGGGCGACAATAGTAGTGTTGGTTTGATGGAGATACAAACCAAGAGCCAACAGATCTGGTAGAAAATGTCTCAAAAAAATGGGTTCTAGGCGGTAGAGATGTACTGTAGAAAAACCAATCAAAGGGGCCCCACTGTTGACCGAAACCTAATAAGCACCGATATGGGTGCACATATCGGATACGGTACGTATCAGATACGGGGATACGACAAATTTTGAAAAACTAGGATACGGGTGCGGCGAGATATGCCGAATTAAAACAAATTATTTTATATATATATATATATATATATATCAACAAAATAAATTCAGATTACAAAATACTGAAATATATAATTATATAGTATTTACAGTTATAGTATTAGACTATTTATAATTTAGTATTATAAAAAGATATGTATAATATGTTAAAAATAATATTTAGAGTATTACAATATATAATATGCGAATGGTTATTGAGGTTAAAAAAATAATACTGAAATATATAGTTATATATTTTTTTTGGAAATGGTTAATATAATAGATAATAAGGGGCACCAGAGGTGCAAATACAAAGAAAGAAAGCAAATAAACAAGTTACAAAGGGAACAAAAACTGGTAAAACATCAGTTTAGATCAACACAATCTTTCCAGGCGCGCAAAATGTCCGGCATGGAAATGTTCCGAAAGACCTGTAACGAAACAGCCCAAGAAGCGGACTTAGCAAGAGCTCGATGACCAACCGCTGTACTGGACACCCTCTTATCTCTGAAAAGCCGATTATTCCTTTCCCACCAAAGACTCCAAAAAGTGGCATAAAAAGATAAATGCCACAAAGATGAGACAGAGACAATGTCCCAAGAAAAAGACAACTCAGCAATCAATGATGGCATGACCCAAGAAACACCAAACTGGCCAATCACAAAGGACCAAACGCTTGAAGAGAAGGGGCAATGTAGAAGAAGATGATTTGACTATTCGGATGCAAGAAGGCACAACGGACAGGCACTAACCATGATGCGTCCTCTTCTCCGCAAATTGTCCTGGGTCAAGATTTTCCCCAACGCAGCAATCCAAACAAAGCTGATAGCCCGTGGAGGAGCATTAGAAGACCAAATATTCGGGTTGACAATAATCGTACCAAAAACAGTAGCCGACCAAGAGTAAAAGGATTTAACAGAAAAAACTCCACTCTTATCCGGCCACCAAACAATGCTATCCTCCATATTGGTGTTGATTCTGATGGAGGAAATGGATTGGAGAAGATCAGTGAATGCATCAGTATGAAGGTTACGGCGAAGAGGAATATCCCAAACCACATGGTTCCCCTCCAAGGAGTAGAAATGTGAGATTACCCGTTTGGATTAAGGGAGAGGTGGTAGAGGGATGGAAATCTAGAAGTCAATGAAGAGCCTTTGCACCACGAATCAGTCCAAAACTTAATCCTATCACCACGGCCAACCTTGAAACTGGTCCCATCTTTGAACTTGTCAACACACGCAGCAATGGCACGCCACATACCCGAGGCTCTGCGCGGCGCCGGGTTAATATCCTACCCGAAGTTTCCCAAGTGATACTTACTAAGAAGGATAGACTTCCACGGAGAGTCCCCATCGGAACGAAGCCGCCAAAGCCACTTAGAAAGCAGAGCAGTGTTAATAGTCTGAATTGGACGAACCCCCAACCCTCCCTCAAAAATCGGGAGGCAAACCTGATCCCAATTTACAAGATGATACTTTTTCGCTTCTTCATGGTTACCCCAAAGAAAGTTCCTCATAATCCTCTCCATCGATTGGGATACTTTCTTGGGGCAGTGAAAGGCAGAAAGAGAATACACAGGCAAGGCATTGAGAACAGACTTGAGCAAAGTGATTCGGCCCCCAAAAGATAGATAATTTCCCTTCCAGGAGGCAAGGCGTTTACTGAAACTGTGAATGATTGGTTCCCACAGAGAGAACCCAGGAGATCCAATGCAAAGGGGAAGACCCAAATAGGTAGAAGGAAGTGAAGACGATGCACATCCCAAAAGTCCAGAATAGTTGAAACCTCTGTGTTGTCCAGATTGATCCCGAATACGACGCTCTTGAAGTAATTGATCTGAAGAGATGAAAACAACTCAAACCATCTCAATAAAGCCCGAAGATTCATGATGTACTCTTCATTAGCCTCGTAGAAAATGATAGTATCATCAACAAACTGTAAATGATAGATATGCAGAGCAGAATCGCCAATGCCAAACCCACGGATGAGGTTGAGATCGGATGCTTTTGAAAGAAGAAGACTTAGGGATTCCGCAACGATGGTAAAGAGAGCAGGAGATAGGGGGTCACCTTGCCGGATACCTCTTGTACTCTTGAAGAAACCTTGAGCCGATCCGTTGATGAGGACGGAGAAATATGCAGAATACATACACTGAAAAATCCAAAGCAACCAAATCCGACTGAAACCCATACTGGAGAGCACAAAGACCAGGAAGTTCCAATCAACCATATCATACGCTTTCGCCAAGTCCAACTTGCAGATAACACCTTTTCGATGACCCTTGTGCTGGGAGTCAATACACTCATGAACAGAAATCATGGCGTCCATAATCTGCCTACCCTCAACAGCTACCGATTGAAAAGGAGAGAGAAGCTTGGGGAGATGTACCTTGAGCCGATTTGCAAGAACTTTAGCAAGAATCTTATATGGGCTTCCAAGAAGGCTAATAGGTCGGAAATCAGAGAGTGAGGAAGCACCATCCTTCTTGGGAACCAAAACAATGAAAGTAGCCCCGATCTCCTTGGGGATAAAAGCATCTTGATGAAATTCCGAAATAAATGCAATAAGATCGAACTTAATAATATCCCAAAAATACTTAAAGAAAGCAATAGGGAAACCATCAGGCCCAGGTGCTCGATCCTCACTAAGATTCCACACAGCAGATTTGATTTCATCCTCAGTAAAGGGTCTTTCAATGGAAACAGCCTCGACAGTGGAAATAGATCTGAACAGAAGACCATGAATCGGCAATCTTGGACAAGCGCTGGATGAGTAAAGCTGCTGGAAGTGATTGAGAATAGAAGAGGTGATTTCCTCCTTGGATGTCACAGTTGAATCCCTGACGGTGAGAGAGCGAATGCAATTTGCCCTTCTATGAGCAGAAGCCATGCTATGGAAATAGCGAGTATTTTTATCCCCCTCCTTAACCCATTTATCTCTAGACCGTTGCCTCCATTTGATTTCATCTTGGATACTCTTATTCTGATATTGTTCCTGAAGATCACGACGAAGAATGACATCCTCTGCTATAACATACCTAGCTTGCTCACACAAATCAATCTGATTGATTCCGCTAAGGATGGTAGCGAGAGAATCAGTAAGGGAACCAGAGTTAGAAGTACACCACTGTTTTAGCTTAGCTTTCAATCTCTTCAATTTGAGGTGTAAAACATAACACTTTCTGCTGGCACTTGTGTCTTCAACCCACCACTTTGCGATCAGGTCCCTGAAACCAATTTCTTTGATCCAACACAACTCAAATCTAAATGGTGCAGGCCCCCACGATTCCTCAACAGAGTCCAGAACCAAAGGCCAATGGTCAGACACAGGTCTCGGAAACACCGATACATTGGAGTCAGGGAAGATGTCCAACCAATCAGTCGAAACAAGAAATCTGTCAATGCGGGAAAGAGACGGTCGCTCTTGACCATTGGACCAAGTAAATTCTCCGCCAGAAAGGGGAAGGTCCACAAGATCAAGGGAAGAAATGCAATCAGAGAAATGCCGCATGGAAGGAGTGAAGGAAGTAACCCCAGACCTCTCATGAGGGAACCTGACTAGATTAAAGTCACCACAAATGCACCACCGATCAGATCATCTCCCTCTCAAGGATTCCACCTCAGCAAGGAAAGCACTCTTTCTGGCTTCATCACAAGGACCATAAACACTAGTCAAAGTCCACGAATTGCCCATAGATCGATTCTCAAATTGAACAGAAAGAGAAAAATCACCGATAAAAGAGTTTAGAAGAGTGAGTTTTCTGGTGTCCCAACAGATGACGATGCCCCCAGATCTACCGACTGAAGCCTTGGCAGTCCACTTAAAATAACGACCGGCGCCACAAGATCGAATGATCGACTCCACTGGTTCTTTAAGCTTGGATTCTTGAAAACAAAGAATGGTAGGATTGATAGATTTGATGAAGTTCTTAATAGAAACTCTCTTTCCCGAGTTGCCCAGACCCCTCGTATTCCATGATATAATCTTCATGGAAACACTGCTTCTTTCACCCGGCTCGATTCGGTTCTTTTTCGACTTCCATAGATGATAGAAGAACTTAACCTGATAAGCTCCCGGGAGGTTCGATTGCTGTTCTTGGAATTTAATTTCTTGATTGTATCTAGGTAGGAGCGAAGTAGATCTTCCTGACCCTCCAAAGTTAACCCCATCAGACTGCCTACCTGAATCATACGATTATCAATCCAATTGGAGGAAGGACTGCCAGAATGCACTGCTTCATCACCATCATTGTGTCCAGGAGACGAAAGCTGCCTATTAGCCAATTGTATATCAGAATCCAAGATGTCAAGTTGGGAACCAGCTGTGTGGTCAAGGATAGCACTATTCCAATTCATTTGGGCTAGAGAACGAGAATGCCCATCTTCAGTAACAGGGTTGGGCCGAACACCAGAGGATTGGTAACTTTTGGGTGGATGCAACAATTTAGTCTCAGGCAGAAGAAGAGCTCTGACCAGTAGAGAAAGCGATTCACCAGAGGGTTGGCAACTCCTCCCTGGATCAGGTGACAAAGATCTAGCAGAGTGACCAGCACGACAAGGAATCTTCTAAGTTGGGGAAGAAGGCTCGGAATTGATTAAATCACAAGTGATAAAGGAGGAGTAGATCCCTCCTGACGGTCATCCTGGGAAAGGTGTTGGCTGAAATTAGGAGACATACCAGCAGCAGATACTGGAAGCTGATGAAGAGTCCCTTTGAGAATGAAGCCTCTAGGCTGGAGATCGAATGGGCTCGATCCAAAGCAACGGCCCTCTGAACTCGGTAAAGGTTGTGGGTTTTGGCAGGAAGGCCTTGGGGAGAGTAGGACAGGACGGGGCCTGAAAGGGACAAAGGTCGGGTTGGAAGGGTATAGAGTTGGCCTAGGCGAGAAGGGCCCGAGAAACTGGCCCGGTAAGCTAGGACAAAAGCCAGAGCCAGACTGATCCAGAGGGTGGTTCCTACCCGGCCCATTACCGGGCACAGAAGGCAAAATAAGTTCCCGCACGTGGGAAGAGGGTACAAGGCTAAAAGGCAAGGGATTAAGGCTCGGAACCGCAGCAAAAAGTACTGCGGGGGATACCCCTGAGGGAGGCGAAAGGCGGTTTTCAATGGGTTGAGGTGATGGGTGGTTTCGGTCAGAAAGAAGGCTCTCAGCACGGTACGGCTCAAAAGGCGGAAGACTTGAAATCGCCGAACTGGCTAAGGGATTAACGATTGCAGGTGGAAAGGCAGGTAGGGATGAGGAGGTGACGTGCTTAGGCGAAGAAGCTAGAGGCAGAGGGATACTGACAGGTTCAACAGTAGGGTTGGTGAGCCACGTGGAGGGTCGGGTCGAGAGGCAAGGTTCAAGCTAGACAGGCTTCACCGGAGGCGAATCAAACCGAGCCGGAGGGGAAGGGGTCAACATGCCACAAACACTGTTGCTATCTTTAGTCTCCACAATCAAATCATACTAGGAAACTCCAACTTTGAGAGGAATCCTTTTAATCTCAGCAAGATCGGGAGAGAAAGCCACTCTGAAACGCGAAAACTGAAGATTCCTTCCAGAACTGGTGCTCGGGTCTATTTCTACCACCTTGCCGAGAAAATTTCCAATCGCCAGAATAGAATCATTGAACCAAGCACGCAAAGGGATCCCCGAGACTCTGATCTAGCAACTCACCAAATCCCACTCCTCTGACCAGAAACACAGATTAGAGAAAAGAGATTCGTGGAAGGTTGGGAGCTCGAAAAGAAGCCTACTTGCTTCCTCAGGAACCCGAACGAGACCAGTGCATGGGAAAGGTCCATTCGTGAGACATGCACCAACCCAAGGACACCCCACTCTGAGATCCAGGCCACAATTTCCTCGTCTGTCAATGAAGGAGAAGCAAGGGAAGCAACCAAGCATTTTTGGAGCGACATGATTTGCTGCTGAACCGCAGTCTTTCCAAGAATGATCGATTTCCCCTTATCGGAAATCACTGTCCACACAGAAGCAAAAGCTGGGCTAGGAAAAGGTTGACCAGAGTCACCAGCAGGACGGAGGGGATCACCTGGGTCGGATTGGAGATAGCTGAGAGGGGGATTGAGGAATCTAGAGCTCTGGAAGGTTTTGCAAGCTGAACTTCCAGTTTCTTACCCTTGTAGAGTCTACCGTTGACATCAACAACACCTCTCAAAGCATCGACCTCGGAGTTGAAACGAACGAATGCAAATCCCCGATGCTTACGGGATTCTTTGGATAAAGGTATGAAGCTGTCACTAATTTTCCCCACTTTAGCAAAAAGAGCAAATATGTCTGGGTTGAAGAAATCATCCGATAGATTGGATATAAAGAGGGACACTGAATTCTTTCTCTTCTCCTACCAGTTAGAAATAGAAGAGAAGGGTGGATTAGATGATTTGCTGGTAGGAGCGGAAGAAGGTGGTAGGATTGAGGAAGAGGACGGTTGGGAGGAGAAGGGACACATTGTGTTATATATTATTTATAGTTACAGTATGAGACTATTAGAATTATTATTATTGCTATTATTATTATTATTAATATATATATATATATATATATATATATATATATATATATATATATATATCATTACAGTATATAATATGCGAATGGGATATCCGAATCAATGTATATAATATGCAAATGGGGTAAGTTTGCTTTCACATCATAGTCACGTGCGAATGTATCTGCGGTAATATGAATGGTTAAAAATGTATATTATAATATGCGAATGGGGTATCTAAAAGGCAACCGACGAGAGAAATACAAAGGGTTTCTGTGAAAGAAACGCATACGAAAGGGATTCTGTAAAAGGGCGAAGAAGATGAGATGCAGAGGCGAAAAAGAAGATGAGATGTAGAGGGCTTCGAAGAAGAAAAGAGGAAGAGCAAGAGGAAGCGAACATACCTCAAAGGCTTTATAGCAGAGGCAAAAGGTAGCAGTCTTTTTCTTTTCCAAAGCCATCCAATTTTCCCTCTTTTTTTCCTTTTCCCTCTTTTTTTTTTGGGGAAAATAAGGAAAAAAATAAAAAATGCGTGTTGCGTGTCCGGGCGTGTCCCGACGTGTTGTGTGTCGTATCCTTGCACACCTACGCGTATCGGTGACGTATAGGGGCATATCGATGGCGTATCCGTATTTGAAAAAATATTTAATTAATTGGGTGCGTATCCGACATGTATCCGAGGCATATCCGGCCGTATCCGTGTTGGATACGCACCCGACACAGATACTCGAAGGGTTTACATGTATCCGTGCTTCATAGACCGAAACCCTAGGTCTACCTTAGGCGTAGATAGGTGGGCCAAGGGCGACTATGGTGGTGTCCATCCTAGGTGCAGAAGTGCAAGATTCTTGTGGATCGAAGGAAAAAACCTAGAAAATTGGATTTTTGAACTGTAATGTCGCTGGCAAAAGGGGGCAAAAAATGCAGGCCAAAAGCCTCATATGGCAGATCCAAGCCGTTGGATGGGTACCATGCCAAAAAAACAGCAAGGGTATGGTAGGTCCCACCAGCAAAAGCCTTGCTGGAAAGACAGATCGACGGCAGAAAGAAAAACTGCTGCGGAAAAGACAACGGTAAGGAGGAGAAGAAAAAAAGATCTTGGAGTCCGTCCGAAAAGAGGATGGGAGAGAAGGGTATTTGGATTTGCCTCCCTCTTCCGGTGATATGTTTCTTTCGGCAAAGGGAGAGAAGACTAATTACCCAAGGTTTGCTCGATGGAAGGAAGAGTGGATTGAAGGATCTAAACTTTGCTCGATACCATGTTGAAAATAAGAATAGAAAATAGGAAAAGAGAGGAGAGTTTGTTGTGTCTTCCTTAATTAATGAGAGACCCTATGATTTATATTTATAGGGAAAACATAATACAAATAAGGAAGTAAAATAAATACAAATAAGAAAATCCCCAAACTTAAATATATCATCTAAATATATCTCAACACATGGGACCACCTTCTGTTGTGCCTTCTCCTCTGCCTGCAGCGACATAAAGCCAGTTTTTTGGGTTTTTTGCTTTGATCCACGTGGACCTTGCACTGTTGCATCTGGAATCAACACAGTAGCAGGACATTTCGCACAACAACTTGGTTCGAGTTCTTGAGTCGCCCCTGGCCCACCTATGATCGCCTAAGGTTGACTTAGGGTTTTGGTCAAAGGTGGGTCCACCTTTACTGTTTTTCGTCACTGCTGCCAGGGTGCCCCAGACCATCTGTTGGGACCTTTTTTGTCAGATCTGTTGGCTTTTGGTTTGGATCTCCCTCCTACCAAGCCTTTTACTGTTGCCCCTGCCTTGGTTTCCATCGCACCTGGTGGGGGTCCCTTCCATCAACGGTGGGACCCACTCTTGTGTTGTTTTCCTTTGGCTGTTTGGGACGCCTATACACCCAGTTTTTGGGTGCTCTTCATTCGATCTGCAAGGAACGAGCACACCATGCCCCTAGATTATGGACCACCAGTTTCACCCAACCCTCTAGTTTGCATCTACAAGGCCGCTGCTCCACTATGTGCTTCGTGGGACCCATTGCTGCAGTTTTTTTTTCTCTTAGATCCTTGTCGGAATAAGCACACTCCTCTTCCTTCCTTTTGTTTGCCAAACGATCCATCATTTGCCTCCCAGATCTGATTCTCCAGCCTTTTGACCTCTCATTTGAGAGATTTTTTTCCTTGCATTTTGCGGGTGGTTCATAGGGCCATCTTTGTTTGTTCTCTTAGATTTGTAGTTTTTCTTCAGATTTGAACCTATAATCTCACAACTCTACATTCCTTTTTGGCCCTACATCACATTTGTATGGTGCGATTTTGAGTTTGAATGCCAATAGAACCCTTTGAGATCTATTATTTGGTCTTCTTGAATGGAGGTTTACTTTTTTATCCGTGTTACTGTTCCTGCCCATGTTACTGTTCCTCACCGGACTTCGGCATCTTCTTCGGATCAATTTCTCTTTATGGCGGACTTTTGTAGCGTATTCTCATTACTTCCCATTTCTTCTGCAGTATCACCACCGTTTCTTCCCTTTGCAGCTAGTACTTTCTGGCATCAGATCCGGCCACCAGAACATCTTCTATCGGCGGCCTATTGTTTTTTGGAGAACTATACCTCTATACGGTGGTGTTGCAGCCTTGCTGTTTCAATAACTGAGTTTCCATCATTCCTTCTCCCGTAGTTGTTCTGGTTGAGATATATTTAGATTTTGATATATTTTGTTATTTTATTTACCTTCTCTATTTGTATTTCCCATTCTCTATAAGGTCTCTCATTGATTAAGTAAGACGCACTAAATTTTGTATTCTTCATTCTATTATTCAAAAAAAAGATCTTCCAATTATATATTGTCTTCCTTCCCCAGCTCCAAGTGTCTGAAACATTAGGGCTCAAACTGCATTACACCTAGCTGTTCCACATTATTGCAAATTCTGGAACTTTATTGATGGCATTGGCATATGGGTTCAATATACCTGAGGCACAGCAGTCTATTTCCTTATGAATGGTCCTCAAAAATATTAACCTGGACCTGTTATGGGTCCTGTTGTGTACTTGGAACTCAGCCACAAACCCCTATTGCCTTCCATGTACCATACACCCTCAGACATGAGAACCCCAAGCATCTTCAGATAACCTGTATTTACTTGTCAAGATTTGTTCCAAATTGCCCCCATTGCACTAGCCTCCTCCATAATCGCTAGGTAAGAAGAGTGGTACTGATAGTAGTTAATGGGTAAATACTCAAATCGACTGCCCACTACCCCCTTTCCCAATCTCCTAAGGACTTGCACATCTGTGACCTTTTAACCAGGTGATATTTCCTGCTGTTACTCTTCATTCCACAAGTTCAACCCTTTAGACACACTCAGCAGGCACTCAAAGGAGAACGAGTATGAAGGCAAGCTGGGCAGCAGTGTCTTCAGAGGGTTATTCTTCCTCCAATAGCCTTCCCTTCCAAATCATTAGCCTCTTTTCAAAATGTCTACCGTTGGGTCCTAAAGAGCCTTTTGTTTTCCCAAGACATGACAGCTAGTCTACCTAAAATGTTCGAAACTTCTTGCAGCCCACCGTTTCCACCAAAACGTCTCTAGGATACTCCATGTCAATCCTCAGTACCTCACTCTTTGAACAATTAAGCTTCAATCCCAAAATTTGTAGTAAAGGTACGATGACCAATAGTTTTCAAGAACATTCTCTGCATCGTGAAACAAAATGACGTTGGCAAACTGGAGATTCCTAAACAACATAATGTAATGCTCTATGTATTGAATTACTTACTAACCCCAGCTTTGCTTCTTTGTCCAAACAGCTCAGTGATCCCATTATCCATTTTCATGTCTTTTTCTCTTCTGTTACATTAGTTATTGAAAACAATAGCCTTCTGTTTAACTAGCACCAGGCTCACACTGTTGACCAATTTTTTTGAGGTCCTAAACCAAGTAACATTGCAGGAAGAAAATCCTTCCCGGGAGCATACCATAGTACGGACTGCAGAAAAACTTACTCCATTTTGCTTTAATAAGTTGCCAGAAACCGATGGTTCTGATGATCATTTTCCCTCTCGAAGACGTCGCAAGTTGCAGAATTTCAAATCTAACGAATCTGTCCAAGTTGAAGTTTTCTGCCCAATCTGCAACAGCCCACTCAGCAGATTAGACTTGAAATGTCAAAAGATCAATAATGGAAATGGCCAGACAAGAGGAGACATATTTGCTTCCAATTGTTGTCCAAGTTGCTGTTTTGAGATACTTCCGAAGGAGCCATCGTCTGTGGAGCATTTCTATTCCCTCCTGCCTGAATTGATGACTAAAAGAGTCGAGGATGGCATTAGAGCCAATCAGAGCTTGTTAAGGTAATAAAAACATTATTTTATTTTATTTTTCTTACACTGCTTCTCTCTCTTTCCTTCTGTTCTTTTAGGAGACAATCTACCCTTGAGTATTAGACACCAAGGACAAGAAGGAAACGGTTCTACATCTAAAATGGCAAATGAGCTGAAAACGACTTTGATGAATTTCAAATTCCAATGAGAAATAGAAGGAAATGCACTCCGCCATTGGATCTAAGCTATTTTGTGCTTTGCTTCAGGGAACAAATAAAAGACTGCTTATTGTCGGACGATGAGGATGGTACTTGAAGCTTATCTCTGCATGGTAATTAGAACTTACATGAAGCTTTAGTTTCATTTCCACTAATTACTTGTAAAAGTTTGATTCATGACACCATCCCAAAGAGCGGGTGGGGGTGCTTAGATTCAATACATGCTCAATTCTCCAAGTTTATGGTTTCTTTGGTTGTCAGGTTACTTGTTTTTGGATAGCATTTGAAGTTGCACCTGAAAACTTGCAGAACTAAATTGACATAGTTAGCACCAGCAAGAGCACGAGATTGACATATGCAACAGAAAGGTGACATTTAATTTATATCTTGCAATACTACAAATCATGTATACGTTTTCTTAATCCAATTTTAAAAATTTTGGGCTTTTGATGAACTACTTGTGTACTTTCTTCAAGCCATCAAATTCGATTTAGCTTTGTTTTTGTAGACTTTTTGCTATACCTCCCATGTCTGAGGGAAGTCTTGGGATCAAGTTTCCCTCAAAACAAAAAGGGCCACTCTCCATTTGTTTTGTACCCGGCGTGTGCGGATTAAGAGGTTTTTACATGCCCCAAGGATTAGTCTGGTGAGATACCTGGACACCTTGGTCTTTAAAAAAAAGATACTGCAATGTATTATGACCAATACCATTTCTTCACCTTACAAAATCTGTCCATGTAACCCACCTGGTGATTCAAATTGTACATGAAGTGCAGGATGTCGACTAAACTAATAATCTTTCATGTCCAAGTTTGCCCTAATATAAATGTGGATCATCTGACAAGGGTGATTGATTGAGCAGCCCATGTCATGTAAGCCCATCAAATGCAGACAGCTTTCCTTTCTGAAATATTTATCACACTGTCACATCTGTGTGACGGTACTATGGCTAGAGGTGCCTACTTGTGATCAGGTTTAGGTCATACTCAGGGTGGGTCAGAGAACAGGGGTCCCATATCAAAATCTGAATCAAATGCAGACATTTTGAATCTAGACATCAAGCCCATTAGTTAAGAGAAAATTCTAAAAAATACCATTTTTTTTTGAAAATATTAAGCCGTTGGAAGAATCTCAATTCGTTAAGGCCCATTGACTAACCAACCTTATTAGATGAAAATTATTAAAAGAGAAGAAAATTAAGATCAACCACTTTTGAAACATAATAAAAAATCATAATTCCATGAAAATCTTACTACTGAAGAATTGTGAAGGGTGATTTTGGGTCCTCTTATATATCAAAATTTTAGTGTATTGGCTCTGATTTCTTCTATACATTGTCCATACGTGGTTACTCCTTTGAGCCAACTTCTTCATATTCCAAAGTGGAAATTAGAATTCTTTCCACATCCCTTACTCTAGTAACAATTCTCCATCTCCTTATTCAAAATCCAAATTGAGCATTTGATTTCTTCGACTGTTTATATTCTAATCTTTTGACTTCTTTAGATTCTAGGCTTCTAATTTCTTCTTAATACACAAATAAAAATGATTTCTTTTCTCTTGAGTTCTATACACGAATCCTTCGGGCTCAATGATGGGACATTTAGTACCTCATAAAACAAAATTCTTAATTTCATGCTATGAAACAACACCTGAATAATTTGTCTAGAAACATACCTTAGAACTATAACGAGGGATAGGGGTACGCATGTTATAAAAAATAAAAAAATGTTACAAAAATAAAAACCTCACAAATTAAAATAATAAAAAGAAAATACTCTGAATATCTCAAGTTTTTGTTGGAAATTTAGATTAGAGATTATGGAGAAGAACGAGAAAGGTAAAATAAAGAAAGGAGATGGAATCTACTTAAATTAAGACTCTTAAAAGAAAAAAAATAATTCCGACAATATTCTAGTGTATTATTATTGAGTTATCTATATAAAATAGTTTACAATTACAGAGTGTAGCTCTCTTAGTTTGAATTTAGCTTCTAAGAATGGACTAGAGGTTTTTTATTTAGCCCACTTTAAATTATTTATAAAAATTGTTAATACTCAACTCTCAAGTAGTGTTTACAAACGTAAAACTCTAACAAAATTCAGAAATTCAATTGAGTCAAGCAATTGAGATGAAATTTTAACTTGACTTGGATAAATTCAGTGAATTTATTGAATTGTTTGACCTAAATTCTATCCGAAATCAACTCATTTTTTATTTCTTTCAATTTTTAAACTAAAAACGTTCTCAAGTGCTCAAAGTAGTATTTGTCTTTTTAATGGGCCATGTCAGAAGGCGGAGCTTACTGTTTAAAATTTTGTTATTAAGATTATAACCTATTCAATCATCTAATATTGATTTTAATATTTAAATTTTTAAAATGTTAAATTTGACAACAGAAATCACTAATATAGATGTGTCGAATGTTTTCTCGATAACTCAAAGATAGATAAAGTGAAACTAAAGGTTAAAAAAAAAAAAAAAAAAAATTCAATCACTTAAATATAAAAAAACATCTTTACAACATTGAAAGGAAAGAAAAAAAAAACTGTATACTGGTAAGAACCCAACCATGTTTAAGTTTTATACCAGAAGTCACTAAACCTTGAGAGAAAAAAAAAATACTAGAAAGGGAAAAGAAAAAGAAAAAGGTACGATTCAGCTACAGCGACCCTATTTAACCTTCAAAAGAGTCTGTTTAGATAAATAGTTCGATAGAAAATTTTACAAAGCCCCTATGAAAGCTTAGTCCTTATACGGGCACGTGTAAATTTGGTTTATTTTTATTTTAAAAAATTAATTATTTAGATTGAAAGTATATTTGATGTGCTATAAGTAGATTAAATTAGTACTCAAAATCCAATTTTTTATAGCTACTTGATCATATTGGTTAAAGTTACTAAGTGCCCATCTCTTATAAATTTTAAAAACATGTAGTGAATTTGACTATTAAGATCAAATGACTAAAAATTAAAATTTAAATTTAAATTTGATACATCTGTATCTCATAATGTCTACTTTGAATCTAACCAGTTGAATTTTCAATTGTATCAAACAGACCTGATCAAACTTAATACTTTCCTAAATAGGTGGGCTCAAACATTAACCTTAAAAGGTCTAAGTGGGCTTGGACATATCTATGTATTAATAGGTTTCAGCTGTCATAAAGATTTCCTGATTTATATCAGCTATCGGTTTTTTAACGTCATACATATCGGTCGATAGGATTTGTATCGGTCAGGGAACAAGATTTTGTGGCTAGGCTCTACCAAAACCAGTGGTCAAAAAAATGGGGCGGCCGATATATCGGCCGCAATATCGGCCGAGAAATTTCTCTCCTCTGATATCGGCCATTTCTCTCTCCTCCGATATCGGAACCGTGAAAAAACCGTGAAGAACCGTGACAAACCTCAAAAAACTGTGAAAAACCGCAAAAAATGGTGTAAAACCGTGAAAGCCATATCGGAAGAACCGTGCATAACCGTGAAAAACTGCAAAAAATCGCAAAAAACCGTGAAAAACCGTGGAAAAAAAATAACTTTTAAATACCGATATTTGTACATATCGGTAGATATGGTGACCGATATTGAGGACCGAATATCGGTCATATCGGCCGATATTCGTTTTGTACGGCTGATATTCGTTTTGTATGGCCGATACATATCGTATTGGCCGATATTGCTCGGTCTTAAAAAACCGATACATATCGGTCGATACGATATGTATCGGCCGATATTTCAACCCTTGACCAAAACATCGGCTGATATTTTGTATTTTTTTTAGAATTTTTTTTAGTAAAAATCTGTTTTTTTAATTCAGATAAAAAAAATAGCCAATTTTTTAATTTTAAAAGAAGAGGAGAGAGTGTCATCTCACCCGAGATATGGGCTGATACTCGATTGGCCGTATCTCTGATATCGCTGTTGAAGCGTTTTCTGGACCCTGCTTTTTTCACATCATCAAACGGTCAGTAAACAATGACAATAACGATTCCACTCAACTCAGCAGTCTCATACATTACCTCAAGTGATAGGAATTGGGAAAGAGACCCAGACCCTACAAATGATAAAAACAAAAATAAACAAAAACAAAGCATAAGAGAGGCAGAAGGCAAAATCCAAGTTGCTCAAGTAATCCTTGAGGTTATGTTTGTTTGCATAAAAACAATTTAAATAGAAATTTTTTGTTGGAGAAAATGACTCAGTATTCATTTTTCTAATAAGATGTTCTTTAATTATTACTTTTTTTGTAAATATCACTTAAAAAACAAAGAGTGACTTCAAAGAGGCTGAAGTTAATTATTTTCTTCTTCTTTTTTTTGTCAATTCTGTCATATTTTTGTCGAAACGTCCAAAATGTTCCAATATAAACGAAATGGAATAGGTCAATAGAATACAGTATTCCATTCCATGCTGTTTCGGAGTGTTTCAATGGCAATGAGCCTGTTTCAGGCGAAACGGAGTTTCATTCTTTAATTATTTATTTTTATTTTTTTAAATAAAAATTCAACTATAAAGATTGAAAACATATTTGATAATTATAAGTGGATACAAAGTTAAATTTCTAGTCACTTCGTCTTAACCGCTGAAATCACCAAGTGTCCCTTAATTTCTTTTTACATATGCTTGGTTATTTTGATTTAGAAAATCAAGTGGCTAAAAGTTGAATTTATTCTAATAAATTGGTTCAATTGTAGTCCATCAAGTCTACTTTCAATATATATAATTACATTTTTATAGATTTGATGAAAATTAAAATGAAAAGGCATAATGGAGACTTGACTTTTGATTATGAATAAAATGAGAAGTTAAGTAATTTCTATGGGTTTTTTTTTTAATTGTTTGAATTTGTATTTGATTTTTATGAGAACTATTCAAGAGAATTTAAAATTTGTAATTGATATTCACAGTACTAAGATGAGAGTACAAACATGACAAGTTAAGACTTCAGTGGAGCTCAAAGGCATTGTCACAAATACTATTATTGAGATATTAAGGCAATTGATAATATCGAAATATTTTTAAATTCTCAAATTTTTACCGAGAAAATAGTAAGAAAATCTCATGGAAAATATAATATTTAAAAAATATAATAAATAAAATATTAATAAGAAATTTACTGGTAATTTACTGGAAATTTATCAAAAAGTTATCAGAATATTATTGGGATGTTATCATTTTTTACGATTATATCGGGAATTTGCCACGGTACTGATAAATCTCAAAATATTAACGATGAATAATATTTTACCAATAAAATTATAATAAATTTAAAAATATCACCAATATTTATTACATTGCTAAAAGGGGGAGACTTCTCTTTTCCTTCTCTCTCCTTCCCAAGTTTCATTAGCCAAGAGAGAGTTTGGTGAAAGTGAGACTTTGAGCCCTATTTTTTCAATTTTGAGCTCGATTTAAAGCTATTTCCTGTCCATTAATTTAGGCAGCCCATTCGGACACCCCCTTTTTCTGCCAGGGGACACCCCTTTTCAAAATTTAGGTGCAAATTACCGTTTTGCCCTCCCGTTCAAAATCCTTCGAACGGTTGTACAGGCCAAATTCCACATCCTTCGAACGGTAGGATCCTTCGAAGGATGTTGAGGATCCTTCGAAGGATCGATCCTTCGAAGGATCATCAACATCCTTCGAAGGAATGGATGTACATAACAGTAAAAAAATTTTTTTTTTTTAATTTTAAAGTTATTTTTTAAGCACTATGTATTTTCAAAATTTCTCAAATTAAATATCCGAACTAATTTCGATAGCCTGATAAAAATACTTTAAGAATTCAAAGTCTTTTGACACTCCCAAATGCTTAAAACACAGTATTTTACAAATAAAGGTATCCCTAGGGTGTGTCGAAAACATATTTAGGAGTGTCAAAAGACCTTAAAGTCTTAAAGTATTTTTATCAGCTTATCGTAATTAGTTTGGATATTCAATTTGAGAAATTTTGGAAATACACAGTGCTTAAAAAATAATTTTAAAGTTTTAAAGGAGATATCGACAATATAGACAGTTATTTTTTAATCACTGTGTATTTCCAAAATTTCTCAAATTGAATATCCAGACTAATTACGATAACCTGATAAAAATACTTTAAGACTTCAAGGTCTTTTGACACTCCTAAATATGTTTTCGACACACCCTAGGGATACCTTTATTTGTAAAATACTGTGTTTTAAGCATTTGGGAGTGTCAAAAGACCTTAAATTCTTAAAGTATTTTTATCAGGCTATCGTAATTAGTCCGGACATTCAATTTGAGAAATTTTTGAAATACACAGTGATTAAAAAATAATTGTCTATATTGTCGATATCTCCTTTAAAACTTTAAAATTATTTTTTAAGTACTGTGTATTTCCAAAATTTCTCAAATTGAATATCCGGACTAATTACGATAACCTGATAAAAATACTTTAAGACTTCAAGGTCTTTTGACACTCCTAAATATGTTTTCGACACACCCTAGGGATACCCATGTTTGTAAAACACTGTGTTTCAAGCATTTAGGAGTGTCAAAAGACTTTGAATTCTTAAAGTATTTTTATCAGGCTATCGAAATTAGTCCGGATATTTAATTTGAGAAATTTTAAAAATACACAGTGCTTAAAAAATAACTTTAAAATTTTTTTTTTTAAAAAATTACTGTTGAAATTTTTTTTTTTAGGATCATTCGAAGGATCTTCATGATCCTTCGAATGATACTATAGTTCGAAGGATGTAGAATTTGGCCTGTACAACCGTTCGAAGGATTATGATTCGGACGACAGAATCGTTCGAAGGATCTGAAAATCAACATGAATAATCATTCGAATGATTTTGCGCGGAAGGGCATAATGGTAATCTGCACGAAAATTTTGAAAAGGGATGTCCCCTGGCAGAAAAAGGGGGTGTCCGAATGGGCACCCTTAATTTATTGTATCTAAAGGTGATATGAAGGGTTCTTTAATCCCTGTTTGCCCATTAATTCATTGCAACTGAATGTGATCTAAAGGGTTATTTAATCCCCGTTACCCATTCAGGTGGCAAAAAGTGGGTGGTCTCTCATCTTAATTTTTTTTTTCTATTTTTAATTTTTTTAAATTTCTTATTATTGAGAGTTGACACGACGTAGTGCGCTAACTCTTTTCCACTTATGAAGTTTAATTTTAAACTTCTTCTTTATTTTGGTCAGCTATCTTAACACGGAATTTTTTTTATTAAAAGTTGAGATTTGAAAATTTTATGTAAAAACACTATTTTATCTTTCACCCTGATTTAAAAATCGGCTAGGCCGATATATCGGCCGATATGCGATATGGCCGATATTTCGGACGATAAGTTTATCTCTCGTACCGATATCGGCATTTTCTCTCTCCTCCGATATTGAAACCGTGAAAAAATCGCAAAAAACAGTGACGAACCGTGAAAAACCTCAAAAAACCATGAGCACCTGTGAGAACCGTGAACCCTGAACCGCGGAAAACTGCGAAAAACCGTGTAAAAACCGTCAAAAACCGTATCGGTGTTTTTAAAAAAAAAAAATTTAAATACCGATATTTATGAATATCGGCCGATATTGTGACCGATATTTCAGACCGAATATCGGCCATATCAGTCGATATTCGATATGTACGGCCGATACTTATCGTATCGGCCGATATTACTCGGTTTAAAAAAAATCGATATGTATCGTATCGGCCGATATTACTCGGTTTAAAAAAAAATCGATATGTATCGACTGATATTTGTACATTAATTTTCATATTCCTTTTAAAAAATAAAGTCCGAACTATGCACCTGTCTGGTTCACGGCATAGCTGGGCACCCGTTACTGTCTTTTCATTTTAACTACTTTTCTTGCAGCTCATCACCAAATATACAACAGGGCATAGGTGCACCGCTGCGATCCTTCCATCAGATCATTTGTCCAAATCACAACATGTGAGTCCAGCATATCAAGAAAGTGAAAGATGCTGACCCACTCTACACCTTTAAAAAAAGTGAAGGATATCAGATCATTTGTCTGAATCACAATGTGTGGGTTCAGCATGTCAAGAAAGTATAAGATGTGGAGCCCACTCTAGACCTTTTTATAAAAAAGTGAAGGATAAGATTTTACTCTTTCCCTATCTTTAGTGTTTAGATGTCAAATCGGTAAAAGGTGCTCAGCTACGCGGTGAATAAAGTAAAATGGACTTTTCAAATAAAATTTTCAAAGTTTCTATCTCCGAATAAAAAAGTCTGGTGTTAGAATCGCCGGCCTTTTATTTTTAACAAATTTTTCCTTATTTTTTTTATTTGTCTAACAGTAGGGGGCTAACTCTTTTCAAATCCACCAATAATCATTATTAGCATATTTTCAATTCACTAAATTCAATTCTATTTTTCTTTACCAGTTTTATATAATTTTTTTTCTACTTTCAGGTATTGAGTGACAAGATTGAATTACTCTAATTCTAAAATTCCTTTTTACACTTTAGGAATATTTTGAATAAATTTCCCCTAAAATAAGAGTAAACTAAATATTCACTAGATTCAATGCTATAATTTTCACAATTTTGTATAATTTTTTTTGGATGAGCCAAGTACAACTCATTAAATCCAAAACTTAAACTCATTTTCCATTTTAACCATTTCCATAATTTCTCTAATTTTTTAACTTATATAATCATCTTATTTGTAGATTAGATAAATGACTAATATTCATTTAATTCTTATCAACCATATTAAAGTGGCATGATTGAGTTAGGAATCTTCTTGACTCAATTTTAAATTTCATGACTCGTGGCAAAAGGGTAAGGTTCAATATCACCAACAAATTAAGGAACGGCTAACAATATCAAAGGCAACAAAAATTACTCTCATTAAATTATGTATGTATTTATTAAATTATATTAATTAGATGATTGACTTGAAATTATTTTATTCTTTATTTCATTTATCTTTTTGAATGCTAAATTATATTAATATTTTAATTAGTACATTACATCCTTAATTTAAGATGATTTTCTTAGTTGACTCAAAAGATTCAACCCTTGTTAAGCACATGGCAAAAGTATAATGGAAATAGTTCTATGTGGTTTTTTTAAAATATGATTAATATTAAGTAGATATTCTAAAATGTCAAAAATAGATACATACGAGTATAATATGTCCTATTTCAAAGATTTGATGATAAAACTTGACTAAATTATTTATAATTTAACATATTTCATGTTTTTTGTAATTTCTAAAATATTTTAAAGTGAAAGGAAGTCTTAAAAACAAATTTTCAGCATAATTTTGTTACTAATAAAAATTTAGAAGAAAACTAAATTTAAAAAAATTATTTTAAAAGAATTTTTTATTCATAGTATACAATACATTAAGTAAGAAAAAAAGCACATTGAAATGTTTACAAATTTCTTCATCTCTTTATCTTTCCTAAATATCAAATGTTTAGAGTTACATCAATTATCTCAAGAAAAAAGAAAATGTTTAAATTATATATTTATTCAAGGCCGCCCATTTAGACACCAGGGAAATTTGTCACCAGACACCAGTTTTCAAATTTTGAGGCGAAATTACCGTTTTGCCCTCCCGCTAAAAATCATTCGAAGGATTCCGTAGCTCATTTTCGAGATCCTTCGAAGGATTCATACGTCCGAAGGAAGATTTCATGAAAACTGGGTTCCTTCGGACGATCGCTTCACACAACGACTGAATCATTCGAAGGATCACGTGGGTCCTTCGAACGATTCAGTCGTCCGAAGGAACCAGCCAGTGGAAAATGGGATCCTTCGAAGGATCCTAGCCTCCTTCGGACGATTTCCTTATACACAGTAGAATCGAGATAAAATCCTTCGAAGGATCCAATGTGATCCTTCGAACGATTATACTGTGCAGATAATCATTCGAAGGATCACAGCAGTCAAAAATGGGATCCTTCGAATGATCTAACCCTACACAGTTGAATCGTTCGAAGGATCACAATGGATCCTTCGAAGGATTTTAACTGAGATGAATGGAAAAAAAAACAGTCGTGCTGCGAGTTTCAATCATTTGAAGGATCATAAGTGATCCTTCAACGATTTGACTGTGCAGAGAATCATTCGAAGGATCACAGCAGTAAAAAATGGGATCCTTCGAATGATCTAACCCTACACAGTCAAATCGTTCGAAGGATCCTTAGGATCCTTCGAACGATTCGACTGGAATAAGTCACGGGTTTGGTCATTTTCCCCATTTCATTCCGCTTCAAACCCTAACCGTTGTTTCCAGCTCTCTACTCCTTCTCCCTTCAGACCCCTTTTCAATACCCTTTAAACTCACTTTTCAATCTTTCTCCTTTAAACTCCTTCTCCCTTATAAACTCCTTTTCAATCCCTTCTCCTGTAAACCCCTTTTCCTTTTAAACCCCTTTTCAATCCCTTCTCCTTAAAACACCCTCTCTCAATCTCGTATTTGGGTTCAAAGGTGTCTCTCTGAAGCTACTATCTGAATCTCTTATCTCGAATCTCAGGTAACTCTCTCTAATCTAATTTTTCAAGAAATCATTATGGATTATGGTGATGGAGGTAGTTTTGAATCCTCAAGTGGTATAGAGTTTGTTGAGAGCTGTTTTTCAAGTCGTGAGGATCTTATAAAATGTGTTAAAGATATTGCTCGTGCAAAAGGTTTTGCATCTACCATCAAGAGGTCATGTAATAAAGACAATAGAATTGTACTTGGTTGCGATAGAGGAGGTAATTATCGCAGCACTGTTCATTTGGAAGATGATGAGAGGAAGAAGAAAGCAGACACACGCCTATGCAATTGTCCATTTGAAGTACGAGGGAAACAAATTGTTGATGGGTCATGGATGTTGACGATTAAAAATTTGGAGCACAATCATGATCTTGGGAGTTTATTAGGTCATCCAAGTACAAGATGTTTTTCAGATGTTGAGAAAAGAATGATCACTGAAATGAAGGATAGTAATATACCACCCCGACAAATTTTGACGACCCTTAGAAATGAAAATCCAGATGTTGGAGTATCAGCGACTGATTTGTACAATTATTGTGCTTCGCTTCGGAAACAGCAACTAAGGGGTCGAATTACAATTGAAGCTCTGATAGAAGATCTTCAGGAAGGCGGTTACCCCAATATTTTCTTGACTACGACAGTGATGGTCATTTGTCCCATCTATTTTTTGCACATCCAATATCAGTTTTACTTACCAAGCACTATCATAATGTCTTTCTCATGGATTGCACGTACAAAACCAATCGATATCATATGCCTTTGCTTCATATAGTTGGTGTGACAAGTTTCAATAAGAATTTCTGCTCATGCTTTGCATTTCTAAGAAATGAAAAATTTGAAGATTATGTATGGGCATTACAGATGTTTAAAAAGGTGTTAGGAATGCATCATGATCGACAAGTTATTTTGACTGATAGGGAATTGGCGTTAAAGAATGCCATTGATTTGGAATTCCCTAATGCTGTACATATATTGTGTTCTTGGCACATCAACAAGAATATTGTTGCTCATTGTAAACCTTTGTTTAAGAAAAACGAAGTCTGAACTGCTTTTTTAACCGAATGGGATGACCTGATTGAGTCTCCAACCGAAGAAGCATTCAATACAGTGTTTAAGGCATTCAAACAAAATTTCAGAGAGGATTCACAAGCGGTCAACTATTTAACAAGGACGTGGATCCCACATAAGAAACAATTTGTCAAGGCATGGATTGACTGGTGTTTACATTTTAAGAATCGAGCTACTTCAAGGGTTGAGGGTGCACATTTTGTTTTGAAAAGTTATATAGCTACATCTACTTCTGACATAGATTTGGTCCAAAAGAAGATATCCCATGTCATTGAAAATCAATTTCAAGAGTTCAAGATTGATCTTGAGGATCAAAAGATTCGGTTTGCTCATACTGTGTCTATTACTTTCTTTGATGAATTGAATGGCAAAGTTTCCCATTTCGCAATGAATGAGGTTTACAACCAATATGCTATGCTTATGACCAGTTCATTTTCACCCATTTGTACAGAAGAGTTTACAGCTTCAATGGGCCTACCGTGTGCGCACAAAATGCAATGGATGGACAAGTTATATCTGGATGATATATACCCACAATGGAGAATCGACTTGATCTCATTGGACGACTTGAATATTGAAAGGAAGAGGCCTGGGGATGTATTAGATGTCCACTTTGAAGGCATTAAGAACAAATATGGACATTTGTCTTCGTATGATCAAGATATGCTCTTGAATCATCTTCAAAATCTTGTCATCCATGTTAAGTCAATCAGTCACCCTATTATACAATATTCTAGAGGACGTCATCCAGGTTCACTGAATTCATCATAGGGCCAAACATCTACACATCGAGATCCTTCTGCATTTGAAATTGTAGAGAATCAATTGAATGGGAGAAGATGTGGGTTATGTAAAAATATTGGTCATACGAAGAGAACATGTCCGAATAGAAGTATTGTACATGCATCTTCTAGTGTGGATTTAAATTCATTGCCTTATGTACCAGAGTTCCATGAATCACAAACAGCGAGTTCGTCTCAAGTAAGTCTATATTCAAATATTTACTACAGTTATAATAACGTAAAAAGGACTAACATCTATTTTTTCCCCCACAGCTTGGTGGTATTTACAACACAATTAATGATTCAACATATAACTCATCTGTGATGACTGAAGTACGTTCTTGTCTTGTATCCAAAATTAGCTTTTTTAAAAGCCCTTTGTGGATCCTTTTTTAAATTAGTCTAATGTGATTTTTCAAAATATTATGCAGTGGTCTGGTAATCCTACATCGATTGACGATTTCCATCATTGGTGGAATCAGTGAAGATATTCTGCAGCATCTACTGAAGATTTCCATAATTCTTCCTCCATTTTTGTCCAACTAGAAGTGTAAGAAAGTGTCTGATGTTTAGGAAGAAATATATGTTTGTGGGTTGGAAGATGGAAACTGAGAATTAAAATTTGGAATTTCATTGTGAAATTTTCCTCAGTCTTTACATTCTTTGTTCAGTTTGAGGCCCTTAACGGATTTTCACTAGGCCTACTGAGGAAATGTTTATCTTCTTATGAAGAATTAGGGTTTTAAAATCATGATCTCCAAAGGTCTATTTTGTCTAAATCATCTTCTTCAATGCGATGTCAAGGTGATTTTGACTCTGTTCAGACCAAATTATGTCTATGATTCTCTACGATAGGCGACGTTGATGGGCTCGGGTGACAGCATCAGGCCCATTTGAAAGGTCCCTGGAGTCCATGTCTTTTAATGTGGACGTTAGGACACATTATCCATTTTGGTTCCTTTTGATTGGGAACCTAATTCACCAAATGTGGGCTCCAGTACTAAAAATGTAAATTGATAAAATTTAATCCATCATTGTGTGGAGGCAAATGAAAACAAGTTATCATCCATCAATAGAGGGAAGAAATAATATAAAACAAAAAAAAAAAAGTTAAATGAAAAGGGGAAAGTGATTGAGATCTTCTTTTCCTCTACTTTCATGGCATATCTTCATTTTAAAAGAACCAAAATGGTCAAGAACAAATTCATTTTAAAAGGGCCCGCACAGATTCATTCTACCCTAATTTAAAAAGATTAGAGTAATGGTCAAGAATCCGTCTAAGGAAGTAGGAGTTCTAAGTTCAATTCTCACTACATCTCAAAGGATCAGTTTCCGTAGATTTACTAAGTGGGTAGGAAGGCTTGAAAATGTCCGGAGGATTAGTCAAGTGCTCTAAGAGACTTGGACACGTTAGTCATTTAAAAAAATAAATCATTTTACCCTGTACCAAACTCTTTTAAATGTAGATTAGCCTTTTTGCGATTTTGAACTTTTCTCTAAATTCTTACCTTTAAAGATATCTAAAATGGGAAAATGATTTGTTTATTTTAATTATAAGTAGTAATCTATAATATTTAGTTTTCGGAACAAATGAATTTGATGAGTGATGATAGATACAAATAATTCAAAGTTAGTGTTACAAATGAAGTTATTTGGACATTTAGATTCTTTGGGCCAAAATTCTATCACGTATGAGGCTAACTAATTATTATTGTCATTAATTTTATTTTTAATTTTATATTTAAATAACATAAATAAGTGGACAAATGAAATGCTGTACACTTTCAAATACGAAATCAGATTTCATATAACATATTCATTCAAAATATCAACTTTACAAAAGCATCTCCCTTACACATCAATATCAAAAAATGAAAATGACAAAATTTCTCCCCATTCTTCATATCATCAAGTAAAGGATGTAGCAGGTGCATCAGCAGGTGCATGTGTAGTAGCAGGTGCCTCAGCAGGTGCATGCTCAGCTGGTGCATCAGCAGGTACCTCAGCAGGTGCATCAACAGGTGCCTCAACAGGTGCCTCAGCAGGTGCATCAGCAGGTGCCTCAGCAGGTGCATCAATAGGTGCCTCAACAGGTGCCTCATCAGGTGCCTCAGAATGTGCCTCAGAAGGTGCCTCAGCAGGTGCCTAAGAAGGTGCATCAATAGGTGCATCAGTAGGTTCATCAACAGGCTGGGGTGGCTCCAATGGAACAAGTCCAGTCGCACGTGAAATAGAACCAGCTGGTACCTGATGAACAAATCCAGTCGGACGAGAAGGGGAGCCAGCTGCTGCTGCAAATCCAGTCGGACGAGGGAAAGTAGGGGAAAAAGCTTGAGCTGCAAATTCTTGTGCTACCCTTGATCGTAGTAGACCATCTTCTTCAAATGCTAATTTTGTCACTATTCCCTGTTTTTGTGCTGTAAGCACAGACAACCTCAAAATATCTATCAATTGAAACTGCATATGTTCCATCCTTTGAGTAAATTTAGCAAATTTTTTATCCATTTTTTCTTCAAGAGCCAACACCCGATCAAGAATTTGCTGATTGCTGATTCCACTAGATAATTCTTGAGGAGTCGGTGCCTCAGGTGCAGGAGTTGGTGCCTCACGTTCCTTATCTGAGTCAGGTGAACTTTGGACCTGAACTTCAGGTACCTCAACAACTTTGGGAAGCCATTGGTTGTTATCTGTGTTGAGGTGGAATCCCATTTTCTTCAAAGTAGATGCTGTAAAATAATCATAGCGGTCAATTGTTATTTTATCTTCAAGGGGAAGACTTATTCCACGTACTTCAAAGAAGTGACACAAAAACAGAACATACGGCAGACCACATTTTTTCGTTCTACGGCAAACACTCATGTGACTTATGATGATATAAGAGAGGGAGATCTGTTTACCGTTCAATATGCACCAAATTAGAAACACATCGAACCAATTCACACTTGTATGCCCTTTTCTAGGGGTAATACAATATACAATAATGTGATGAATGATTCGTGCTTCCAAGGTAAGATTCTTCATAAGGGGAGTCTTTCTTTCCGTAATATCAGTCCGCCCACAAATTTGGTTTAGGGCTTCCAAAACTCTAAACCCTTCGACATCGGTAGGAAATGTGTTGGTTTCATACTTAAAAATTGTGGCAGTGGGGAAGCCAAAATCACTGTCCAATCTCTCATATGTAAGGCAAATTTCTTTGCCTCGGACGGACGTTTTCACGGATCTACTGTCAATACTTGCATTAGAATAAAATTCCCTCACTAACGTGGGATACATATCATGCTTCAACTCCAAAAAAGAGCCCCAACCAAGTTTATCAAAATAATCTTTGATTTTTAATCGAAACGGTGTGAAAAAAATCAAGGTCGACAATTTTACTAAAAATGTATGTTCGTTTGGAGAAGTCTTCTTGATACACCGAAGCGGCCTCCAACGATACGACGTTGTTGCGGTCAAATTCCGGCTCGGTCCTTTGTTTCATCCCTTTTTTGGAGGCGATTATCTTCTTCCTTTTTTGTGATGTGGATGCTTCCTTTGATGCCATGTCAAAGGGAAGAGATGTTTGGCTGAAGTAGGGAGAAAGGGAGTTGGTGGCTCGACCGAAGGAGGAAGAAATGGAAACCTTCAAACGATTAGAAAGGGGCAAATCCGAATCATTCGGAGGAAATAGGCTAGGAGGAGTCGGAGGTGAAGGAAATCCTTCGAAGGAATGGAATGGTGAAGGGATTTCTTCAAAGGAAGAGAAGAGGGGTTCGAAGGGAAGGTGAGCTTCGAAGGGTTTGGAAACGAGGGTTAGGAAGAGGGCTTCGAATGAAATAGGGAAAATGACCAAACCTGTGACTTATTCCAGTCGAATCATTTGAAGGATCCTAAGGATCCTTCGAACGATTCGATTGTGTAGGGTTAGATCATTCGAAGGATCCCATTTTTGACTGCTGTGATCCTTCGAATGATTCTCTGCACAGTCGAATCGTTTGAAGGATCACTTAGGATCCTTCGAACAATTGAAACTCCTAGCACGACTGTTTTTTTTCCAATCGTCTCAGTTAAAATCGTTCGAAGGATCCATTGTGATCCTTCGAACGATTCGACTGTGTAGGGTTAGATCATTCGAAGGATCCCATTTTTTACTGTTGTGATCCATCGAATGATTCTCTGCACAGTCGAATCGTTCGAAGGATTACTTAGGATCCTTCGAACGATTGAAACTCCCAGCACGACTGTTTTTTTTCCATTCGTCTCAGTTAAAATCCTTCGAAGGATCCATTGTGATCCTTCGAACGATTCGACTGTGTAGGGTTAGATCATTCGAAGGATCCCATTTTTGACTGCTGTGATCCTTCGAATGATTATCTGCACAGTCGAACCGTTCGAAGGATCACTTAGGATCTTTCGAAGGATTATACTGTGCAGATAATCATTCGAAGGATCCCATTTTTTACTGCTGTGATCCTTCAAATGATTATATGCACAGTATAATCGTTCGAAGGATCACATTGGATCCTTCGAAGGATTTTATCTCGATTCTACTGTGTATAAGGAAATCGTCCGAAGGAGGCTAGGATCCTTCGAAGGATCCCATTTTCCACTAACTAGTTCCTTCGGACGACTGAATCGTTCGAAGGACCCACGTGATCCTTCGAATGATTCAGTCGTTGTGTGAAGCGATCGTCCGAAGGAACCCAGTTTTCATGAAATCTTCCTTCGGACGTATGAATCCTTCGAAGGATCTCGAAAATGAGCTACGGAATCCTTCGAATGATTTTTAGCGGGAGGGCAAAACGGTAATTTCCCCTCAAAATCCGAAAACTGGTGTCTGGTGACAAATTTCCCTGGTGTCTAAATGGGCGGCCTTATTCAAATATAAAAAAGGTTAGTCTTGCAGACACCCGGGCTGAAATGCTCAGGTGTTTTGACAAGTCATGTTAGACAATGGGCCCTAAGTAATGATTATAAAAATTATATTGATGGAAAGGTTATCATGAGTACAATCTTATTATTGAAAATGAGACCTATAATCATGTTAGTTATTGATTTTTTAAAATTTAAAATAAATTATTAGATAAATATTTTAACATGTCATTTTTAGTCTAACAGTTGAGAATACAACAAATGAAAATTATGAAAGGTTAAATCTAGGTTTTAAAATGAAAAAATAATTATGTCCGATTAGATTCAAAATAAAGTGGACCCCACGTAAAGCTCTTGTGCCTGGGCGTAAAAATTGCCTGGGCTTTTCCTAGATTTTCCCAAGAGAATTTGTAAGAATTAAAATGGTTGAATAACACATAAGGGCCTCGCGTTTACACACCCAGTTTTTTTGCCTCTACACACCCGTTTCCGGGTGCTTGTGGCTAATTACCATTTTCCCCCTATGTTGCCATTCGTTCGAACGAATTCGCAGTTCATTTCGCTATTCGTTCGAACGAATGGACGCATACCCCCTCTGTTTTCATTTATTAGAACGAATTCCCCAGTGTAAATTCTGTTCATTCGTTCGAATGAATCGACAAAAGTTGTTCATTCGTTCGAATGAATCCATCCATTCATTCGAACGAATGAATCAGAGGAGATTGGAAAATGACAGTCCTTTGATCGAATGTCATTCGTTCGAATGAATTGACTGATTCATTCAAACGAATGTATCAGAGAAGACTGGAATATGACAGTCCTTCTCTCGAATGGCATTCGTTCAAATGAATCAACACATTCATTCGAATGAATGTGTTGATTCATTTGAACGAATGACGACTTATAAATATAAGCCAGCTATTCATTCGATCGAATCAAATCCTAACCTCTCCTCTCTTTTCTTCAAAACCCTAACCCTAAACTGAAGCTTTCCCTCCCTCTTCCTCTTCCTCTCCGGCTCCGGCTCCCGCTCCGGCTCCTTCATTCTCAGGTTTCCCCTCCCTCATTCGTAGCTCCCTCTTCCTCTCCCTCTCCCTCTCACTCTCCCAATCGTTCGGAAATCCCCCATTCATTCGAACGTCTCCCCATTCATTCGAACTAATCACCCTCATTCATTCAAACCAATCACACCCATTCATTCGAACCAATCACCCTACACCCTTTCCATTTTAATTTTTCCCTCTCCCTCTTTCTTCCTCTCTTTCCAAAAATACACCGTGTAAATGGCATCTTCAAGTTCAAAAAGGAAAACAAGCACAACAAGGGAAGGGAAGAAACAAAAGAAAGACACGGCATTCGACCCGACGCATTTCATATCTTCTGAAGGCGCGACCCTCTACCGAGACGATTTTTATTCACTATCGTATATTTTTGGTAAAATCGTCGACCTTTCATTTTTCACGAAAATTTGGTTTGAAAATCCAATCTTATTTTGAAGAAATGGGTTGGGGTTCATTTTTGGCATTGAAAAGTGATATGTACCCTAGTTTAGTAAAAGAATTTTATGTGAATGTAGAAAGAATGGATGATGAGACGGTTAAGACAATCGTCCGAGGCGAAGAAATTGTTATTACACAGGAAATGTTGGACTACCTATATAATTTCCCAAAAGATGCCATTAGAAGATATGACAGCCGTACATGGCCCACTGATGTTGAGGGGTTCGATGTTTTGATAGTCCTCAATGAGATGTGTGGGAGGACAGATATGACAGAGAGGAAAACCCCCCACTGACGAACCTAATATTAGAAGCACGAATCATCCATTAGATAATTGTCAATTGCCTTTTTCCTAGAAAAGGGCATACTAGTGTGACATGGTTCGATGTGTTTCTTATTTGGTGCATCATACATGGGAAACAAATCTCCCTCTCCAATATCATCATCAGTCACATGCGCGCCTGCCGAAAGACCAGAAGATGTAGTCTTCCGTACGGTTTTTTTCTATGTTCATTTTTTGAAGAACGCGGAATCTCTCTTCCCCCGGATGATAAAGTATCTATAGATCGCTATGATTATTTTAATGAGTCAACTTTGAAGAAGATGGGATTCCACCTCGACAGAGCTAGTAAGAAATGGCTCCCCAAAGTTGTCGAGGGACCTCAAGTTCAGGTTCACAGTTCACCTGAGCCATTTGAGGCTCGTACGACACTTGAGCCACCTGGGCCATCTGAGGGCCGTGAGGCACGCGACCCACGTGAAGCAGGGACTCCTCTAACTGTTGCAGCAGTTGATACGCAGTAGATTCTTGCTAGCATTTCTGCTCTAGAGGAGAAGATGGAGCAGAGATATGATCAGTAGGTGCAGAGATATGATCAGGTTACTGCAAGGGTGGATGTTATGCAGAGCCATATTTTAGATACTTTGCGGTTGACAGTGCTTTTAGCACAAGAGAGGGGGATAACAACATTCCTATTTGCAGAACCAGATGGTACTGTACGAGCAAGGGTATCAACTGAGTTTGCAGGAGCAGTTCTTCCCCTTGTTCGTCCATCTAGAGGGGTAACTAAACGAGCAGGAGCACCATCTGGCACACCTGCTCGTACTGAACGAGCAGGAGCAGCATCGGGCACCTCTGGTCGTGCTGGTCGATTTGGAGCATCTGTTCAGCCGAGCGGATCAGCTGGATCTGGTCCCCGTTCTGTGACGGTGGATTAGCATCAGCTTCTGGTCCATTGCCTCATGCGATTGGAGTTGCAGCAATTTCTCGCCCCATTACTCCGCAGAGTGGATCAGCTGGTACTGGCCCCCGTTCTGTGTTGACTAGAGTTGCATAGCTTCGCTCCCCTCCCTCGTTCGACTGCACTTATTCCATTCGTGTGACCTCAGTTTGCACCTCTTGCTTCTGCACCTACCACCACAGCTCTGATTGTTGCACCAGTTCATGCACCTGCCTCCACTGGTCCAACTGTTGCACCTCATGCTTCATCACCTGCTGCACCTCTTGCTTCATCACCTGTTGCACCTTTTACCTCTGATCCGGATAGCTCTTGTATTTGATGTACTTTTGATTTTTTTTTTTATTGACATGTAAAAGAGATGTAAATTTCATATTTTGAATAAACATGTTATATTATTTATCAGATTTTCATTGTGAATTGGGTCGTTACTTTAAACATTTTATTTTGAACTGAAGTAGCATTTAAATTTTATATTTCATTTGATTTCCATACTCTCCATAAATCAACTTCATTTTCCACTTAAAATGAATACATTGAAATTGACAAGAGCATTCCTAACTTAAATATCAGAATAAATCTACTTCAATCGGAAGCCGTTCAAGACCATGCTTAATATACAAGAGAGTACATTCAAGAGCATTCCTAACTTAAAATGAATACATTTTCCACTTAAAATGAATACATTTTCTACTTAAAATGAATACAATGACACTCCTATCTTCACTTCATTGATTCCACCATTGCATGAAATCGTCATTATCTCTAAGATCACCAGACCACTGCATAACATTTAAAAAAATCACATTAGAACATATGGAAAAGTTATATGTCAATTGGTAAATACATATAAGATCTTTAATGAATGAACTTACTTCGGTTATTTCTGTAGAATTATATGTTGAATCGTCACCAAAGTTGTAAGATCCACTATCCTGTGGAAAACTCGTTGTTTGTGATTCATGGAAATCATCTACATTATAATCAGCATTTAAATTTACACTCGTAGATGCCTGTGTAGCAATTCTATTCGGACAAGTTCTCCTCGTATGACCAATATTTTTACATAACCCACATCTTCTTTCATTTAGTTTATTCTCTACAATCTCAAATGCAGAAGGATCTCGACGTGTAGATGTTTGACCCTGTGAATAATTCCTTGAATCTGGATGACGTCCTCTAGAATATTGCATAATAGGGTGACTGATTGGTTTATCATGGATGGCAAGATTTTGGAGATGATTTAGGAGCACCTCTTGATCATACGAAGACAAATGTCCATATTTGTTCTTAATACCTTTAAAGTGTACGTCTAATACATCCCTAGGCCTCTGTCTTACAACATTTAAGCCGTCCAATGAGATTAAGTCGATTCTCCATTGTGGGTGTATATCATCCAAATGTAATTTGTCCATCCATTGCATTTTGTGCGCACACAGTAGGCCCATTGAAGCTGTAAACTCTTCCGTACAAATGGATGAAAATGATCGGTTCATAAGCATATTATATTGGTTGTAAACCTCATTCATTACAAAATGAGAAACTTTGCCGTTCAATTCATCAAAGAAAGGAATAGACACTTTACATGCAAACCGAATCTTCTCATCCTCAAGTTGAATCTTGAACTCTTCAAATTGATTTTCAATGACATGTGCTATTTTTCTTCGGACAACATCTAGATCAACTGTAGATGTAGATATATAACTTTTCAGAATAAAATGTGCACCATCAACCCTTGAAGTAACTCGATTCTTAAAATGTAAACTCCATCCGATCCATGCCTTGACGAATTGTTTTCTATGTGAGATCCATGTCCTTGTTAAGTAGTTTACTGTCTGCGAATTATCTCTGAAATTTTGTTTGAATACCTCAAACGCTGTATTAAATGCTTATTCAGTTGGGGACTCAATCAGGTCATTCAATTAGGTAAAAAATGCATTCCAATCTTCGAATTTCTTAAACATAGGTTTACAACGAGCAATAATATTCTTATTGATGTGCCAAGAACACAAAATATGTACAGTATTAGGGAACTCCAAATCAATGGCATTTGTTAACGCCAATTCCCTATTAGTCAAAAGAACTAGTCGATCATGCTCCACTCCAATGACCTTTTTAAGCATCTGTAATGCCCATACATAATCTTCAAATTTCTCATTTCGTATAAATGCAAAGCATGAGCAAAAGTTCTTATTGAAACTTGTTACACCAACAATATGAAGTAATGACATATGATATTTGTTGGTTTTGTACGTGCAATCCATTAGAAGGACATTATGGTAGCTCTTGGTAAGAAAAATGGACTTTGGATGTACAAAAAATAGATGGGACAAATGACCATCGTGGTCATGGTCAAGAAAATATTGGTAACCACCTTCTTGAAGATCATCTATCAAAGCTTTAATTGTATTTCGACCTCTTAGTTGCTCTTTCCGAAGCGAATAACAAAAGTTGTACAAATCAACCGCTGATATTCCAATATCTGGATTTTGCTTTCTAAGGGTCGTCAAAATTTGACGTGGTAGTATATTGCAACTCCTCATTTCAACGATCATTCTTTTCTCAGTATCTGAAAAACATCTTGTACTTAGATAACCTAATAATACCTCCGATATATCATGATTGTGATCTAAATTCTTTATGGTCAACTTCCATAACCAATCAACAATCTGTTTACTTTTCACTTGAAAAGGACAATTGCATTGGCGGGAGTATGCTTTCCTTTTTCTCGCATCATCTTCCAAGCTAGTCGTGCTACGGTATTTACCTCCTCTATCGCAGCCAATAACTACTTTCTTTTCCTTATTACATGACCTCTTTATAGTAGTTACAAATCCTTTTTCATAAGCGATATTCTTAACATAATTTATAAGGTCATCACGACTTTCAAAACATCCCTCAACAAACTCCATGTCACTTGAGGATTAAAAACTACCACTAAAACACTAATAATAATGAGATAAGAGAGAGAGCTACCTCCGATTCGAGATAAGAGATCCAGACAATAGCTTGAGAGAGACAACTTCGAACCGAGATAAGAGAGAAGAGATTGAAATGGGGGTTTAAGGGTTGAAAATTTGAATGAGTTTCAAGGGTTTGTGATTGAAATGAGGGTTAAAAATGGGGTTTTAAGGAGAAATCTTTGAACAAGGTGGTTCAAAATGGGGTTTAAGAGTTTGGGATTGAAATGGGGTTCAAGGGTTTGAGATTGAAAAGGGGTTCAAGGGTTTGGGATTGAAAAGGTGGTTGAAAATGGGGTTTTAAGGAGAAATCTTTGAAGAAGGTGGTTCAAAATGGGATTTATGGGTTTCGGATTGAAATGGGGTTTAAGGGTTTCAGATTGAAAAGGGGGTTGAAAATGGGGTTTTAAAGAGAACTCTTTGAAGAAGGTGGTCTAAAATGGGGTTTAAGGGTTTGGTATAGAAATGGGGTTCAAGAGTTTGGGATTGAAAATGGAGTTGAAAATGGGGTTTAAGGGAGAAGGGATTCAGAAAGGGGTTCAAGGGCAAAGGGAGAGGGAGAGAGAAAGCATGGTTTAGGGTTTACAACGGAATAAAACGACTGGAATTTCGTGGAGGATCACTTATATAAGTTGGCATTCGTTCGAATGAATCATTCAATTCATTCGAACGAATGACATATAAATGTCATTCATTCGAATGAATGGGTTGATTCATTCGAACGAATGCCATTCGAGAGAAGGACTGTCATTTTCCAGTCCTCTCTGATACATTCGTTCGAATGAATGACACCTTATATGTCATTCGTTCGAATTAATCAACCCATTCATTCGAACGAATGGTATATAGACGTGCATTCATTCGAATGAATGGGTTGATTCATTCGAATGAATGTAATTTACACTGGGGAATTCGTTCGAATGAATTGTTCATTCGAATGAATGGATTTTACACATAGGCATTCGTTCGAATGAGTCAAAATCTCGGCAAGAAGCATGTATTCATTCGAATGAATCCGAAATGAACTGGGAATTCGTTCGAATGAATGAAAACAGAGGGGGTATGCGTCCATTCGTTCGAACGAATGGCAAAATGAACTGCGAATTAGTTCGAACGACTGGCAACGCGGGGGCAAAATGGTAATTGGCCACCCGCACCCGGAAACGGGTGTGTAGAGGCAGAAAAACCGGGTATGTAAACGCGGGGCCATACATAAGTTACAAGTATAATACTCCCTCTGTCTCAAAATACTTGTCTTATTTTAGAATTTTTTATTTTTTAAAATAAAGTAAATATAGTTTGATTTAATGTAAAAATAAAGGAAAAGGACAAGTAATTTAGGACAATTTCAAAATCCATATAGAAATATGTATTCTACGCTCATACCAAATATATATAATTGAAGTATCTTCAAAAAATATATGAAGAGAATATTTTTCGCAATTTGTTTGACATATGTATAATATGTACTATCTTATTATTGAAAATGAGACCAATTGAATCATGTTTGTTATTGATTGTTTAAGATTAAAAATGAACTATTGAATAAATATTTTGATCATATTTAATCCAACTGTTGAGAATGCATCAAATGAAAATTATGAAAGGTTAGATGTAGGTTTAAAAATGAAAATAAATAAATAAATTCTATCCAATTAGATTCAAAATAAAGTGGACCCCACCCACGTAAGGCTCTTGTACCTAGACGTCAAAAATGCTTGGGCGTTTCCTAGATTTTCCCATATAAAAAAGAAGTTCCAACTATAATATGTATTATATGCTTATGCTATATATATATAATTGAAGTATCTTCAGAAAAATACATGACGACAACATTTTTCACAATTTGTTTGATATAGATATAATATGAGCATTAAATTGAGAATTGCTTAAAATGCTCTATACATTCATTTGAATAATGGAGAGAGTTAACATCCATTGGTACCAAAAATAACATGCTAAGGTAAAAGTGAGTCAAGATTTTCTTTTATTTAATTTAAAATTTTAGGGGTTTTTCTAAAAGGGCCTCTATCTTTTGAGTTTCTTGAAATATATATATATTTTTTTTTAACTTTAAAGAAGTTCTTAAATGTTTATAAAATTCTAAAAATGCATTTTGAAGAACATATTGAGTAAAGGTTCTTCCTTTTGAAAATTATTTATACTTGTAGCAAATTATTTACACTATATAAAGTGTTCTATGGAGACATCACTATTTGTCATGTATTTTTTGCATACTTTTAATTTTATTGTGATCAGGGCTATTCTCATTGTTGGATTGAAATTGAGATTGTTTATCATAGTTGATTTTCTAGTCTTAAAATCTAATACTTGAATAATCTCATTTGGTTGATTTTTGAACTAATTAATAAAAGTTATTTTTAATCGCACCCTACAACATATATCTAAAAAAATCTCAAAGAAAAAACTAATTTACCATTAATGAACTAAGAGATGAAGGGGTTTTCATAATTTTATCCCAAAGTATAGGAGGTTTTTTTTTTTTTTAATTATGAAACATAGAGGGACTTCCTTCAGAACTCAAAATATAATTGCATCTTTAGTAAAACAACCCTAAATTATATAATATGATGGCATTCAATAACTTAAAAAAAATCAAATAAATGATTGTTGTTGTGACTAGAGCTCTTAGCAACTGTCCATTTTTTTTTTTTTCAAATTTAACGAATCATGATATCTAAATAAAATTTATTTCCTAGAATTAGTATATTTAATTGAATTTGATAGGCTAACTGGGTTAGTAGATCCAGTAGAGGGTGTGTTTTATAAAAATATTAAAACTAAATTAGAAAAAGTGTCACTCAATTATGTTGGGTAATCAAAACAGAAACTTATCATAATTGATAAGGAACCATCACAATTAGGGGATCGATTGTGGAACCTTACAATAGAGATAATCCTTCATTTCTTTTTATTAGAGTTCATGCAAATTTTAGTTTGTTGAGCCCCTAATGAACGTAATTGATCCATTTCTCATCTTAAACTCACCTACTCTGTGAATGTACCTTATCAAATTTAATATTAATTTGACTTTTGAAGTCGATAAATTCTGTTGTAAGTTAAAGTAAAAAAATTAGAACTTAAAAAAAAACACAGAACTTTACTTATTTAATTAAAATAAAATTTATAGACATTATATGTAAACCAATACCTTTCAAACTCACAACTCACGTGGGTATTAGTGAGATTCAATGTATTATTTGCATCAAAGTCTTATATGAACGTTTCTAAAGGAAACTTCTATATATGAATATCTGTAAACTAAATTGGACCATAATGGTCCTCTTTCAAAGTATAAATATTAGTTATTATGAAAATTATTAATAAAATTGCTTAAGATTATGGTTTAGATATTTTTAGGTGGCTACATATTTATATTATGATCTTTTAATGGGTCATCTATATTTAAAAAGAATTTAAGTAATCAATATTTAAGAAGCCTAAAAATTTGACTTCCATGATTAAATCTATACCATGTTTTATATTGTATTATATTTGTAGATGAAAAGATCTGAAAGATCAATTATAAAGTCAGCTCAGAACTTACAAAGGGTGTAATAATGTAGTAAATAAAAATATCAAGAATTTAAAAATAACTTCTACAGATTAAACTGATATGATTTTATTTAAGTCTTGTACTTAATAAAAAAAAATCTTTATAAGGGACTTTGACGTAAAATAAAATTGAGTTAGTTATTGGACGCCCATTTTAACACGGACAAAATTTGTTACGAGACACGGGATGTAGTGAAATTCTCATTTTACTTCTACCGGTGTACTGCTCATCAAGTACTAGTGTACTGAAATGCATAATATATACATGCACAACGGCGTGTTATCGGTACATCAGTACTTGATGAGTAGTACACCGGTAGGGATAAAATAAGAATTTCATTCTATCTCGTGTCTCCTAATAAATTTTGCCCGTATTAAGATAACTGGCCATCACAGTAAGTTAACAACCAATATTTTTGGGTAGGGATCCTCTCACGGGCGTTTTGTATAACGAGACACGGGATTTATAGTATTGCCCATTTTACGTTTCCACTGCCGTATGAAAGCATTAAAAAAATTCAATGATCCGAACATTGATCCAATTTGTTATTCTGTATGAAAAAAACAGTCTTACTTAGATAAATTTCAGTAAGCCAGTTAGTGATCAGGAGAGCCGGTCAGTGATTCGACGAGCCGATTCAAGTAGCAAAACGGGTAATACAGTAAAACCCTTGTCCGATTACATAAAATACTCATAAAAGGATCACTACCCATATTTTTTAATAAATACTTAATTCATCGAATCATTCTCCTTTTTATAATATTTGGTAAGAAGATAGAGTCGACTCCTTGATTGGGACTCCTATACGACGTTTTCCGTACCTTCTTCAAAGGTTATTTTGCTTTTCTAAGTTAATAATTAATTTAATATAATTCGAACAACACTTGATAATAACATTTGGTAAATATGAGAGCTATTACATTGGGCAAGGATTTACTTGGTGATCCAATTTATATCGAATTTATCCCATGATCAATTATCAATTTGATATTCATGAAATTATCAAATTTTCTTTTCCTTGCATTTAAATTATTTTCAACACTCGGAGCACCAGAGTAAACAAAATACATTCATTAAGCATCATATATGAAAGCATTCAAATTAAGATGCAAACAATTCAAAGCATATGAAAGCATACGTATTGAGAGGGGATTTTGGACTAGAATGGAGGATTGGAGAATTTGGAAGCGCATAAAAAAGCGTCAGAACTCTAATCCCAAATTTATATCCACGCTTTATCAATCGACCAAATTTGAGGTTCAGTCGTCTGAAACCTAAACTGCAAATGGTTCTGCTCTCAGAAACTTTCAGTCGGCCGAAAGTATTTCGGTTGTCCGCAACATGACAGTCAGAGCAGGGTTGCACTCAGATTTTTCGGTCGTCAAAAAGTAATGTTCGATTGTCCGAAACATAACAGTCAGAGCAGGGTTGCCCTCAGATATTTTCTGTCGTCTCAAAGTAATGTTCGGTCAACCAAAACTCGACAGTTTCAATTCATTCGTTTTCAGTTTCAATTTTTTTTTAATCAAATATTAGGCAATCAAAACTACAAATAATCATTTAACAATTAGCATGCGGGAGTCATTTAAAGCAGGGGTCAAAAAATCGGCTAGACCGATATATCGGCCGATATGTAAATATCGGCCGATATGCGAGGTTGATAATTTTATCTCTCGTACCGATATCGGCATTTTCTCTCTCCTCCGATATCGGAACCGTGAAAAAACCGCAAAAAACCTTGATGAACAGTGATGAACCGTGACAAAACCGCAAAAAACCGTAAAAAACCGTGAACATCCCTGAGAACCGTAAACCCTGAACCGCGGAAAACCGTGGAAAATAGCGGAAAACTGCGAAAAACCGCGAAAACCGCAAAAAACCGTGAATACCCCTGAGAACCGTAAACCTGGAAAACCGTGGAAAACCGCGAAAAACCGCGAAAAACCTTGTAAAAACCGCGAAAAACCGTATCGGTGTTTTAAATTTTTTTTTTTTTTAAATACCGATATTTATGAATATCGGCCGATATTGTGACCGATATTTCAGACCGAATATCAGCCATATCGGCCGATATTAGGTATGTAAGGCCGATACTTATCGTATCGGCCGATATTACTCGGTTTAAAAAAACCGATATATATCGGCTGATACGATATGTATCGGCCGATATTTAAACCTTAGATTTAAAGCATATAGAGGTAAACCACAAAAATTAATTAAACAAAAGAGTTTATACATACAGAGTATATAAGTTACCAAAAATATTATTGTGCAACTTTTAAATTTATAACTCGCAAGTGCCCGGACCATTAGATAATATAGCGATTGAGTACGAAGTCGAATCCATCAGAACTTAGGAAAATATATCCGTGAAAATATACCATTGAATTATATAATTTTAGAAATTTATAAAACATGGAGAAAAATCAGAAATATGGAGTTATTTATCTAATCTAGGAAATTTAATTTTAATTTATAAACCTTCTAAAGATAGAAAATAAAATGGGAAATCAATTTTTACATGAATCAAATTAAGATGATGGAGTTAATATAATAATATAAACAATCTTAATCTAACTTAGAAAACAAAATTAAGATGCAACTACTTAATTACCAACCTAGTTCTCCAATTTGATGAGTTTTTGAATTTTAAAAACAAAAATAAAATTTAAAACACCTAAACTGCCTTTTTATATATTTATAGTGGAACTCGCTCAAAGACTTAAAGAGGCATTATTTTCCATATTTTAAAAATAAAATAAAGGCCTAGCCTACGGTGTTCATGTAAATTACTAACCATGAGTTCAAAATTTTCATCAATTAAAATTTCAATTATAAAACCCATGAATTCAATAATAAAAATTTTCTCAAATTAAACCTTAGATTAAATAGAATTTAAACTTTTTCTCCAAACTTAAATATTTTAGTACACTCTTGAAAACAAGAGCCTTAGATCGAAGAAAGAAGTTTATTTAATCTAAATATTTTAGTGCATTTAATTTGAAAAATTTAGAATTAAATCCAACATGTATTTTATAAAAAGAATTAAAATCAAATCAAATCATCATAATACATGAATTAAATAATTAGAAAATCATTTACTAATATTTCAGCATACCTTTATTCCATTAATAAAATATGAAATTGAATTACAAACGAATGGAATTCAAAGGAAAAAGAAATAAAAAAATATAATGAGAAAAAAAAAAATACAAATATCCAACCTCAGAGAACTTCAAAATCCACAGTATATTTTGTTTCTCCTTTTCCTCTCCAATCGAATGCACAGCCCTTTTTCAATTCAGCCTGGTTCGAATATTGCAATGCCATAAGCCTCCAATTTATAGACTTTTGGAGATTTGTAATTTAGCAAGTCTAGTGGGCCCATTAGCTTCAGCCGATTTTTCATGAACAACCGACTGTCTTTGTTCAGCTTTTTCCTTTCCTATTTCATCTCTTCATTCAGCCGCATATAGCTTTTTCCTCTTATTTTTCAAAGGCGCCCCACATATGAACACCTGGAAAATCTATTTCTAAACACCCAATTTCAAATATACTGATATGTAGAGAAGGAGAAATAACAGTGTTTCACAGAAGAAAAGCAGATGAGCCAGATTGGTTTCGATAGCAAACCAGTTCCTTGGGTGTGTCAGATCGGTGGAGCCAGATCTTTCTGTAGAGAGCAGAGCATGCGACTGATACAGATACACAAGAGGCAACAAGACGCATCTGAGAAGGGCTTGACGTGCAAACGAGAAAACAAGCCAGCAGTCGGAGGTTGGCAGCCAAGTTGGAATCGTGATGGGCACTGTTCAAACAGTGAGCACGGAGTTGCATAGAGCAAAACTCGGCTGCAGATGGAGCTAGGCCGAGAGCGGCCAGTGTGCACAGAGGTGTAGTGCAGTAGAGGTTAGTTCATCTCCGAGGTTTAGTGAAACTCTTATCAAGGTGAAGATTGTTGGGATCATATCACTTGATTCCACTATCTCAAGAGCATGATTTTCTCACAGAAAATCTTGGGTGTTAACGTGGAGACTCTTAATTAATAGTTGTTTAAACTAATGAGAGAGGGAGAGAAAAACAAGGCATTTGCTGGCATGAGAATACAATCTTGCATGTTACAGTAAGAGGGATTTTGTATTTGAGGTAAGAGCATCACTTTAAGATTTGCATGTATCGATGTGTACATGGCAACTTTAGAAGTGGAAATATTCCTAGATAGACAAGATATAGCCAACGTGAATGAGTTGTGTCGGAGGCAGCCTCATAGGCAGTTTATATATATATATATAAGGGCCGGCCTGAGATTTCAGAAGCTCTAGGTGAACTTTTAAGATAAGCCTTTTATATACTCATAAAAAATAAAATCATATAATTTTTTTTACAAAATGTGAAACATTTAAATAAAATATTTTAATCAAATTTATAACAAATTATTATTTAAAATTTATTCTTATTTTGAGATGTAAAATTACTAATTAAATTACAATATTCAAATTTTTTAACATTTATTTTTCAATAGATAAGATAGCTAATCCGTTCCATCTTCTTGTCAAATCGTAGACCGAAGATAAGATTTTATCAATTTTAACTTTGAAAAACTTATTTCTGCATAGGTAACTGTAACTGGTATAATCAATATTATTTTATAAGCAATTCAAGCATTTGGAAAACAACAATTCATTTTTTTATATAATTTAGCAATTCATTCTTTTGGTACTGCATCTTTTATCATATTCGAGTGGATACTAATGCAAATTCTCATTTGAAATGAATATATTATTATTATTTTAATTTTTCAATTTTTCTGGATTTTTAAAAAAATTAAAAATTAAAAAATATATTAATTATAATGATTTATACTTATATACTACATCTAATAAAATCTACATTGATCAAATGAATAAAGTTATGTTTTTTCATCTCTTCAAATTTTAAAAGCTTTAAATTATTTTTAATATAAAATTATCAACTCAATATAGATTTCTCTTTCTATCTATTTAGATGATAGATATAATTTAAAAGATTATTTATTAATTTAAATTATTTTTTATTTTTTTTATTATTAATAAACTCAATAAAATGAGGATTATAATAATTATTATGATTATTACTATCATTATTTTAATTTTTTAAAAAATACACGCTTTAAATTGAGTAGAAAGATTATAAATATATAAATTTTTAATTTTGAGTGTTCTAAATTCGAAATAAGTATTATTATTAAATAACTCCATAAAAATAATAATAATACACAGCCGGGATTTGAACCCGGGCCCGTATTTATGAGAGGCAAAATCTAACCATCCTGGTCAACAATGGATTTATATTTTAATTATGTATTATTAACTATTTAACATGTAATAAAGGAGCTTATGGACTTGGGGGTCCTATTTATTTGGGGGCCCGAGGCGGCCACCTACTTTGCCTATAGCCAAGGCCGGCCTTATATATTGTGTTAGATATAAATAGTGTGTGTGGGATCACATCAATGAGTGACGGCAAAGATGTAGCCGAAAGGGGTTGCTACACAGCAACAACACATTAGTGTGTGCAGGAACACACTATGAAGGAAACACAGCCCACGTTCGTAAAGCACCTCGAGAACGTAAGAAGTGTAGATGAGAGCGGGATAGAAGATAGGTTCTTCTAAACATGAGAGTGGTTAGATAAGAAGGGTGTGCGGGGCTTGGGACTTCAGATTTGGACTCTAAACTGATAGAAGATAGGTTCATAGTGAAGATTTCTGTTGTTCTGTGGACGTAAGTCAGGTGGACCGAATCACATAAAAATATTGTATTATACTGATTATTTATTTCCATTCAATTTTTTTAATTTTCACACTTAACGCTAACAGAAATTACCCACCGTTTGAAACAATCCAAATCAGTCCCGTGTTCTTTAGGGGTAGAAATATCGGCCGATATATCGGCCGCACATTTTCCCTCTCCTGCCCTTTTTTTTTGAAAAAAAAAATAAAAAAAATTACAGTAAATGCAGATAATTATGGGTTTATTGAATATGTAATTTTTTCATAAAATATCGGGCATTTACATATTCTAATATATTTTTGAAGTTACGATATCGGGAAATTATATAATTTGTAATAAAATGGTGAAAATTACAAGGAAAAACAGATAAATGAGGAAAATTTGTAGAAATAATTTCATAATTTATTTTCTTAGTCAATGAGTGTTATTTTAAGTTATGAATTATAGAAATAAAAAAAATACATAATAAAATGCCTGAAAATTACATAATAATGTAGAAAAAATATTAGAAAATGAAATTAATGGGGTCCTAATCACTTGAACTGATAACCACACAAATGTCATATATAATAATATAATGTTTTGTTTCATCTGAGAAAATAGATTTTATTTTTCATTAATAATAATTAGATAAATAAAATTATTAGATAAAATTATGAGCTACAGTTAATTATGTTAAATTGATGTAATAAAAATAAAGAATACCTTCTAATAATGACAATGGTAAAAATATTAGATGGTGAATATAATATTAAATTATTACAATAAGATAAATAAAAGAAAACATTATACTTTCAACATAAATAAATATTATATTTAAAATAAAAAAATTATTACTTTCACATTAAAAATAATTTTTTGATAAAATATAAGACTACACACATAAGCTTTCAAGTGAGCTCTTTATGAAGCTCACATGAGCTCTTTATGGGTTTTCACTTAAAAACCCTAATGCTCATCTTCTAATACCCTTCTTCTCTTTCACTCTCTCTACTGAACCCTAAATGCCGCCGCCGCTCTTTGTATTTTTCCTATCAACGAAGAAGAAAAAGAAGAGAAAGGAAAGCTGCGAAAGGTGTAGCGATTTTTTTTCTTCAATCTTTTCTCCATGTTTTCTTTTTTCTCTTTCCATTCTTTCTCGTCCAATATTTCCAAAAAGAAAACTTTCTTTTTTTAAAAAAATAACAAACAACCGAATTTTTAAAATTCGGCCGATATCATGACCGAATTATCGGTCAAAAAGTCGGTCATATTGGCTAAATTTTTAAAATTCGGCCGATATCATGACCGAATTATAGATCAAAAAGTCGGTCATATTGGCCGAATTTTAAAAATTCGGCCAATGTCATGACCGAATTATCGGTCAAAAAGTCGGTCATATCGGCCGAATTTTTTTTTGTATGGCCGATACTATATGTATCGGCTGATATAGATTGGTGGTCAAAAGTCTGATATAATTCAGCCGATATGCACAGTATTGACTGAATTTTTTACCCTGGGTTTAGATTCACAATGTCAAACTCGCCTCTGCTTTCTTCGGTCAAACGCTTACCCTCAACTGTTTGAAACAATCCAAATCAGTCCCGTGTTCTTTAGATTCACAATGTCAGACTCGCCTCTGCTTTCTTTGGTCAAACGCCTGCTGAATTTCAGCCTATATGCTGCTATATTTTTTAGTGTTTCAACGCCTAATGCAAAGTGAATTGCTGTTCTTTGAATTCTTTCTTCTCTCTTACCATCCAGACGCCCTGGCAGCCCCTGGCCGACTCAATACAGCAGTACCAGCGTCAGCTTGAGATTTCAGGGATTCCAAGGCTGCGTTTGGATGGGAGTAAGAGGGGTAAAGATAAAAATTTAAACTTTTACTCCTCTTATCATCATTTTGAATACCCGTGGGACGTGCGGTATTCATTCTTAAATACCCCTCCTTATCCTCCCTTTTGCTCTTTTATGAGTTTTTTTTTTTTTTACATTTTATTTATTTATTTTGGTGAGTATTTGACTTTTCTTTTTTTTAAAAGCACTCTATTATTTCTATTTGATAAATTTCATATCACCAAATAACAAATTATATTTTGTTATGAAGAGATATGTAGAATTTTTTTTATTCATTTATTGAAATTTAAAATAATAATAGTGTTTTTTATTTATTTTTAATTTTTTAAGGAAACCTTTCTCCTATTTATCCCGTGCCTTCCTTTATTTTTCAATTATATATTATATAATTGAAAATTTAATAGATTTCAAATAATTTTTTATATTATATAGATTTTCAACATGATGCATTTAGATGATGAGCAATTTTTTACAGGGGTTACCCCAGGTTACCCTTGAGTAGGAGTAATTGTAAGTAGGGGTAACCTGACATATTAACAATTTTAGAATAATTAATAATTTTATTTAATCTTTATAATTTAAAAATAAAAATAAAATTTTCTTAAACGTATTTGTCAAAATGTTTTATTTTTAAGGGGTGATTCTACCGAAATTTCAATAGGGTCTCAAAACTCTGAAAAAGTTTGAGGTTTATGATAACTTCTTTCAAGGTAATTAACAATTTATTCTATTAGAAGATTATTTTAAAAATGTGTCAACATTTTCGACGTAATGCATTTGGGTGAGGGGTAAATTTTTACAGGAGTTACCCTTAAATAGGGGTAAATTTTTACAGGGGTTACCCTTAAGTAGGGGTAAACTGACATATTCACAAATTTATGAGAATTAATAATTTTATTAAATCTATATAATATAAAAAAAAATTCTGCAACATTTTCAACGTGATGCATTTGGGTGAGGGGTAAATTTTTACTTGAGTTACCCTTGAGTAGGGGTAATTGTAAGTAGGGGTAAACTGACATATTAACAATTTTATGAGAATTAATAATTTTATTAAATCTATATAATATAAAAAAAAAATTGCAGCATTTTCAACGTGATGCATTTGGGTCAGGGGTAAATTTTTACAGGGGTTACCCTTGAGTAGGGGTAAATTGACATATTAACAATTTTATGAGAATTAATAATTTTATTAAATTATATAATATAAAAAAAAAATTCTCCAACATTTTCAACGTGATGCATTTGGGTAAGGGATAAATTTTTACAGGAGTTATCATTGAGTAAGGATAATTGTAAGTAAGGGTAAACTGACATATTAACAATTTTGTGAAAATTAATAATTTTATTAAATAAATATAATATAAAAAAAATTCTCCAACATTTTCAATGTGATGTATTTGGGTAAGGGGTAAATTTTTACAGGGTTTACCCTTGAGTAGAGGTAATTATAAGTAGGGATAAACTGACATATTAACAATTTTATGAGAATTAATAATTTTATTAAATTTATATAATATAAAAATAAAAATAAATTTTTTTGAAACATATTTGTCAAAATATTCTATTTTTAAGGAGTTCACCTGTGACAATTTTTAATATTAATTTTATAATTGTTGTGATTTATTGAACTATTATAATAGTTTATTATATTATATATTTCATATTACCAATGAACAAATTATATTTTTTTATAAAGAGATATGTTGATTTTTTTTATTCATTTATTGGGATTTAAAATAATAATATCTATTTTTTTCTTTATTTATTTTTTTACTGTTAGAATGCAAGTGTGTTCATTTTAAATTAAGTTATAAAAAAGAATTTATAAAAATTAGATAATACTAGATTTACTTAATTAATATTATTTAATAATTATATTTTATAAAATTTCTCATAAAATTGTTAATATATTAGGTTACCTCTGCTAATAGGTACCAAAAAAGATTTTTTACCTTTAGGGTAAGTTCTTACTTTACCACTGGAATTACCAAACAAGATAAGGGTAATCCCTTTTCAAATGTGACCCCTACTCAAAGGTGACCCCTATTCAGGGGTAACCCTTATAAAAATTACCCCCATCCAAACGCAGCCCAAGTGAACTCTTAAAATAAACTTTTTATACACTCATAAAAAATAAAATAATATAATTTTTTTTTATTAAGTGTGAAACATCTAAATAATTTTTTCATCTCTTCAAATTTTAAAAGCTTTAAATTATTTTTAGTCCAAAATTACCAACTCAATCTAGGTTTCTCTTTCGCTTTATTTAGATTATACATATATTTTAAAAGATTCTTTATTAATTAAAATTATTGTTATTTTCTTTATTATTATTAAACTCAATAAAAATGAGGACTATAATAATTATGATTATGATTGTATATAATATTATTTTAATTTTTTAAGAAACCCACGTTTTAGATTAATTAGAAAAATTATCAATATATAAATTTCCAATTTAGAGTGTTTTAAATTTGAAATAGTTAAAAATAGTCAAATGATTTCAAGAGGTAGTAACTTAAAAGTCATAAACGAGATTAGATGGGATTTGAAGGTCGCTTTATTTAGATGATACATATATTTTAAAAGATTATTTATTAATTAAAATTATTGTTATTTTCATTATTATTATTAAACGGATTATAATTATTATTATTATTATTGTTACTATCATTATTTTAATTTTTTAATAAACCCACGTTTTAAATTGAGTAGATGATGCATATATTTTAAAAGATTCTTTATTAATTAAAATTATTCTTATTTTCATTACTATTTAATAATTATTATTATGATTGTTACTATCATTATTTTAGTTTTAAAAAATAATTAATTTTTAATAAACCCATGTTTTAAATTTTAAAGTTAAATAATAATTAAGAATTCAACTAGGATTTGAACTCAGGTTCCTTCAAATAGAAGGCAAACATTCTAATTGAACAGGAGAACAATGGATTTGTGTTTCTACACGCACTATTAACTATTTAACATATAATAAAGGAATTTATAGACTTGGGGGCATATTTATTTGGAAGCCCTATGCGATGGCCTACTTTGCTTTTAGATTTGATCTCCACTCCTCTGTTTTGAATTCTCTGAACAAGACCTCTAATCTTTCTTTCATGTATTGCTGTTACAAACTAATCCCAATGATCCAATTAGCCAACACCCTTTGATTCCAACCATTGCTTTTCTTGCTGTTTGAAACTGCTACTTCAATGTGTCGCTACCGATTTTCTTTCTTTGAAACATACTCTGCCTCTTGTTTAGATTCTTCTCTTGGTTTCTTTGGGTTCTCGCCTGAAATGTTGAAGCTTCCAAATTGGTCTTTCCATTCCTTGGTTTTCTCTTCCTTTCACATTTGTTTTGATTGTAAACAATTCGGTGATAAAATCATATGGCCTTTCACCAATTCAAGCTTCTGTCTTTGCTAGCCAAAGTCCTTCCTCCATATCATTCTCCACAAGCCCATCTTTCTTTCTTTAATCACATGTCCCCATGCCACTTTTATTTAAAATCCAAGTTTATTAGTCATACTTGTTTTCCCACCTGCTTCCCACTCTTCCACTTTGTCACAATCACACCAAAGCATTCGTATGATATTACTCCACTTTTTCTTTGCTTTCATTGGAATGACACCTTTTAACACTTTGACTATGCAATGTTTCTCTTATATTAAAAACAACCATCAAAATCCCATATTATTTTCATTTTCATTTTCATTCAAATCCTTTTCAAAATTGAACTCTTTCAATCGGCCCACTTGTGTTTTCATGATTATTTCTACATTCAAATTCCATTAGCTCCTCTAAATCAAGCATTTCAGGTCGGTTTCGGATTTTAAAAATAATTCAACCTAAAAGACAAAACTAACACACTAATTAGATGAAATTAATTAATATAATATATTGCAAATACAATTTTAGAATATATAATATATTACAATAATAATATAAAATAAATAAAATTTAAGAACTAATAAATAAAAAATTTAAGGGTAAAATTATCATTTTTCTGTGCTTATCAAATTTGATATGCTAATGATATGTGCAATGCTTCCATTTTTCTCCTAAAGCAATCTTCAATTCCTCTCAAGTATTGTCAAAAAGTGGATCAAACTTGAGATGGTTAAATCTCCATACAGAGTTTCAAGCCTTTGATTAGACTCGAGGGAGAGTGGGGTTGGGGGGGAGGATGGTGAATTGGGTCAATGCCATTGACAATTAATTAGTCTAATGCAAATTAGGTATACAAGTAATAAAGCAAGTAAGTAAATGCACAATATACGAGATGAGGAGAGATGGATAAATTACACAAGTTATTTTTACATGGTTCGACTATACCCGCCTGTATTTACGACTCAAGAGAGCCCTTTGAGATTTTGAAACACACTAATCACTTATTCTCACAGGTGAAGAAGAAACTTATACAAAAGCTCACTTACGAGTGAAGAGAGATCCACGTACAATTTATCTCACTTACGAGTGGAGATAGAACTGAATCACCAAGAGAACATTTCTCTTGGATTAATCTAGGGTTAACTAACCCTTTACAAATTATATCATAAGGTTATACCAACCCATGAAAGTCCCCGGTGTGCTAGAACACGATATTAGATTGACCCGGGAGGGGGAGGGAGGGGGGGGGGGAGTGAATAGGGCAATCACCAATTTTAATGGTCTTTAAAAATTCTTGATTAATCAAATGATTTGTAGCGGATTAATTTAGATGAGTCAAGTGTGTGATAAAAGAGTGCCAAATTAAAGAACAATCACACAAAATGTTATAACACCATAAGACCAATTTATAGTGGTTCGGTTAATCAACCTACATCCACTGTTGAGGCTCACACAACCTTAGGTTATCTCTAATTGACTAAGTGGGGAATTACACCCACACTAATAGATTAGGACTTCCACCTAACCAATTGGTTGGGAATTTCACCCGACTCCTATCCCTCTATTTTTTATAGTGGTTCAAGCATCTTGCTTTAGTCCACTTCACAATAATTTGAAAATTAAAATCAAACCTAAGAAGCACTTGCCTTTTGATATCTCAACCTTGTAGATGTGTGCTTCTTGAAGATGTCCTTCTCAATGTGATGTCGACGATGTCGAAGATGTGCTTTGTGTATGCTCAACCACAATCCTTGGGAGGAGGTTTTGGATTTGGATATTGTCACGACCCGATCCCGTACGTGGGCCCGAGATGCCACTAATTTCTTTTTTTTTTTAAACCTTAACCTAATGATTCATTAATTCCATGACATACTACCCATGTGAGTCTAATACTTATGAGAGATATCCATGTGTTAAATATTCCTAAACATAGTCAGCAAAATCATCCGAACAATTTTCACTTAAACACATGGAAGCAATATATTGAGCACACCAACACACAAATATATTACATGGAAACATCAAACTTACAGACATAAATCTTTATACCACATGAGGCATATTTATTATCAAAATACATCGAATAGTTCATAAATTCATTTTGTTTCCTCGAGCGGGAACTACGGGAAACATCCAAGTTTGACTCTCAGCGAGGTACCATTGGTTCCTCCATTCCTTCCTCTAGTTTATATCTTGCAATGTAAGGGACATGAGCAACAACCCAGTGGGGAGAGCTCACTATAAAATCCAACATACAATATTCATGGAATAAATAATAATTCATGTTCCATGAATGAAATGCAGTTAATCCACTTAACTCATTTTCACCATAACATCCAACATAATACATTAAACAATAAACAATGCCTGTTCCATGAATGCAATGAGGTTAATCCACTTAACCCATTTTCACCCTACGATCACTTTCTAAGATGTTTTACCAATCTTTACCGGGGTCAGCCCCCATTTAGCAACTTGCAAGTGCATAAGGTCTCCACGACCCAGTCTACTACGCCATCCAACACTAACGGTCGATGGCGGTTGACCACAGCCTACTAACACGTCCAACCCAACGGTTCGCAAACGGCGTTCGGCCTAAGATCACAAGGTCTTCAAGACCCGGTCTACTAACCCATCCAACACCAACGGTTGATGGCGGTCGACCACAACTCACTAACACGTCCAACCCAACGGTTCGCAAACGGTATTTGACTAATCTCAGTAATTATAGCCCAATGCCCGATATCAGATTTTTCAAAGTTATTATCTTTCACAGATTTAACTTATAATCATAATTCTCACATGTAAATATCAAATGCATGATAATACATGATTTCTAGTGCCCTCCTTACACAGAGACTTATTCTGAGAGAATCACTAAATTCCAACCTTACCCTTTGGTGCATCCAACACCAATATACAATGATCAATAAAGAACCAATATTCACAGAAACATATAAACTGGATTTAATAACACGAATGCCTTCACCCAATTTTTACCTAACAATTCTCAGACACTCCATGGGTCCATATTGCGTTAGAGGCTACAAGTCCTCGACTCTCCGACACCAATTTACGCTTACGTTCTACACAGTTAGAACATGTACATCCCTTACATGTAGGCGGTGTCAGGTCTCGCATTATAGACCTATATAGCATTTTTCCATCTTTAAATGACCATGGGTCCCATTTCAATCTGGGGTTTGTGGGTTTAACATATAACACAATATAAGTGTTGGTTCGAGTCTCCTTACCTCTATCCGCAGAGATTATCACACAATCTATAAGATAAAATAATAATATAAATTTCAAGTCAATAACGTATTTATGAACTACTTCCCATCCCCCGTGCATTTTCCAAGAAAACATGATAAATATAGTGAGTCTTCGAATTCTTTCTACTCTATTAGATTAAGTCAGCAGTTAGTTGTTAGCCAGCCAAAACAACACATCAAAATAAAAATATAAAGTACTCAGTGCCTGGTCTCGTATTATTTCCTGGCCAGGGAAAAGTATTGAGACGGAGCCCAGAGGGTACAATGCAGGAAATTAAATAAAAGTACTCAGTGCCCAAATCCTTTTACCACCGGGCGACTAAGACCGTCTCAGATGGCGTTTCCGCTACGCTACAGATGGAGATTTTTGGCCCAAAGATTACAATGCAAGTAAGATAAAAAGTACTCAATGCCCCACTTCAAGACCATCGGGTGACTAAGCGCCTCCTCAGATGGTATCATCGAGCGACTAAGCGCCACTACTGATGAACCACCTGGTGACTAAGCGCCACCTCAAATAGTATCACTGAGCGACTAAACGCCACTACTGATGAACCACCGGGTGACTAAGCGCCACCTCAAATGGTATCACCGAGCGACTATCGTCACTACGGATGATATTGTGGCCCAGAGTTACCATACTGAATTTAAACACATAATACGTAAAAATAAACACACAATTATTAGATAGGGTTAATCTTTTCCCCTCTTTTAATTGAAGGCTGAAAAACAAGTTTTGAACTTAAAAATGATCTTAAATGTATAATTTAAAATTTAAGAGAGAAGCCTACCCTCTCTCCATTTTGAAAAATTCAATTTTAAAACCCAATACTAAACTATTCTAATTTTGAACTGCTACGAAATTATTAAAATTAAAAATAAAACTATTTTGGTACCTCACACTCGAAAATCCATCTATATTTGAATAAGTTTTGAAAACTCGACGTAGATACGAGAAGCTTTGAAGTTTGGCTGCTTCCGTTGCTTGCAGATGAACGGAAGAGAAGTAAAGAAGAAAAGAAAATGAAAGAAGAGAAAGAGACAGGAGAGAGTGACGGCTTGGCTGGCTTCTGACGTTTTCGGAAGAAAAAAAGAAAAGGAAATGAAGAGAATAAAGCGGAAAGCAGAGAGGGACGTTGGAGACAATGGTTTTTTTTTTCCTTGCGGCTGGCGGATGTAAAAAAGAAAGGAAAAAGAACAAAAGAAAATGAAGAAAAGGAAGAGAAGAAAGCGAAAGACAGTGAGAGGCATTGGAGCAGAGTTTGTGCTTTTTTTTTTTTTTACTTCTTCTGCTCTTCACCTCCTTAAATAGAAAATGTGTGTAGGCGATTAACGAATGAAATTCATACACCGTTGCCTACAAGCTACAATTGTAACTTTGTCCTTCTCTTAAAAGATTTTTAGATTATTTTATTATTATTTTCTTTATAAGAATTTCTCTTATATCCTTTGTTAAGTCTCAGTATCTCAGGGTCCCACTAATTTAATCTAAATAGTCCACTAGGTCAGATATTAAATTATTTACATAATGTTAAATTTTGGATAGAAAATTCGGTCAACAACTCAGTGTTTTAATCGAAAAACATTGATTTGATAAAATTTCTTAATTTTAAAGAATTTTCTGGAGAAAATTTAATTTTATAATTAGATAGATCAAATTAGTCTGATAAAAATATTCTAAAGTTTCAAAGTGTTTTGGAGTAAAAAACCACTCCATCTAAATGACAGAATATTCGACGGCTCACATTTCTCGACGTAAAATAACTATTAAAAACATAATATTTTGGAAATCTGAAGATACAAATGGCTCAATTATATTACAGATTGAATATTAACTTCCTTTGTATATTTTTAGGGTCTGTCTTCCTTATCCAAGTGGGGTTTTGCCACCTATAAAATTTTAGGCAGTGAAAATAGGTAGAATTAGGTCGAGATTGGCATTCCGTTAAGTTCGGATTTTAAAAATAATGTAAGATTTAAAATTTGAGGTTGAAATGAAATTAAATGACTGAGTTTCCAAAGCAGCCAAATTTTAACCGTAAAATAATATTATTAATAATCATAACTTGTTATTATACCTTTAAAATTTAATTTGAAAGACTTTTCCGACTCGGATCGAGTCAAACTCAGTCTCGTTGAGAAGCTCATTCAATATTCTTCATGATCAACATAACAAAACTTATAATTATTGGCTTAAAAATATTTAATTAATTAAAATTTGTCTAAATTAACCACTAATTTGGGCTGGGGTATCACAGATATGCAAGTTGATCCTAGATAGCTTTCACTCTCTCACTTAATCACAACCAAGAGGTTGATTGGATTTTCTAATTGATTCACCTATATGAGTGCATGGAGAGAGGTTGGGAGAGGTTTGGGATCACTAGGGATGCCTTAACATGTTCCAAGTTGAAAGCTCCAACCCCACTCATAAGAGTTTGATGTATATATACGCAAACAAGCGACTCCCGAACAGTTACGGGTGATTGGTCGCCACCCACGATCGATCTTGGCCAAAAAAGAGTCGTTGTAATGTTACCGTTGAGGTTTGAGTGCATTTCCAACGGAAACATTCTGGACACGGGCGATTGATCATGGACCCGATGTGTTGCGGTCCGGTCTCGGCGATTGGTCGTGGGCCCGATGTATCGTGTTCTATACTAAACGATGGGTCGCGTTAGACGCATGTATTTTCATGTGCCTGACTATATTTTACAATGTGTGTTCAATTCAGGTTTCAGGTGATTGATCGCATGATGATGTGTTCTACCCCTGTCTCAACGATTGATCGTATCTTACGATTGATCTGTCTTGAGATGACTTCATTCCAAGCAGAACCACTGATTTCCAAACAATGCATCGCTGAACCATGATTGATCGTCTGTTGTCACTGGCGGTTGTTCGTCTGACATGATGTGTCGTGCTTGACAGTATATTCAATGTTTTGGACTTAAGTCCACTTAGCTCTTGATTTTGGTCAAACACCTTCTAGGCTTATTTACTTACTCCAGATATGTTCTCTAAGCCTAGACATGGCATCCTATGGTGTTGGGTACCACCTAATGTCATCTATGGCCAATTAGCTTTGTATGATTTCCATACACTTTGGTGATACTTGATTTTCCTCTTGATCTTTAGTCTTCACAACCACTTGTCTTCTTTCATGCTTCAATCTTCCGAGGCAAGGCTTCTCCTATGTCAAGTAATTTGATAAACATGGACTCGGCAAGCCGGGACACTAACAACCCTTTTATAAATCTCTCACAATAGATAGAAAGAAGTAATACAAGAGATGTTACAAAGAACATTCACTCCTTGATGTTCGTTATGTCCTTGGTATGTTCTTAATAATCTTCTCCTTGCTTTGCTTCTTGGTGATGTGATGCTCCAATTTGTGCGCAACTTAGATAAAGGAGAGGATGGTCTAGGGTATATAATGGTTTTCCCATTTGTCCTTAACCCTAGAGATGATTTTCCATTTCACATTCAAGAGAGCATTAGATACTCAAAATTTACCTATGAGTTCGGAATATGAATGGTAGTGATATTAATGAGTTTAAAATGGATTTTTAAATCACAATTTAGGAGAGCATTAAATGCAAAAAATACGAGATTGTAAAATGAATAACAACGATATCATTTAAGGTCAAAATACTATTTCAAGTCACATTCAATATGAGCTATGAAAGCTGAAATGATTTACCTATAGAAGCTTGGAATGTGATTGAGAGGGATTGAGTTTATGATTTATGTGTTATCGAGATGAATACTCCAATCTTCCTTAAAGACAAACAACCCAAGAGTTTGGTGAGCCTTAATGTTCTAAATGGGTTGGAGCATGGAGTTAAACACATTTGATAATAATGCTCAAATTGTGTAAGAAGAATGTGTTGCGATGTTTTCTTGATTCTACTTTAAGCACAAAACTCATCCAAGTTTAGAGAAAACAAATGATTTAACTATAAAGGGATATTACCCTAGATTTGGTGAATCCCTAAATTCATACTCAAAAAAATACATGAAAGTTCATGAATAGAAAGTAAATAAAATGATCTTAGAGAGGAGATAAGATTTACCTTGGTAGGAGCTTTCTAGATCTTGAGATGGAAGGGTATTCCCTTTTGATTTGACTATGCAAGCTGTAATCCATCATCTTCTTGTTATGAGGAAAAGGGGTTTTCTTGGTTTTCTTATTTTAATATTCCCTCTGTCCCAAATTAGTTGTCTTATATGGATTTTGGAGTTGTCCCAAATTAGTTGTCTCATTTATATTGGAGTAGTGTAAAGTGTATTGAAAAACGATGAGATCACATATAGTGCTAGCCTTATATAAAGAGTTCCTTAAAAAATACAAATATTTCAAATGAGACAACTAAAATGGGACGGATGGAGTATTATATATTTTTCTCTCACAGATTTCCTCATGGAAAATCACACACTAGAATGATCCTTGGCCATGCTTTTATAGCCATTTCAAATATATGGCCGTTGGTATGCATTTAATACAAGATATAGTCGTTGGGAACATTTCAAATGATCCAAAAACAAGTTGTTCCAGCAATTTCGGTCAACCGAGACCTACTTTCGATGGTCCGAATATATCTAGGCTGAATCTACACAAATTCGGTTGACTTAACAATAATCCGATCGACCTAACTATAATTCGGTTGACCTAACAGTAATCCGATTGACCTGAAATTCAACATGTACACTCTTCAATAAAACGAGCATATCTTAAGCTTCGTAGCTCATTTTTCGATGTTCTTGTACTTGTTGGAAAGGTGACTGAGAGTGTGACAACCCGACCTGACACAACCCAAGGATGATATTGTTCGCTTTGGGTCCGCACGGTTTTGCTCTGGCCCACATGACTAGGCCCAAAAGGCCTTATCATGGTTGAGGGGTCTGCCCACTTAAATACCCTCACACCTAGTTGGTGCCAGGCGATGTGGGACTTCCCATATGCCAGCCAACGACTGGGTGTTACAATCCACCCCCTTAAGACAGGAGTGGTCCCCGGTTCTATCATGTCACACTGACAGGGGGTCTACACACAGGTAGGCAACAACACTCAAGTAAAGCCCACATAGTCCGATTTTTAAAGCTTGCTCTGATACCACTTATGATGACCTGGCCCGACACAACCTAAGGATGATATTGTCCTCTTTGGGCCCCACTTGGGCCTACACAGGTTTACTCTGGCCCACATGATTAGGCCCAAAAGGCCTCATCCATGGTTGAGGGGGTTGCCCACTTAAATACCCTCACACCCAGTTGGTGCCCGAAGATGTGGGACTTCCCACATGCAAGCGAACGGCTGGGTGTTACAGAGAGATCTATCTTGTCGTAAAATTTCAGTCAAAATGAAGTTTATTTGATACTCCAAATAATCCCTCCAAGTAAAGGTAAAATTCAACCTACTCGGGAATTTCCCTGTTTTGCACTCTTTTACTAAATTGCTCATATCTTGAGCTATACATATTGGAATTAGTTGAACAACTACATTTCGGAAAGCTCTTAGTGTGCTCAATCTAATAATAAACATTTCACACATATTTTGAGCATATTTGATGGAAGAGAGACCTTCCCAAAGTCAGGTTAGATTCCATCTATCCTAAGAATCCCATAAGTTCTATCAAGTTTTTAACCATGGATTCTAAGGTCTATTCTAGGGATAAGTCTAGGTCATCTAAGTTTTCCATGTCCAAATATACCTAACTTGGTTGGCCTTCAGATCATATGCTTCCTTGTTGCTCTGCCTTCCATAGTCATAACTTTTGGTGTTCACTTAATATGCTTGATGATCTTCTAGAGGCAAGGTATGGACACAGACTACTAGACTTGTACAAATTACATCTCAAAGAATAAAGATACAATCAATTACAGATACAAAAGACACAATACAACAAGATGCAACATTACAAACTCGTGCTTGCCTCTTGATTTCTTTGAAGATGTCAAACTGCTTCTTTTGATCATGCTTGTGAAATTTGTTCTATAATTTTACTTTAATAAAAGCATTAGTACCATACATCAACTATTTGTTATCATCAAAATTACCTTTAGGTCAACAATGATGTGTTCCATCCTCAGACTAAACACATTGAGCTTGATTATCATTTTATACAAGAACGTGTCACTGCAGGCTCTCATCAAATTCAGTTTGTGTCTTCCCAGGATCAGGTAGTTGATATCTTCACCAAGGGTCCACCGAAGCACCGCTTTTCAGCGCTTCATTCCAAACTCGTTGCCTCTACACTGCCGATTTTGCAAGAGAGTATTAACGGAAACGAATGACTTTCTATAATTGTATTTTCCATTATTGTCAGCTTCTCTAATCACGAGATTGTACATTGCTAATTGATTGATTCTTTCCTCAGTAAGAGATGTAACTTCTATATATTCGAATTTCAATAAGAAAGGTTGCAAGTCATTTTACCCAGTTCTACAGGGTGGAATCAAAGGGCAAGTTAGTCCCTTGGAAAGTATATATATAAGAAAAAATATTAATACTTAACTAATATCAAGAATTGTGCTTTGTTTGGATAGGACTGACTCTAAATTCAAAACCATAACATAGAATTCACCTATCACCATACGTAATTAAGTTAATGGCTATATAATTCAGTTTAAAGGTTTAGATTTATTATGTGTAACATATATAGAGTGGATGGAGGTGCATGGAGAATGAGTCCAGCAATATCAAAGTTAGTATTTTTATTCTATTTTATTCCTTTTTAACTTCTAGAGTTACATCCTTTATCCCTCTTGGAATAAATAGGAGAATGAGAATAATTTTGTAATTTGCATTTGAAATGCATTAGTAACTTTCTCCTTTACATAGACTTCTTTATTCCCATGATTCTCTTTGACTATACAAAACTTCATGAATGTTTCTTTTAATGTGTTTACTGTTTTTTGTTCTTTCTATTTGAAATAGTTCTACAGCCCATCTTTAAAATCTAAAATTTGGTAGCAGGTAGCAGGTCACTGGCTGACCATCGTGGAGAGTTTTAGTAGACTCCACATTACCAGAAAAATAAACCTTCCTTATAGATGGATCAAAATACCCGTCCTTATAAACATGAAAATGCTTCATTGTTACCCACCAGGCATGTACTCCGGGCATCAGGGCAAGCGTGGTTTGCTCCCATAGTTCTGCTCTCGATCCTTGGCTGCCCCTAGGGCTGAAATCGGGTCGGGTCGGGTCGGGTTTTTAAAACCCAACCCGACTCGATTCGAACTATTGATCCAGATGTCTTGACCCGACCTGATCCGAATTATAATCCGACTCAACCCGAAACCCGATCAGACCCGCATTTTGAACCTACTTTAGCCTACTTTTTACCGGGCAGAATCGGGTTTGATCAGGTAGGATTGGGTTAATTTAAAAATCTCTCAACCCAACTCGACCGAATTCAATGTGGGTTTCTGACTTCTTAATCCGATCCGACCCGCTGACCTGACTTTCATGACCCAACCTGCATGATTTTCAGGTCGAGTCATGAGGGTTCGGACCAAAACCCGATCTGAGTTTCACCCCTAGCTGCCCCTGACTAACCCGGGCCAGCTGCGTGGACTTGGCGATGTGGCTCGGAGGAGTGATTAGTTTTGTCAGGTACAATACGTGAAGAATATCCCTTCTTAAACAAATCTTTATTATTGGTCAAATGTAAAATAAATTCGTATGTGTAGAAATAGAGTCCAAGAGAGGTTGCGACAACCGGTTGATGATATATGTTGTTGCCATATGTCTCAAAACCAAGGTATTAAATTCTTAACATGCAGCATCCTTTGACAGAGGAGAAAGTTCCAAAGAATAAAGGCAAAAAAGGTCAATTCCATTCAACAAATGACAGCTTACAAGATTGAAGGGTGCAAACGTGAGAATTAAAAATATACATTTTGATTTGATTCTAGCCCAAAACAAGATCCATCAAAATTTCCAAACACTTAGCCCAAAAGACTGCAAGTACAAAAGGTTGAACACCTTACATACTTGGAATCTTGAAATTCTTTTACAGAACACAAATCTCCAATTTATAGACCTTTGAAAGATGAAGAAGCCTCTAGATATTTGTAGATCTGTAGCAGATGCTCTTCTAATAAATTGATAAATGTCACAAGACAAGTGATTAGGAATTCAAGCATATTCTTTAAATTATAATTGGCTAATAAGTCAATTATAGTGAAAATAGATTCATTCTTTAACTATCATGTGTGTTTAGACAACTGAAGAAAATAATTTTTGTTAGTAAAGAATCCTTTTAAGAGTTGTTCACTTGCTTATTGGACCTCAATTTCATTCTCTTACCAGGGATGATGGGTTGCTCTCAATCCCTCGAGCAACCCCGTCTTCAACAAGTTTTTCTTAATACTGTCAAGATTTGAACATCTAACATGTTGAAGCAAGTATCTTCTCAAATTTATTTTTAAGAACCACCTTATATTCTAAAATTCGTGATGGTTTTTACTAATAATTTGATCGATAGACCAAAAATTTCAGAGTTGATGAAACATGTGAAGTCGAACCATTTTTTTTAATCCTATGGGTCTAGCCTCACATCCTAGGCTAGGAGGTTATGATGAATCTCAACCTACAAACATCTGACAAGTCATTAATGTATCTCAACACTACGTTAAAAGCTCCCAAACTATGAAACACATGAGATCAAACTCTTTATTCAATCTTATGGGCTCAGCTTCACACCCGAGTGTGGACGTCTATTGATATGTGACAAGTCATCAATAAATCTCAAAAATATTCTCTCCCCTTAAAAGTAATATTAAAATTTCTCTTTATAACATCACCACTTCACTTATATATGCATACTTCTTTCAGTATTTTCTTTAAAAAAATTGAGGTCGCTCTTATCTAATGGAATACATTGAGCACATTTGTTTAACCATATTATAGCAAATCTTGTCATAATTTAGTTTATTTTATTGAAAATACATATATAATATAACTATAATTTAGTATTTCAATTTATTTATAATAAATTATGTAATAGCATTAATTAGTGTCTAAACTAAACTATGTCAGTTTTTTACCGATTTGTTTTGTATTTCTTTACCGATTTGTTTTGCTAATGGTTATTGGCCAGACTACAAAAGACGTGCTTTCTGAAATAGAAATTCAGTGGACAACTGTTGTCTAAGTAGTAAAGTGTATAAAATCATGAGGCATGTGGTTGGCCATAGCATAATTATTAGGTCACTTTCTTCTCTTAAAAGGTATAGAACAGTAAAAATATATTTGGCTAGTGATTGTTACGTTATAATTTAATTTAATTATTTTTATTGTTTCGTCAGATAAGGTCTCTTGTTTCTAATCTAATGGACATTGAGTATGAATTGAGATTGAGTTGTATTAACGAAATCAAATAAAATTAATTGAAGATTACTAAAAGTCAAATAAAATTAATCAAGCTTTAATTGATACCCAATTGAATCGATATGAGTTGAATTTTAGTCATATCAAATAAATCAGCTTGGATTTAGCCAATTTTTCACTTTTAATTATTCTTTAATAGTTAATCCAATAAAACAAGAAAATGCTTCTGTTTCCTCATCTCAAAAGAACATTCTTTGTGAGTTAAAGTGCAAGTCCAATCTGACAAATATCGTTCTCGTAATATTGAAGGCTATTAATAATATTAAGATATTTTTAAATTCCTGATTTTTTATCAGAAAATCTCACAGAAAATATAAAGATTTAAAAATAAAAATATTACTAAAATAGTATTGAAACTTGAAATAACCATCAATAAATTTTTAGAAAAAATACTGACGACAATATAAATATCATCTAATTTATAATATATCAATTTACAATAGGGAATTTCTTAAAATAAATGGTTAAACAATTCAAAAGCATACCTCAAAATTTTGAAATTTCAAGAACTCATGGTCAACCATGGTCATAAATACAGTTCTTGGGATATTAACAGGTATTACCAATTGGTAATATTGGGATATTTTCAAATTTTCGATTTTTACAGGATATTAATAAGAAAATCTAGTGGAAAATAGAATATTTAAAAAAATTGTAAAAATATAATAAATGAAAATATTAATAAAATAAAAATCTTAATGAGGAATTTACTAGGATATTATCGCGATATTACCATTTATCGCATTTTTAACTCGAATTTATGGGAGTTTATGGAGAATTTACCGCCTTGCTGATAATTATGCTTTATTAACGCAATAATGGTATTTTGCCGATAAAAACGTGGTATATTTGAAAATACTGTCGATATTTGTTACATGGGGTTCAACTAGAGGACTGCATAGACCGATCACTATCAGTAGTTTAGTGCCTTGTTCCAAGATGGATAGTAGTAGCAAATTAGAGAAAAAAATTGTGAATCAGAGAAATATGCTCTAAGATGTTGAGTTGAGAAAAGAAGAGAATAGAAAGAATTTAGGGTTTTCTTATTTGTATTGATGAGAAAAAAAAAGGGAAAAGGAGAAGATAAGAAAAAAATTGTGGAAGAAGAAGACGAGTTTAACATTTTAGGTTAAGAAGAGAAGGGAAGAAAATAGAAAAGAACGAAGAGAAAGGGTTTAGGGTTTTGTGATTTGGGTTGATAAAAAAAAATCAAGAGAGAAAAAGAGAAGTCAGGAGAAGAAAAAATATCTCTAGGAGAAGAAGAAATGTAATCCCCAATGCGTTCAGTTGGGCGTGTGGAAAAAGTTCCACATTGCCTAGGGAGCTAGGTTTGATAGTGGTTATTTGAGGGGAGAGCCCCACTTCCAGCAAGAGGCCTTTTGGGCCCAGAAGTGAGCCTGGCCCAGTAACAAAATTGTGCAGATCCAAGTGGGGCCCAAAGAAGACATCTTATTTGGAGGAGTCGTATCGTAATAAATGGTATCAGAGTAGGTTCAACCCTCTGCCTCTGTGGGCCCTTTGCCAGTGTGATGTAGCCTAGCAGAGGACGACTTTAGGCTTAAAGGGAGTGGATTGTAATACCCCCAACATTCAATTGGGCGATGTGGGAATTTTCTCACATGCCTAGAGAGTTGGGTTTGATGGTGGTTATTTGAGGGGAGAGTCTTTCTTCTAGTAAGAGGTCTTTTTGGCCCGAAAATGAGCCGAGCTCAGAAACAAAACCGGGCAGGTCTAAGTGGGGTCTAAAGCGGACAATATCGTCACGCCCCAACCCGATATATGGGCCCAGAACAAGACTAATTTTTTTTTTAAACTAATCCCGAAACTCAGAATGTCCATGATCTCGGGTCTACCTAAGCCCATGAAGAGACCATATGTGTTCATAAAAGCTAAACTATCACATAAGGTACTTATATATTCATAACCGTTCACACCATAATTATACACATACAAGTCTGGATACCCAACTGGTAAACTTAGACAATAATTACATAAAGTAATCTAAGTAAACTCTACTCCAAAACAACTTAGTGAAATTCAAAGGTTCCACAGCTTAGGTCATTGCAGGGGAGTCCTCCGTTGCCTCCAGACCTTGTCCTGCATTGAGGTACACGTAAGTTTCTAGCGCAGTGAAGAGAGCTTGAAATATCATAGATGTAACATGTGATAGAGAATTAAAGTCTACAATGCATTTGAAATAAATAACAGAATATGTGGCAATTATTCTTTTATTTCAATTCCTAATGTATATCATTGTTTCTTTGACTCACTGGGGTATCCCACTCAACCTCAACTGTATAGGCCCAGGGTATCCTACTCAACCCTGTCGAGAAATCCCACTCATCCTCGAATGCATTAAGTCAAGGCAAACAGAATGCAACATCTTGCAAGTCGACCCATTTAACAAGTGTATAAGTATATATGTTTAACATACCCCATAAACAAAATTTCATATAAATGGAAAAATACACAATTACCATTCACTCGTATAAAGTCCAGGCTTATCAATCCAGAGTAATCATATTTTCAACACCTGCATAACCACGTTAGCATAGGGACATTCATAGATATATACAGATAATCACCTGCATATTCCACATATTCCAATCATAACACATATCATGTATATATATGAACATTACATAAAACATAAACACATTCACATGCAAATAAGTCATAGTTGAGTCTCCTCACTTTGATCGACGATGTTACGTGGGTTTCTCGATTTCCATGAAGGAGAGAAAGAAAGTTGGTCCATTGTTCCAATTGGATAATTGACGGAGTTAGACACTATATATTAACCTAAGATGACCTGACCGACGAAATTGAGAAGAAAATAGTGGAGGTTTAATTTGAATACTCCAAGTTGGTCTTATTTCATATTTAATGATAAAACCCTACTAAAATTTGAAACTAAAAAGAATTTACATCCATGATGTAGAACTTTTACGTTTAAAACCACGCACTTGATAACAATGCCATAAAATTTCTCAGGGAATCAAATCATCTTTGAAATCCAGGCAAATAATCATCAAATGACATAATAAATAAAAAAAATATTTTCAAAAGTTTGTTCATAAATAAACTATCAATGCTCACTAAAATGATAAAATAAAAATGTCATAGATGGTGTAATCTCTTTACTATGAAAAGATGGAATAAAAACCCATACGAAAATGAATCAACCAAATTGTACAATAATTATTAAAACTATAAGGAAAAAAAAAAATTAAAATGGTTCAACTAACCATATATGCTAAATTAACATTAAAACTTAATCGGCAATTTAGAATTCAAATATTATTAAAACTAAAACAATTCTCTTAAAACTAATTAATTTAGCTATGCTTTTAAAGAATCAAAATACACACTAAAATTAGAATATTAAATCATTAATTAAATCCCCCTACTTAAATTTCATTTTACTTAAACCAAATCTTGAGATCCTTTATAAACTAAATCATAGTTTAAAATTACAACATAAAGGTCTTAGCAAAAAAAATCACTTCTAAAGGTGTTGCTTAAAATTTAAAAGAAAATGGGCATTTTCCCTAAATTCTAAAAATCCAAAAATGAAGCCTAAAATCAACCTATTTCACAAACAAACAATCGTGGAGCTATTAAAATTTCGAATAGATAAGTTTGTATACCTTGATCGTCGAAATCCACCGAGAAATGATGAAGTTTGAAAGCCCGGCAAAAAACCCCAAACCAGAATACTGTTGCAGCAGGAACAGTTGGAAGAAGAAGAAGAGAGGAGGAATAAAGGAAAAAAAAAAAGAAAGGATCGGTTGAAAAAAGAAGATGAAGGTGAAAAGGGGAAAAAGAGAGGGATCGGTGGAGGGTGAGAAGCCCTTTGCTGTTTTTTTTTTTCCTACATCTTCAACTGTTTCTTTTCTTTTAACTCAAAACCCACTATGTCGGTGGGTTTTTTTTTTTTTCTCTCACCTAGCCTAGCTACTAGCCTATTAGTTTCCTTCTTATCTTCTTAAAAATAAATTAAACTATATACTTATATAGTTTGTAATAATAAGCTAAAACTACATAACACCATAATTTGATTAAATAAAATAAACCTCTTTTTTTTTTTATAAAACTATTTTGACACTTTCAAATATTTATTTTCCAAACACAGATTATTTTAAAGGTCTCAACCAGAGAAAGTTTAGAAAATTTCAACTTTCCCACTACACTAACGAGTTGGATCCAAAGACTCTGAACTCAGGTCAAGTCAACTCTGACTCTATACAAAGCCCATTTGTTAATCTCTTAGAGTAACTGGCACTAAATACAATCAACTATAATTAATCAAGTAATTATACGCTAATTTTGGTCGGGGTATTATAATATCTTGCTGGGGTAGTCAGATCGTCACAAATGGTATCAGAGTGGGTTCAACCTCTGCCTGTATGGACCCTTTTCCAGTGTGATGTGGCCGAGTCGAGACGGCTCTAGGCTTAAGGGGAGTGGATTGTAATACCCCCAGCACTCAACTAGGCGTGTGAGAAAAGTCACACATCGCCTAGGGAGCTAGGTTTGATGGTGGTTATTTGAGGGGAGAGCCTATCTTCCAGCAAGAGGTATTTTGGGCCCAGATCACTTCTAGGCCCAGAAACAAAACCGTGCGGGTCTAAGTGAGGCCCAGATCGGACAATATCTTGTTGAGGGGAGTTGGATCATTATAAATGGCATCAGAGTGGGTTCAACTCTATGCTTGTGTGGGCCCTCTACCAGTGTGATGGTCGAGCTGAGGATGACTCTTGGTTTAAGAGGTGTGGATTGTTATATCACTAGTGCTCAGCTAGGCGTGGGGCGTGTGAGAAAAGTTCCACATCACCCAGGGAGTTGGGTTTGATTGTGGTTATTTGAGGGGAGAGCCCCTCTTCCAGCAAGATGAATTGTTCTGGATGAAGAGATTTTCTTCAAGAATTAGGTTTGAAGCAAGAAGAGTATGTAGTATTTTATGACAGCCAGAGTGTCATAGACTTGAGCAAGAATGCTATGTACCATTCTCGCATGAAGAATATTGTTGCAAAGTACCATTGGTTGTGTGAAGCTCTTGAAAAACAAATGTTGACCATTAAGAAAATTCACAGAGAAAAATTCGTCTAATATGTTGACAAAGGTGATTCCCAAACAAAAGTACGATCTTTGCATCGAGTTGGTAGGGATGTAGCTACAGGTTCTATATCTCCCTTGTGGGGTTGGAGGGAGAGCTTGTTGTGGGTCCAACCCACATGATCCACCGACTAAAAGAAACGGAAGAATGGAAAGTGTCCAGGTTGTCTCAAACAGTGAGAGAGGTGAGCGAAGAATGCGTGTGAGACAAAAGTCAAGAGTCCTGAGGAAAAAACAAAAGACAGGGCGAGAGGCTACAAGCCGAGAGCATAAGACAATAAAAGGAAGCAGATAGGAAAAACGAGAAAGGAGAAAAAGATTGAGAGAAACACAGATCCTGGCAGAGATCTGATCTGACAGAGTGACGAGAGATCTAAGAGATCTGAACCAAGGAACAGAACCAAGATAAAGAAGGCCAAGAGAAGTCCATTCCTTCCTCCATCATTGTGAGATTAACGTGGATCGAAATTCAAATCAGATTCAGTTACTCCTTCGATCAACTCAGGACAAGTTCAATTTCGGGTATTCTCAAAATAATATTATTATCTTATTGATATTGTAATACCTCTAACTTTGGGCATAGGCCTGAGAAGATTGAGCTCTCTAATTTGATATAATGGATTTATTAACGAATATAGTTGACTTGGGTTTGTATTCTAGAGTCCTAGCTGACTTGTGTTTCTATTCTAGAGTTCTAGTTGACTTGTATTTGTATTCTAGTTGTAATCCCTAAATCATGGGGCTCTTATTCTTATATATTTGGTTATCAATGAGAAAGGCCGTGAGCCAATTTTCTTAAATTTCTACAGGATTGATTCAGATTTGCCCTGTGGTTTTTCCCTCTACATGGGAGGTTTTCCACGTAAATCTTGGTGTGTTCTGTGTGGCTTGTTTCTCGATATTATTGTCAGATAATTTCTCCATTATTATTTGACTGATTAATTGACTTTAAAATTTTCAAATATTAATTTTGGACTGGGGATAATTTATTGTGGGTTCCAGCAAAAATATCTCACCACCCATCTTGTCTTTCTGTTTTCTTTCCTTTTTTTAAAAAAAAAAAATCCGCGTGGGAAACCTCAGATACAGTCTTACTAAAATCCTCAAAGATGAGCCCAACCTTCTTTCCCTTTCTTCTTTCTCTCTTCTTCTTATACAAACTTTCTTTTCATCTTCCATAAACTTGGATGTCATGTCGTATGCTATGTGGGATAGAATCTTGCAAGTAGGTGGCACATAAAGCTTGTTTAAGACCACAAATTCAAATTGGAAACTCAAGATCAGCAACAATCCTTTGCTGTTGGGGTGTGAATCATATAATTTTAAATTTAATTCATTTGAACACCTAATTTTATTGGTGAAATTGCTATTGCAAATTATCTTATTAAAATTAAAACCACTTTTATTTCTCTTAAGTGAAAGTGAGAGCTAGGTTTTGGGTTTTTATTTTTTATTATTCAAGTTCTTTATTCAGATCCAAGGATTTAAATCTCAATTTTATCTTAAGTTGGGGGGTCTTGGAAGTGTAAGAATTTTTTTACAGTTACAACTTACAACAATTAGGCTTCACCAATAAAGGTTCTTGGATCTAAACATTTAAATGTACATTCTATTTTAAGTTGATGGTTCTCGTAAATGTGCGAGTTTTTCTTACATTTATCATTGGCTTTCGCCAATAAAAACTAGCGAGACTCGACTTAAACCCAATCTATTACCAAGATAGCCTCTTCAAACATTTTTTACATTACATAAGCATATAATGAAAAATACATTGTCTGAAAAATAGGTAAAAATTGATAAGATTCCACCTCCAAACACAAACAAACATTCTACATGGCATGAAAAAGTAATTCTGATTCTATAATTTTAAAAAATACTTTTTATAAAAACTTTAACTTTTATGCAAAGTTAGGACAAAAGCAAACCTACTCGTAAAGATAAATTTGAGTTAACAAAGACAACTTCACATGACTGAGCGATTTACAACATTCTTATAAGTATCCAACCCATCAACTTTTAAAATTCTTTTTAAGTAAAATATAAGAGAAAATACTCACGTGTAAGACTTTATTTTTAATACTATTAGAATTTTGTTGTCACAAAGATTTATTATAATATCAACTCTGTTCTAATAAATTAATAAGAAAGCAGGCAAGACGCTGCGGTCTCTCATTTCTGCCAGCTACTACGTTTCAACTTTGGGGGCTTCTTGTCTGATATTCTTTAATAGAGGGCCCATCAAGTCACGTATCCTCGTGGCCCACCAACTTTTTTTTTTTGAGCGGTAAAATGAAATTTTATTAAAAAAAAAGTAAATACAGAGGAATAGAGAGTCCTAACGGATTTGAGAGTCTTTGTTGAGTTAAAATTATGACTTATTTTTTTTATAAATACTACTGTTGTAATATCTGTAAACACACAATAATAAAATATCTCTTTTTCTCCAATAGTTTTTTCCTCTAGAATTTTCTACGTAAATCTGTTGTGTTTATTTGTTTATGATGTTTATGATTTGTTATTATGTGTGGATTATGCGTTTCTACAACGAAAGTTACCAAAATGTTTTTCCTTTCATGAACAAACTGATAATAAAAAACAAAAGCAAAATATAAAGAGATTTTTTAATTATTGTTGATGTATTTTTAATTTTGTAGTTGGAAAAAAAAAGAAAGATATCAAATATCTAGAGTTTTTTTTATATCCTATCTAATGATTCAATGGACGATGATTGGAAATTCTTTGATCGTCTTTCTCAAAAAAGAAGTAAAACATAATCAACTTAAATTTCGAACAATTATTTAAAATCTTTGTCAAACACTTGATTTGTTATCTTATGTATGTTTTTTGTGAGAAATACCAATTGAAATCCCAGATGCAACTATTCAACCAATTAATAAACAAACGGGGTATTTCTTTGTAAAGTTATGTTCAACTTCACATGTAACAATTCTGGCAAGATCTCTTTGTCAGTTGAGAGAAAATCGGCACGAATTAAATTCATAAAATAAATGCTTTTGTTATACATAAATTTCTCTTATGATCCTATTAAAGTGAGTATACAATTAGGATAGTGATCCTTCCACTGATATTTTAGGTAAAGAGATACGGAATTTAGGATATTATCCATTTTATCCTTCTATCTGTATGAAAGCATTTAAAAAAAATTTAGTAATTCAGTTAGTGATCTGATTTGATGTTCTATATAAAAAAACAATGTCACTTAGATAAATTTTATTGAGCCGATCAGTGATCTGATCAGTGATCCAGCAAGCCGATCAGTGCGTCGATTTATTTCACAATGAAAGGTTCAGTGATCTGACAAGTCGGGCCAGTAATTTTAAAATCAAACATTTGCTATTTAAATAATTAAGTAATTAATTAATATCTTTTATTAAAAATATATCAGTATTTCTGTCACTTTCGATAATAAAATTGATCCAGTATCAAACTTTTGGATGGATGGTAAGTAGAGGGGGAAAAAGACCCCTTTGCCAAAGGTGTGACCCTTTTGGTCTTTAATATGACCACTCTGCAACCCCTGAAGAGAGTGTCGCTCCCATTCCAGTAATCTATGGAAAAAGGAAACGAACCCCTTCTGTCGAAGAGGCAAAAGGAGGATGAAAAAGGAGACCAAAGCGTTGCTGTGGCCTCTTTCACGGCGAAAGGAGACAGAGAACAAATAAGAGGGCTGAGAGATTTCTCAAGGGAGTTTTGGGTTGAATCTAAGAAGCTCTGGTATCTAGCAGCTCCTGCAATCTTCACGTCCTTGTGCCAGTACTCCCTCGGCGCCATCACCCAGCTCTTTGCAGGCCATATCGGTACTCTCGAGCTGGCAGCCGTCTCCGTTGAGAACTCGGTCATCGCCGGCTTCTCCTTCGGCGTCATGGTATAATACCTTTGCTCATCTAACCCCTTTCATGTTGTTTCACTTGTGGCTTTTTAGTGATTTCATTTTATAAGAAAAAGAGTTATCAGATGTAATCACCATCAAACTTAATATCCATCAAATAAAAAAAGGAGCATATCTGCCGTTAATTTGAATCCTCAAATGTTGAAAATATTAAATGTAAGAGATTTTTTCAATGATTTAAAAAAATATGATTTTATATGTTTGGTTTGAAGCTTTTGGTATATTTGGTGAGTCTTTGACAACTATGCTCAGTGTTCAAATGATATGAAGTCAAGTCGGAGGTGAAAAGGAAGCATGGTGGTCTTTATGTATTTCATGGTCTTATAGAGCTTTTGAAAGAGTAGTCGCGAACAATGTTTTAAAAATCGATAATTAAAAAATATTTTAAAAAAACAGATATTGATATTTTTTAAATTTGAAAAAAAATTTATAATTTTTGAAACATTTTTTAAAGATTATGGTTCACATGTTGTTATGAAAACTGGTCACATCTGCAGGTTTACCCAAGCTGCGGTTCAACCGTGGCTTTAGGGAGAGTAGTCACGAACAATGTTTTAAAAACCAATTATTGATGAGTTGAAATAAAATTAAAAATTAAAAATTATTTAAAAATATAGATATTGATTTTTTTAAAATAATTATTTATTTTATAATTTTTGAAACATTTTTTAAAAGTTATGGTTCACAGTTTTTTTTATGAAAACTGGTCAAATCTGCAGGTTCAGGCTTGGCTGATTTTAAAAACATTGGTCGCAAATAATTGATGAGTTTGTTCATGGACTTTGCTTTTTATTTTTATTTTTATTTTTTTTACTTCTGCGTGGTAATGGATTTCCTTATTTTATTTGGGCACACGTATCAAAGAGTTAACACAAAGGACGAAACTCAATTATGGTCATTTTTCAAGTCTCACAGTAAATAAAAATAAAATTTCTTAGAGAGAACATGCATTGTGGCCTCTCTGGGTTCCTCACTGTCAGAACCGGTTTCCTCGTTGCCAGATTTGGGTTCTTCACTGCAAGATCCTCTGTGCTTCACTCTTTCTTCTCAGATAAGCCATGGAGATGATTTCCCAAAAATATATGTTTGGACAAGAAAATGAAAAGTTGCTGCCATTTTATGTAAGAGTGGGAGAGAAGGACAAGATGTCATTTTTCAACGAGAGAGAGTAGAAAAGATAAAAGAAAGTGAGAGTAAAAGGACGACAAGATGTCATTTTTAGTGAGAGAGTAGAGAAGAAGTGAGATTGAGAGAGAGGAGAGAGAAGAGGACAAGAGGGCTCAAGAACGGTTGTGTTAGGGTTAGGGTAGGAGATGAGAGAAAAATTATGTTACATATGAAATTCAGATCGAGTCGGATTGAATTCAACTTAAATTTGTCAACTCAATCTAACACAAATTTCATGCATGCTTTTATCCTTTAACCCAAAATATAAAAAATCATAACCCAACCCACAATTTTTTTGGTCGGGTTATGTGGATTGTGCTAAAATCCAACCCAAGTTTCACCCCTCAGTAAATCCCATTTAATAAAATTGTGAAATGCAGATATACTGTTGATATGGTTCAATGCTGAAATAGAATTTTAAGACTCCACTAGAAATAAATAGGGCAAAAACTTTAATAACAATTTATATACAGTAACAAAACGAATTTGGAAAATGTAAAGGGAGAAACTTAAATATCATTGTGTTATTGTATCGTCTCGCAGTGTAGCACTAATCAATATATGATGTCATCAGTCACACTATTTGTCTTATACACAATGTAAGGGTGAATTGGTCACTTTAAAAAAATTAATTACTTTTTTATATCAGTGAAATAATCAATTCACTCTTAAGTTAGTATTTCATTCCAAATGGCTAATTCACTCTTAAGTTAGTATTTCATTCTAAATGACTACTTTCTGTAACATTAGTCGGTGTGTATGGATAAAGAGGCTTAGAAATGCATCAAAAATTAGTCAAATAGTTTAACAGAACTGAACCCCTTGATCATAAAAAAAAAAATTATATTCCGTAGTCACTTTTTCCAAATTGGAAGTGCAGTTGGGGATGGGAAGTGCTCTAGAGACCCTATGTGGGCAAGCTTATGGGGCAGGGCAGGTGGACATGATGGGGATCTACATGCAGAGATCATGGGTGATACTCAACACCACAGCTTTGATCCTAAGCATGCTCTACATTTTCGCAGCACCGCTTCTGAGGCTGATTGGACAAACGGATCAGATCGCAAAGGCGGCCGGAATCTTCTCCTTGTGGATGATCCCTCAGCTGTTTGCCTACTCCATGAACTTCCCCATTGCCAAGTTCTTGCAGGCTCAAAGCAAGATGATGGCCATGGCAGTGATATCTCTAGTGGTACTTGCACTGCACACTCTCTTCAGTTGGCTGGTGATGTTGAAGCTTGGGTGGGGCATGGTGGGGGCCGCCGTCGTCCTCAATGCATCCTGGTGGTTCATTGTGGTGGCCCAGCTGGTGTACATCTTCAGTGGCACATGTGGTAATGCTTGGTCAGGCTTCTCTTGGAAGGCCTTTCACAACCTCTGGGGCTTTGTTAGACTCTCCCTGGCATCTGCAGTCATGCTCTGGTAAGAGTGACTAAACATTTTCACAATCATATTAAGGTAAAATAGAATAAGCTCGCTCACTTAATGATTAATTAAAATAATTATGTATTACTCTACATTAATCACTGACACTAACTAATTTTCACCATTAGATGAAACACCATAAACAAAGATACTTAATGATCAATTCAAGTAGCTCTTCGCTACTTTTTTTAATTTAATCAAATCAGGAGTGCAACTCAGACAGGTTGGGTCAGACCTTGAGTCGGTCGAGCTAGGACCCATGTTGAATAATAGAAACTAAGCTGAGCCAGGCCTGGATGAGATCAAATTATTTAAACTTGAGCTTGAGTCAAAAAATTAATTAACCGCGTTTGCAAGTGTTTAATCTCCATGCCAAGTTCAATTTACCCTATTCATTTCTTTCCCTTTCCGACTAATATCTCCTACTTCGCAAATAGTCCATTTTTAAATGACTACAGCAAAAGCTTGCTTGTGCAAGAGTAAAGGTGTACTTCAAATTTAACCATCGTTCGGGAAGAAAAAAAGGTGTACTTCAAATCGTGCTTACCTCTCCTTTTTTATGCCCAGCATCATCACAAAATGGCCTTTCAAATGCACACATCTTTATGCATGAGTGTCTATTCATGTGCACGTGTAAAAAATGCGAGTATTGGTGGCAACGTATCAGGAAAATCAAGGCCAATACGTATCGGCTATAATGTATCGGTGCTTTGTAGATGGGTGACGGACGGATGAGGGACGGGGCGAACAGATCTGTATCAACCTGTTGTGATTGATACATATAGTATCACCTATGGAGATGTAACAACCGTCCGTATCGGCGAATGGATTTGTTTAACCCAGCTCATTTGAGCCTCACGGGACTCAGATGGATTTGTCACCCAAAGGCAGCATTGCCCAACTGAAACTAATTCATAAATAGATTATTTAATGTAATCTAGTAACTCAGTATAATATATTTTGACAAGCATATATTTGGGCCTGACCAAAATTGTGCCTTTTATTCATTAATTTTAGTACACGTGAGCTAGCTGTTAGATTTAAATCCAAAAATAAAAATATCCATCACTGATCGAAACTTTTAAAATATAAAAAAATTCAAAAAGCTTAATTTTTTTTTTTAAATTTAAATGTGGGAAACCCAGTGTAAAACCCTCACAAGTGATACCCACTGCCTTTAGGGCACACTAGGTGAGACTATCACGGCTTAAACCTAGTACCTCCTACTTTCTGAAGTGATAAATTACCAGTTGAACTATATACACATATATATATATATATATATATATATATATATATATATATATATATATATATATATATATATATATATATATATATATAAAGTTTAAAATAATATAATAAAGTGCAGTTTTTTAACATAATGGCCACAGACTAATGATTGATCAATAGATAGTTTCATGTTTTACCCTTTTTTTTGTCTTTAGGAAAATTTTAAGAGGGACCCTTGCAATTTGATGCTACTAGGTACCAATGACGAATCCAACTAGTGTCTAACCCTATGTAAAGTGGGTTTTCTTTCTTTAACTAAGGATTAAAAATTCAGTAAAGTTTATTAAATTTTTTAATTATTTAGATCTTGCCATCTAGTATTTCAGTTGAAACAATTAGATGGGAAGATGATAAACAATAAGAGAGAGAAAAAAAATTAACTTACTTGAATGAAGATATCTTTTTTCAAAAAAAAAAAAATTTAAATAAATGAAGTGCCAAAATTTTATACCAAATACCTCCAAATCTACCGGTGTTCATGCACCAAAATACAAAAATATCCATTGTGAATTGGTTTATAAAAATATGTGTAAACTTTCAATTATAGTTCTTAGATGAGGAAAGAGATTTAGAATTTTTATTTTTTAAATTCAATTCAATGATTGCAATTGAAAGTTCACATTAATTTATTGTAATGAGCAAAGAACTGTCATTTTTATCTTTTAAATTTAATCAATAATTGAACTCAAAAATTGTGATTTGAAACTTTAGACTATTGGCATTTACAGGACTACTTTGAAGTGTGATACCTTCTAAATCTTTGCATGTAAAACGGGTGAATCCTACACAATTAGTTGAACCAAATGCTGGATTAAAAGACGCCTAATTATAGTTCATTCGCATTAAATTTAAATTATTATTTTTATACTCAACTTATATTTCAACGTTGCTATAATCCACCCCTAACCTAATCAATAATTAAAATTCTAACTCATTTTTTAATTTGGACAAGTCGATTTTAGTTAGATTAAATTAGATCATGGACGTTAATTAAGTAGAAAATTCAACTTATATATAGAATATACTGTGTTGGCCTCTTTCAAGAAAAAAAAAACATCTATACAAATAAGTCTCATGACCAACATAAAATCATTATACGGAATTAAGTCTGAAAAAGTTTTCAAAATGGAATGGGTTCGTTATCAAACTGGTTGGATTCCATACACTTGAGTGGAACACTTAAAATATAATTATAATTATATAACAAGGATCTCTAGAAATAATTCTCACGAGACTTTGACTAGAACTTTAATTTATAAGACTCAGAATGGACTTAATGGATCCAATAATCCTTTCACATCCGCTTATCTCTACATATGGCACCCATTTTTAAATTGACACCAATTTGACTTTTAAAGTTAATCAATCTAACTCCATGAATTTCCACCGTTAGATAAATTTGAAATTTTGATGACTTTAAAAATATGACTTCTTTTGTCCAATCAAAACAAAATGTTATAAATATTATATAAGCCAAAGCCTTTTATACCCACCCATCAATGTGGACTTAAGTAAGCATCCATTGATCTCTCTCATGAAAATCTTACAAGAACTGTTCTTACGTTATCTTTCTTTATATATATATATATATAATCAGAGAATTCTACAGTACGCGAAGGAGGAAAATGTGCCTAAGTGTGTAGGTTACATATCGAATGTATTTTCTGGTGAATCTCAATCATTCAAATGTTGGGTTTTTTTTACATTTAGATTCTTAGATTTTATTTTGAACCATTCGATAGTTTTCTTAATAAACTATTCAATTATCTATTTATTTCATCATGAGATAAATTTATCGGTTGAAGTATCTGAGCATTTTAAGCTCGAATATTTGTGAGACCGGTTATGTATAAATTATTAAATATAAATACTGGATAGCTTTGCACCTGAGAAAATATGGATCTAAAATTTTGGCCACCTTTCAAAATTTTGAAACATATACTCAGACCCATAGTTCAGGCGATTAAGATATACCTTCTACTAAATAAAAATTAAAAACCAGTTGGCCTGTAGATGCCAGGTCCAGGCCATTGGAGAAGTGAGATGATTAGTTGTATGCATACTAGGTATAGGTATACGATTTATAAATAGGATAGTGATGAGTCTATTAGAAAAGTCGATTCACTAAAAGTTATTTTGATTGAATTAATCATGTTTTTAGAGGTTGTAAAGTTTAAATATTAAGAAAAAAATTTATCTTACTTTGAAGAGCTTAAAATATGACTTGATTAGTTTAACCCGACAGTATTTATTGAGCCACATATTTAAAAGAGATCTTTCTAACAAACTCATCACCACCCTATAACTTAGATGTACAGAGTAATATGTTGCACACCAGTGCTCAAATAATCATCCTTTATTGGTCGGTAATCTAAAATACCAACCTAAATTTATTCCATGCTTTTTAATCTCCAATGACATGCAGGAAAACACCATTTACTTGCCTAGTTGGTTCAATGGGTTGATATAATTTTATGTCTTTAAGTAGTCCCGACTTAAAAACAGCCCTTTTTCCCTATACCAATGTCATCCAAATCAATATGAACATGGCCGATATATGGTCGATATAACACTACTACTAATACATCAATATTTGCTCATATCAATTTCAGACCGATATTTGAATATCTGATACATAGTGCACGTGCTGAACATTTCAAAATTTTCATGCAAAGGGAGAGAGTGTGACAGTTTGAATCTGTCTTAAAATCTTTGAATGTCGTTTCTTGTGCATCCTGACCTGAGATTTTTGTTTCTGATTGTATTTAACTAATCTATATTGTCATCCATTATTGGTTTTTCTTAAGAACCATGAACAAAGTTCAGACTAACTAAAGAAATTTACACTCTTTTGCAGCCTCGAAGTGTGGTATTTTATGGCTTTGATTCTCTTTGCTGGCTATCTCAAGAACCCTGAAATTTCAGTAGATGCCCTGTCCATTTGGTAACCTAAGCCTCCACTGTTAAAGTACTCAATGCATGTTACTTCTCAACAGATTTTATTTACAAATTACAGTTATCTTAGTGGTTTTTTATATAGAAACTTTAGTAACTTAATGTTGATTTGAAGAGATTCAGGTATCCAGTCCATAAAGAGGACAGAGTCATAAGCTCTGAGTCTTTTCTTTTTCTTTTTTTTTTTGGGTTCTGATGATTGATGTTTTGTTGAACATACAGCATGAATATATTGGGCTGGGCAGTTATGGTTGCCATTGGAGCAAATGCTGCAACAAGGTTTGTTTCATCTTTATAGAAAAAACATCAAAATAAATTGCTAAACTTAAATCCTCTCAAAAGGTTGATTAACTCTGTAAGGGATTGCCCTAACGGTCAACAAGTTCACCTCATGAAACGGAATTTTGAATTTGATTCACGCTTAGTTCCAACGGGCCACTCCTTATAGACTTAATCGGTGTTTGGATTGGGAGATTTACACATGTCCGTGGAATTAATCTCACCTACGATGGAGCGTGGAAATACCCATGTTATCCAAAAAACTTTGGAGACACTCCCAGACTCTCACCTCACTTATTGATCAAAATTGAGGGGAGACGAGTCTTGCCAAATCTTCAACAATGGGTGTTCTTTTTTTTTTTTTACTCCCTTTTTCCCCATTCATTCAGATAAAATTTTCAGTAGAATAAATTTTGTATGAATTTCAATCCACAGTGTGAGAGTGTCAAATGAATTGGGAGCAGGGCATCCAAGGATTGCAAAGTTCTCAGTAGTGGTGGTGGTGATAACTTCATTCATGATAGGCCTTTTACTCTCTCTCATTCTGATCATAGCAAGGAAGCAGTACCCATCTGTATTTACAAGCAGCACAGATGTGAAGAAACTCGTCTATCAGCTCACTCCATTGCTTGCCTCTTCCATCGTCATCAATAACGTGCAACCCGTCCTCTCTGGTTTGTAAATTCATAACTTGGAGGCTTTTCTATCGCGAAATAAACTTGAAATTTATTCTGATAGCTCACTCAATTAGGTGAGATTTAAAAGTATTAGATGTGTGAAGTGACAAAAGTTCCACATCGGTTAATTTGTAAAACTAATGACTCTATATAATACTTGAGATACTCTTTTCTCAATAATTAGTTTTTAAGAATGAGTTCTAATTCAAAAATGTTATTATGTCATAATTTTTTAACATGTTATTAGAGCAGATTCGGCGTCATCGAAAAGCTGGTGTAGAGTGAAGTTCGACATCGATTAATTTGTGAAATAAATAATTCATATAACACTTAATGCAATCTTCTCTCAATGACTAACTTTTGAAAGTGAATTATACCTCAAGAATAATATTATGTCATAGTTTTCTAACACTGATCTTCTCATGAACTTACCAATTTCTATGTGAGAATTTTTGAAACCTAATAAAACACACTACCATGAGCCAATATGAGGCGTTTTCTATCATATTAATGTGTAGCATTGAGTTGAAAAGATACTGTGATTTGATGCAGTTCCTATAGTTGAAATATCCGTAGAAATAATTTCCTGTAATTGGGACCATAAATGGGTCAGATTGGATTGACACCCTGACCCAATTTCAAGTAGACTTTTTGTTGATCTGACCATAAATCTTTAGAGATACAGGTTACATTTAAAAGCTTCTTTGATAGAAAGAACTGTAAATTCCATTGTTTTGATGCATAAAGAGAAGGAAAGAAAAAAATTCATTGGTCAATTGACCCAAATCTACAGTGAAAAATCAAATGAATGAAATCTAAATTTAAATCCAAATCCAAAAGTTGAGTGGACTTGGATTTTGCATCTGAACCCATATATTTCGGACCCTGATGCCTTCTTCAATTTATCAGATAATCATAGGTCCATTTTCTCCATTGTATTTACCTCTAAATTCTTTGAAATATTGTCATTGAATAAAGACTCCATTTGTAAAGTGGCACTGTAGTAAATAAGGAAAACAGTTGCAGCCCAGTTACTTTGGAGAATAACATGCAATTCATTTCAGGTGTGGCCATTGGAGCAGGCTGGCAAGCCGCTGTAGCTTATGTGAACATTGGATGTTATTACGTATTCGGCATTCCATTGGGCCTTATCTTGGGTTATAAGCTCGACTTTGGCGTTACGGTAAGCCGCAACGACACAGCGTATATCATAGTACCTAGTTCATTTCTTTATTTTTTTAATTCTAGATTAATTTTATAAAACTCAAAATCATCTAACATCTTTAAAAAAATCAAGAAAACGATGTCAGATGAATTTGACTATTAAGATCAAATTGCTATAAATTGAGTCTTGAGATTAGCAATCGGGCTACAAATGACTGCTCAAACCCTATATTTCTCGGCCTGAGCTTCTTGGACTTTTGTATTTTCCAGCCAAATTGCTATCCCTAGTTATTATTCTATCTTTACTTCGACTTAAATTCTTTCCACCCTATCTTTTTATAAAACTTTTGTTGTACATCACTCTACAATTTATCATTTCCTTTCTTTATCACCGTCTCTGAATTATTTGTAATTTAATATTTCAGGGAATATGGTATGGAATGCTCTCAGGCACTGTTCTGCAGACTTTAGTCCTTTTCTTGATGACTTACAGGACAAATTGGAACAAAGAGGTAAAACTAGCATTGCAACACACATGAATTTGCTGTGGGTTTTTTTTTCTCTAATCATTTAAATAGTTTTTCATAAAAAAAAAAAAAATTGAACTCAGCATAATGATCATGCAGAAGGGAAAACTATAAAATGCCTCTGGGACATGGGCTTAATGTGGGACCCACCTTTTGCTAAATCTAATTTGTTGAAATTATTATTTTTTACTTTTTAAAGTTAGACCTAACCTTTTATAATCTTCATTTCATGCATTTTCATCTTTATATTAATTATGACAAGTTAAAATATTTATCTAATAGTTTTATTTTTTTTAATTAACGTATGGAAAACCGCGGGATACCCAGCGTAAAACCCCCACGGGTGAGTCCACTACCCTTAAGGCACACCAAGGTTAGGCCATGAGGGTTCGAACTCCCAACCTCCTACTTCCTGAGGCGAGAGACATCTAGTTGAACTGCACCTATAAGAGTAGCCTTTTAATTTAATCTTAAAAGAAGGCAGCCCATTCGGACACCCCCTTTTTCTGCCAGGGGACACCCCTTTTCAAAATTTAGGTGCAAATTACCGTTTTGCCCTCCCGCTCAAAATCCTTCGAACGATTGTACAGGCCAAATTTCACTTCCTTCGAACCATAGTATCATTCGAAGGATCATGAAGATCCTTCGAATGATGCTACGGTAAAAAATTCGAATGATTGTAGAGGCAAAATTTCAACTCCTTCGAACTATAGTATCATTCTACAGGAAACAAATTCAACAGTAATTTTTTTAAAAAAAAAAATTTTAAGTTATTTTTTAAGCACTGTGTATTTTTAAAATTTCTCAAATTAAATATCCGGACTAATTTCGATAGCCTGATAAAAATACTTTAAGAATTCAAAGTCTTTTGACACTCCAAAATGCTTAAAACACAGTGTTTTACAAATAAGGGTATCCCTTGGCTGTTTAGAAAATATATTTGGGAGTGTCAAAAGATCTTGAAGTCTTAAAGTATTTTTATCAGGTTATCGTAATTAGTCCGGATATTCAATTTGAGAAATTTTGGAATTACACAGTGCTTAAAAAATAATTTTAAAGTTTTAAAGGAGATATCGACAATATAGACAGTTCTCTTTTAATCACTGTATATTTCTAAAATTTCTCAAATTGAATATCCGGACTAATTACGATAGCCTGATAAAAATACTTTAAGAATTTAAGGTCTTTTGACACTCTCAAATGCTTAAAACCCAGTGTTTTACAAATAAGGGTATCCCTTGACTGTGTGGAAAATATATTTGGGAGTGTCAAAAGACCTTGAATTGTTAAAGTATTTTTATCAGACTATCGTAATTAGTCCGGATATTCAATTTGAGAAATTTTGAAAATACACAGTGATTAAAAAATAACTGTCTATATTGTCGATATCTCCTTTAAAACTTTAAAATTATTTTTTAAGCACTGTGTATTTCCAAAATTTCTCAAATTGAATATCCGGACTAATTACGATAACTTGATAAAAATACTTTAAGACTTCAAGATCTTTTGACACTCCTAAATATATTTTCCAAACAGCCAAGGAATACCCTTATTTGTAAAACACTGTGTTTTAAGTATTTTGGAGTGTCAAAAGACTTTGAATTCTTAAAGTATTTTTATCAGGCTATCAAAATTAGTCCGGATATTTAATTTGAGAAATTTTGAAAATACACAGTGTTTAAAAAATAACTTTAAAATTTTTTTTTTTTAAAAAATTACTGTTGAATTTGTTTCCTGTAGCATCATTCGAAGGATCTTCATGATCCTTCGAATGATACTATAGTTCGAAGGAGTTGGAATTTTGCCTGTACAGTCGTTCGAATTTTTTACCGTAGCATCATTCGAAGGATCTTCATGATCCTTCGAATGATACTATGGTTTGAAGGAGGTGAAATTTGGCCTGTACAATCGTTCGAAGGATTTTGAGCGGGAGGGCAAAACGGTAATTTGCACCTAAATTTTGAAAAGAGGTGTCCCCTGGCAGAAAAAGGGGGTGTCCGAATGGGCTACCTAAAAGAAACAAAGGCTGGCATGATTCAATGAGTCTCACATTTTACTTTTATGATGGAGTACTTGGAATTAAAACTTGATATGAAAGAAAACATTTTTAATCATTAATTTAGACGTATCAAAATTAACAGTGATATGCTCATACTTACACTTTATTTAAATCAAATGGTTAAAAATCACTTTCAATCTTAATTTTTTATTCTGACATATTCTACAATTATATTTTTTATATGATGAGTCATAATGACCCATTATATGCCAGATGGCAAATATATATTACCTATTATAATAACTGAAGAACTTTAGCATGGTTCATAGATAGAACACCTGTAACACAAGTTTATATCTTTTCTTATATTTGTGTGACAAATGAATATATCGGCATAAGTAATGTGTCTTTTGGGCATTCCCACTTCGAAAACTTTTTATGTCTCTGTTGTCATAGACCCTCCCCTAAGAGCATCCGGTATGGTGACCATATGGCCAGCTAGCCAAACATATGGCCACCATGTTTTAACCGTGTGGTGCTCCATAAGTGGGGCCCATATCAATGTTTGTTAAATGGCTGGCCAACGGTAACACAAGTGTAGCCAGCCATTTAACATTCTCTCTCTTACTTTTCTTTCTCTCTCCTTTTATATATATATATATATATATATATAACTTGTATATAGTTTTTGATTTTTTTATTTTCTCTTTTTATTTATTTATTTGATTATTTTGGATTTTTTTTGTTTTTAGATATAATTTGTATATTAGGGCAAATAATTATTTTTTTCTTTACTTTATTATTTTATTTTTTATACAAAAAAAAAAATAACTCTTTACCTTTGATTTTTTTTCCTTTACATTTGTAAACAAAATATATGAGAAACAAAAAATTAAAATTATTCTATACAAAAAATTAAAATTATAGCTATTTTAATTTATTTAATTACTTGTGAGAAAATATGTATGTTTTGTTAATTTATTTAATTACTTGTGAAAAAATATGTAATGTCTTTATATTTATTTTCTTTTAAATTTGTTAAAAAAATGTGCATAAAAAAAAAATATTAAAAAATAGTCATTCTAGTTAACACTATACCGTGTGACGAGGCTGGCTAAAAATTATAGCCAGTCATGTCATCAAAAGAAATATTATTTAATTATATAGCTAGCTAAATTATGTGGCATAGTTAGCCACAATTATGTTCACCATACCGGTTGCCCTAAGCCTTGTTCTATCATACATGCAGGGGTTTTAAGAACTGGTATGGTCTATATATCGGTTGATATTTTTTTTTCTCTTTGGCTGGTCAATATTTTTTTTTTCAATTTTTTTGATATATCGGCCAATTTCTTTTTTTAAAAAAAGCCGGTCGATATTTTGGACTGATATATCTCATAAATATTGCCGATATCTCCCTTGCTAGATCGATATATATCCTATCAACCTATATGTATTAGCCTTCAAAAATTCAATAAATAACCCTTGCATACATAGGACGACTGTGATAGGAGTGTTAACTTTTTACTAGCAATTGGATATTTTCAATTCGATTAATAATTAACTTTATAATTCAATCACATGTTGGTTGATACATCATCCTTTAGATCCAACCCAAACTTTTACTCATAAACAACTGCAACTTGTTCTATTCATATGTGAAGCTCACCCATTCTCAATTTTCAATCTTTGTGCTAATCCACATTTTCATCATCATCAAAGTCATAATCCCATTTATTTGAGATTGGCTTTTCGAGCTTTTCTTCTTTATTTGATGTTATTATAAATCATATGATTTATCACTCTATTGTCTATCATGTCTTTTTTTATACTCTGTCTTTATGTTTTTATTAGTCTAGCCCTCCTCTTAATACCTACAACTTGTAACCTCTCCACCTTGTGAAGTGGAACTTCTTCTACTTACATACCAATTGAGTTCTCCTTTAACTTGTCTTCTATTGAAGATATTTCAAAATTGTTCCTAACGTAGTCATTTCTAGTTCTATTCTTTAAAGTTAAATCACTCTTTCAACATAACATAGACATCAATACTATGCTCTATACCGTACTTGAATCTGTGTATTATTTTTGGGTTATTATATTTAAAACTAGCAAAAGATGGTATTATCTTCAAACAATTGAGACGCTAATATAAATTTGACCATGTTGCAGGCTTCCATTGCTGGAGACAGGATAAGAAGGTGGGGAGGTCATTCCACTGATAAAGGCAATCATGTTGAGAAATAGGACTATGTTTCTTAATAATCAATTGAATTGCAATGAAATTCTTATTGAATTTTGATATTGTTGAAAAATATCTCCAATATGAATATGGTATGAGATAGGGATAATAATCTCGGCTGATACGACCAATATCAAGGTTTTTGAGATTTGAGATATTGGCTTTAGATCCTTAGTATGGAAAAGTACAAATTTCAATAAAAAAAGTACACAAATATACTAAGTAATAAAATGAAGAAAACAAAGAGGATAAAAAAGAGGAACATATATATTGATTTATGTAGGAAATTTTCTCATATTAATAAAGAAAACCAAGGGTAACAATTCGAAATTCATTAAGCAAGCTTACCTTATCAAGTCAATAATCTAAATATCACCATTTAATGAATGCATCAATTTTAGTTAAAAAAAAATCTTATACTTTCTCTTTACAACAACAAAAGGAAATCATATTTTTAATAAATAGAGAATTAAATAACATCAACATCAACAAATAAGAAGTTCTATCCATGTTATAGAAAAACACTGTCTTGAGTTATTTCTTTATTATTTACTAGTGTGCTCACATGCTTCACGCGGGTAGGTTTAACTTAAACATATCAATAAATTGGTTGAATTAAAAAAAAAAAAAAACATTAAGCCGTCAAAATAATTGTTGTATTTATTTAATTATTTACCTCTAAATAATGTATTTTACTCAAAAAATTTAATGTCAATTATAAATAAATATTTATATAAATATATTAGCATAAAAATTAAAAAGAATTATATAAAAATTTGTGACATGGAGAAAGAATTATTTACTATAATTTTTTTATTAATGTCACCTTATCCAAAGTGCATGGTTCTGATTTGATTGATATTGAAACTTTTAGACTTTTGGTGACGGAATATTTAAACTCTTTATTTCAAAAATTTCCTCACAATTGAAGTGAATTAGCTAAATTGTTGGATTATAAATTTTAAATAATTAAAAAAGAATTTAAGATCATCAAAAGTTAGAGAGCATAAAGAAACACGCCTTTTGTTTCTAGATTATAGTAAATTTTTGAAAATATCATATTAATGAGAAAAGTTAATTTAAAAGTCATTTAAAATACAAGGAGCTAAGGGTGTAAACGGATTTGGATCCGGCCCGCGGACCGTCCGGCCCGGCCCGACAAATAAATATTCAGGCCGGATCCTAAGGCCCACGGACTCGGACTCGGACAGTCCATTTATTTTTGACGGGCTGCGGACGGTCCGCGAGCCCGTCGGACGGTCCACGTACGTGAAGACTTCTGTGGGTACGTTTCGAAATCGAAAGAAGTTCTTTCGAAGAACTGTTAAGAAACCCAAACTCTTTTATCTTCTTCCCCATTGCCCTTTGAAATCGAAACAGTCACTCTCTCCATTTCTCGCCCTTCGCCCTTCGCCCTTTGCTGCCGCCCGTCGCTTTCTCTCGCCGTCGTTCTCGATCGCCCAAAAACCCTTCTCTTGCCGTCGTTCTCGATCGCTTTCTCCGTCTCGTCCCTTCTCTCGCCAATCGCTCTGCTCGGATTTCACTCTTTTTCTCTCACTCAATCTCTTCCCTTCTCTCTCAGTTCTCTCAGTCCTCTCTCTCAGCTCTCTCTTCTCGGTTCGGATTTGCACTGGCCAACGCCGTCCCCTACGCCCAACAGATCTGAGAGAGATGGAGAAGGGAAAACCCAACAGATCTGAGAGAGATGGAGAAGGGAAAACCCACATCAGAGAGAGAGAGAGTAATACCTTTGGTGGCTTTGCTCTTCTCCAAGTTCTTTTCGCTGAGCCATCTTGGCTTTCTGGTCGTTGCCTCCTCCCATATCTGCTACGGTGGTGCTGGATAAATCGGAAGCAGGAAGAAATCTTGGTCAGAGGAGCACCGGTTGGGGTGGGCGGTGGGGGAGGAAGCAGGAAGAAATATTCTTATCTATTTCTTCAGAGTTCAGATTTGGGATTTTGATTCTCTAAGACAAGGTGTGCATACTTCGACACTGTCATTCATATTTATTAGTACATAGTAATTTCTAATTTTAATTTTGTTGATTTTATTTGGATGTTATTATGAATTGCTATTTATTATTGAGTTTATTATGGAATGTTTAGAAGAATCGATGGACAAGTGGAATGCTAAAAATATATTATTAAGAAAATGAGAAATGTAAGATGAGAATTGAGTGCAGCTCATGTGTGATGTTCACAAAAGGATTGTTCGTTTAGTTGTGAAAAAGATATGGGGCATATGTATGGATGCACTTCAACTCAATTATATGAATCACGTGTCTCTGTAGCTTTCATGTAATTCCAAAACTTAGCTCCGGTGTTGTTTGCTGGATTGTGGGGATTCTGATCTTTTATTTATCATGGAATTTTCCTATTCTCCCTTATCTTTGAAAAATCCAACGAGTAATCTACGCAGGATTTTGACATGGATCCTCTTGGATGGGTTGGTTGAAAATGTCAAATTATAGATAGATGAGGGGCTTTGAATTTAAATGGAATCAACCCACATAAATCTTATGCACTTGTATGTTTTCTATTTATTTTCCTTTGTTTTTAAACATCAAGCAATCTTGGACAAAGCCTACACTTTTCACGATATGATTCTCATGTGAAGAAAGTGATACGATTGTTGATTTTAGGCTTTTGGTGTTTGGTCTGTTTGTTAATTTTCAGTGTAAATTCATGTGGGCTTTTTTGTCGGTTGTTTTGCATGTGAATTGCAGGTGAAGAGGAGGATAAATTTGGTTTATGATGGAGGGAGTGAGATGTTTGAAATTTGTAATTTTGGCAAAGGATCTCAAGAAATCTACAAAGATGAAAGAGGATATAGTAGAGAGCTCCAATTCAAAAATCATTTTAGTTGAGTTTAATTTTAGTGGATTGTAACAGTATTATTATCATCACGTACGCAAATCGTCCGATGGGCTCGCGGACCGTCTGCGGCCCGTCAAAAATAAATGGACTGTCCGTGTCCGAGTCCGAGTCCGTGGGCCTTAGGATCCGGCCTGTATACTTATTTGTCGGGCCGGGCCAGACGGTCCGCGGGCCTGATCCAAGTCCGTTTACACCCTTAATCATGTATATATCTCTCTCATGAAGACCTCATTTGAAGGAAATGATGCATATTAAATTTTTCTTTTTTGAATTTTAATACTTAAAAGACTTGATTGGAATTTTAAAAAAAAAAAACCATCAATTGAAAAGTTCAAATATATCTTATTTTTTCTATAAAATTATTTTAAGGAGGTATTTAATGTGCCTTAAATCCATATTTTGTTTAAAAACCTGAAAAAGAGCCAAACGGGCCTTTATCGGGCCGCGGACTGTCCGTTAGGCTTATCGGGCCGTGCCGGGTTTAAGGCTAATCGGACTGTTGTTATCAGGCCGGGCCGCGGACTGTCTGATTGTTCAATCGGGCCGGGCCGGACCTGGGTCCGTTTACAGGCCTACAAGGAGCTTAAAAACATGGTACCTTAATATGGATGATAATGACTTTTGAAGGTATATTAATGGAAAGTGTGATATAAAGTATAAACAGGCCCATAATGTGCCTAAAATTGAATCCAAAATTTAATGTATAAAAAAATAATATATATAAAATCTAGAGAAATTAAAAAATGTCTTTGATGATTGGATAAGCTGATCTTGTAAGGGATCTCATATCATAATTACGATTTTTCAACCTCGCAGAGGGTAGCTCACCTGGCAAACAATTTGGCCCAGGAATCTGGGTTCAAGTCCCATAGTCACTTGATGCCTGCATCTAAAGTTTTACTCAATGATCTTGTACTCGAAGAGAAGTGAAAGTCTTGAATTTCTTCGTCATAAAAATAATTACAATTTTTCAACTAGACCCAGTCAATAAGGTGAAATACAAATTTTACATCAACCGTGAGGAAGACAGACATAAATTAATTAAAACAAAGAATCAGAAAAAGGAAAAAATTACTGATTATACAATCTAACTTGGCAAAATTTTACATATACATTCATCAAAATAGAGCATCAAGAAAGGAAAAAACAAGGAAGCTCTGGTTATAGGTGGAGTAGGCTGCCGCCTAAGGCCCTCACTAATGCAACCAATGATTTTACTCATAGTCTCGGAGCCTCTGAAATCTCAAAATCTGCACTACGCCTAGGGTCTTTAAAATTTCAGAGCATCTCAAGAAAAAAAAATACAGATTTTACAGATATGACCTTGGCAAAATTGACATATACATTGATCAAAAGAGAGCTTTAAAAAGGAGAAAAATACTGCGAGTTAAAATTAGCAAAATCGAAAATCCAGAGCGTTGAGAAGAGAGAGATCTAAGTAGAAGATTGATGGGTTGAGATGGCATGAAGCATTTTTGCTGAAGAGATGGTCGTATGTGTTAGAGGAGAGCTATGAGAGCGGGATTTTCAGAGACGTGGGGATTGTGAGAAACTCCATCAGCACCAAATTTACCAAGGAATTCAAGACCGTCGTTTAATAAGCCAGTTATGGATTCTTTGCAAATGAAAAATCAGCCAAGTGAAAGCTCAATCTTTCTAGAAATTACTCGTTTTCAATGAATTTTTTGGATCGAGAGAGACGTGTGTATATGGAATCAAATAAGAAGGATTTTATATTTCAATCTCAATCAATATTTTCAGAACTGCGAAGTGAACTGTTCAGATGAAAGATTGGATTTAATAAGTTTCAATCGAGTTTAACAATGGTCAAACCCAATAAAATCTGTGTCATGAATATTATATTATAAATAATATTAAATTATTAATTAAAGTTTAATTAATAAGTTGAAATAAAATTTTAACTAGAAAAAAAAATTGTATAAGATGATGAAATAATCTCAAGTATTAGATTATCAAATAAAATTTTATTAATTTTGAATCTAAAATCTATTTTTTATAAAAAATCATTAGATTCAACTTGTTTTCATTATAGATAAATTTTTTTACTATTAGAGAAATTTTTTTGACATTACAATTGATCCGATAATCCGGACGTTTGGGTGATAATAGATAGGAAAATGCAGCGGAATGAAATGAGAATCAAGAGAAACGCAGGATTTTGGGAAGATGGATCTTCCTATTTTTGGTCTTTTCTTTAATTTCTCAAAGGATTGTACAATCACGAGTCTTGGCGTGCATCCACAGGTTGGAGACTGCCAAAAACAAAGAGAGAGGGATAAAAGTGGGAAGAAACTGTCCAGAACTGTCGAAAATTGCTCTAACCGTCCGTAGTTTTCACGTACCAGTCGACTGGTACATCGACTGGTACTATTCACATACTGTACTTGATGATGTACCAGTCGACTGGTACTATCAGAGAACAGTTTGTTCTTACAGACATGTGATAGATGATGTACCAGTCGACTGGTACATCGACTTGTACTATTCACAGCCTTAGTAGATGATGTACCAGTCGACTGGTGCATCGATGGTACCATCAGAGAGTGATCTGTAACACCAGTACAATCACTAGACGATGTACCAGTCAACTTGTGCATCGACTAGTACCATTAAAAACTTATTTTCTTCAATTTTTAAGTCTTTAAACAAAAATACAACAAGAGAAATCAAGGAAATACATGAAAATACAATGGGAGATCCTCCTGGATCATGGCTCCCCTTGTTCAGGAGATTTAGGTTCCACTAAATCTTCGAAACTCCAAATGAGGGAACTCCTTAGCTCCCTTCTCCCGACTATACCACCGCGACTGGCTTGGCAGTTGACCCTTCTTACCGATCCGATAAGAATCATACGTCCCTCGCCTAGTCTCCATGACCTTCTTCTCCAATATGCATTCTTCAGACAGTGGATCCTCCCGCTCTACCCACAAATCATCAACGGATGGTAGTCGTGTCTCGTTGTCTGAATCTTCATCAAGCATAGAAGGTTCAAACAATTTCAAGTTCTCGGCATTGATGACCGAATACATTTACATATATGGTGGTAGATCCAACTAGAATGCATTGTCTCCAATCTTCTTGATGATTCTGAACGGTCCATATCTGATGGATTTCAGCTTCTTTCCTACTCCCTTCAACCGTTTTTTGCTCAGCTTCAGCCAAACAAGATCACCTTCTTGAAATGTACATTCTACCCGATGCCGATCATGTCGGTCCTTGTATCTCTATTGTGAACGCTGCAGTTGTGCCTCTACTTCTCTGTGCACTTTAGCTATCTTCTTAAGAAATCGTTGAGCTCTAGCTCTGTCCTCCTCTTCCCTTTC